>JARGYO010000755.1:0-533401 GCA_029206835.1 Rana muscosa
AATTATGCTTGCTCTTCTATGTTCTAGGATCAGATTTAGGCTTGATCTTCCACGTTCTAGGGTCAGATTTAGGCTTGCTCTTCTATGTTCTAGGATCAGATTTAGGCTTGATCTTCCACGTTCTAGGGTCAGGTTTAGGCTTGCTCTTCTATGTTCTAGGGTCAGATTTAGGCTTGCTCTTCCATGTTCTAGGGTCAGATTTAGGCTTGCTCTTCTATGTTCTAGGGTCAGATTTAGGCTTGCTCTTCCAAGTTCTAGGGTCAGATTTAGGCTTGATCTTCCCTGTTCTAGGGTCAGATTTAGGCTTGCTCTTCCGAGTTCTAGGGTTAGTTTTAGGCTTGCTCTCCTGAGTTCTAGGGTTAGTTTTAGGCTTGCTCTTCTATGTTCTAGGGTCAGATTTAGGCTTGCTCTTCCAAGTTCTAGGGTCAGATTTAGGCTTGCTCTTCCATGTTCTAGGGTCAGATTTAGGCTTGCTCTTCTATGTTCTAGGGTCAGATTTAGGATTGCTCTTCCAAGTTCTAGGGTCAGATTTAGGATTGCTCTTCCAAGTTCTAGGGTCAGATTTAGGCTTGCTCTTCCAAGTTCTAGGGTCAGATTTAGGCTTGCTCTGCCATGTTCTAGGGTCAGATTTAGGCTTGCTCTTCTATGTTCTAGGGTCAGATTTAGGCTTGCTCTTCCATGTTCTAGGGTCAGATTTAGGCTTGCTCTTCTATGTTCTAGGGTCAGATTTAGGATTGCTCTTCCAAGTTCTAGGGTCAGATTTAGGATTGCTCTTCCAAGTTCTAGGGTCAGATTTAGGTTTGTTCTTCCATGTTCTAGGGTCAGATTTAGGCTTGCTCTTCCATGTTCTAAGGTCAGATTTAGGCTTGCTCTTCCAAGTTCTAGGGTTAGTTTTAGGCTTGCTCTTCTATGTTCTGGGGTCAGATTTAGGCTTGCTCTTCAATGTTCTAGGGTCAGATTTAGGCTTGCTCTTCCAAGTTCTAGGGTCAGATTTAGGCTTGCTCTTCTATGTTCTAGGATCAGATTTAGGCTTGCTCTTCCATGTTCTAAGGTCAGATTTAGGCTTGCTCTTCCAAGTTCTAGGGTCAGATTTAGGCTTGCTCTTCTATGTTCTAGGGTCAGAATTAGGCTTGCTCTTCCATGTTCTAGGGTCAGATTTAGGCTTGCTCTTCTATGTTCTAGGGTCAGATTTAGGCTTGCTCTTCCAAGTTCTAGGGTCAGATTTAGGCTTGCTCTTCCATGTTTTAGGGTCAGATTTAGGCATGCTCTTCCAAGTTCTAGGGTCAGATTTAGACTTGATCTTTCACGTTCTAGGGTCAGATTTAGGCTTGCTCTTCTATGTTCTAGGGTCAGATTTAGGCTCAATCTTCCACGTTCTAGGGTCAGATTTAGGCTTGCTCTTCCATGTTCTAGAATCAGATTTAGGCTTGCTCTTCCAAGTTCTAGGGTCAGATTTAGGCTTGCTCTTCCATGTTCTAAGGTCAGATTTAGGTTTACTCTTCCATGTTCTAGGGTCAGATTTAGGCTTGCTCTTCCAAGTTCTAGGGTCAGATTTATGCTTGCTCTTCTATGTTATAGGGTCAGAATTAGGCTTGCTCTTCTATGTTCTAGGGTCAGATTTAGGCTTGCTCTTCCATGCTCTAGGGTCAGATTTAGGCTTGCTCTTCCATGTTCTAGGGTCAGATTTAGGCTTGCTCTTCCATGTTCTTGGGTCAGATTTAGGCTTGCTCTTCCATGTTCTAAGGTCAGATTTAGGCTTGCTCTTCCAAGTTCTAGGGTCAGATTTAGGCTTGCTCTTCTATGTTCTAGGGTCAGAATTAGGCTTGCTCTTCCATGTTCTAGGGTCAGATTTAGGCTTGCTCTTCTATGTTATAGGATCAGATTTAGGCTTGCTCTTCTATGTTCTAGGGTCAGATTTAGGCTTGCTCTTCCATGTTTTAGGGTCAGATTTAGGCTTGCTCTTCTATGTTCTAGGGTCAGATTTAGGCTTGCTCTTCTATGTTCTAGGGTCAGATTTAGGCTTGCTCTTCCATGTTCTAGGGTCAGATTTAGGCTTGCTCTTCTATGTTCTAGGGTCAGATTTATGCTTGCTCTTACAAGTTCTAGGGTCAGATTTAGGCTTGCTCTTCTATGTTCTAGGGTCAGATTTAGGCTTGCTCTTCTATGTTCTAGGGTCAGATTTAGGCTTGCTCTTCCATGTTCTAGGGTCAGATTTAGGCTTGCTCTTCCATGTTTTAGGGTCAGATTTAGGCTTGCTCTTCCATGTTCTAGGGTCAGATTTAGGCTTGCTCTTCCATGTTTTAGGGTCAGATTTAGGCTTGCTCTTCTATGTTCTAGGGTCAGATTTAGGCTTGCTCTTCTATGTTCTAGGGTCAGATTTAGGCTTGCTCTTCTATGTTCTAGGGTCAGATTTAGGCTTGCTCTTCCATGTTCTAGGGTCAGATTTAGGCTTGCTCTTCTATGTTCTAGGGTCAGATTTAGGCTTGCTCTTCTATGTTCTAGGGTCAGATTTAGGCTTTCTCTTCTATGTTCTAGGGTCAGATTTAGGCTTGCTCTTCTGTGTTCTAGGGTCAGATTTAGGCTTGCTCTTCTATGTTCTAGGGTCAGATTTAGGCTTGCTCTTCCAAGTTCTAGGGTCAGATTTAGGCTTGCTCTGCCATGTTCTAGGGTCAGATTTAGGCTTGCTCTTCAAAGTTCTAAGGGTCAGATTTAGGCTTGCTCTTCCATGTTCTAGGGTCAGATTTAGGCTTGCTCTTCTATGTTCTAGGGTCGGAATTAGTTCTAGGGTCAGATTTAGGCTTGCTCTTCCATGTTCTAGGGTCAGATTTAGGCTTGCTCTTCTATGTTCTAGGGTCGGAATTAGGCTTGCTCTTCCACGTTATAGGGTCAGATTTAGGCTTGCTCTTCTATGTTCTAGGGTCAGAATTAGGCTTGCTCTTCCATGTTATAGGGTCAGATTTAGGCTTGCTCTTCTATGTTCTAGGGTCAGATTTAGGCTTGCTCTTCCAAGTTCTAGGGTCAGATTTAGGCTTGCTCTTCCATGTTTTAGGGTCAGATTTAGGCATGCTCTTCCAAGTTCTAGGGTCAGATTTAGGCTTGATCTTCCACGTTCTAGGGTCAGATGTAGGCTTGCTCTGCCATGTTCTAGGGTTAGTTTTAGGCTTGCTCTTCTATGTTCTAGGGTCAGATTTAGGCTTGCTCTTCTATGTTCTAGGGTCAGATTTAGGCTTGCTCTTCCTAGTTCTAGGGTCAGATTTAGGCTTGCTCTTCCAATTTCTAGGGTCAGATTTAGGCTTGCTCTTCTATGTTCTAGGGTCAGATTTAGGCTTGCTCTGCCATGTTCTAGGGTCAGATTTAGGCTTGCTCTTCTATGTTCTAGGGTCAGATTTAGGCTTGATTCTTCTATGTTCTAGGGTCAGATTTAGGCTTGCTCTTCTATGTTCTAGGGTCAGATTTAGGCTTGCTCTTCCATGTTCTAGGGTCAGATTTAGGCTTGCTCTTCTATGTTCTAGGGTCAGATTTATGCTTGCTCTTACAAGTTCTAGGGTCAGATTTAGGCTTGCTCTTCTATGTTCTAGTGTCAGATTTAAGCTTGCTCTTCTATGTTCTAGGGTCAGATTTAGGCTTGCTCTTCCATGTTCTAGGGTCAGATTTAGGCTTGCTCTTCCATGTTTTAGGGTCAGATTTAGGCTTGCTCTTCCATGTTCTAGGGTCAGATTTAGGCTTGCTCTTCCATGTTTTAGGGTCAGATTTAGGCTTGCTATTCTATGTTCTAGGGTCAGATTTAGGCTTGCTCTTCTATGTTCTAGGGTCAGATTTAGGCTTGCTCTTCTATGTTCTAGGGTCAGATTTAGGCTTGCTCTTCCATGTTCTAGGGTCAGATTTAGGCTTGCTCTTCTATGTTCTAGGGTCAGATTTAGGCTTGCTCTTCTATGTTCTAGGGTCAGATTTAGGCTTGCTCTTCTATGTTCTAGGGTCAGATTTAGGCTTGCTCTTCTATGTTCTAGGGTCAGATTTAGGCTTGCTCTTCTATGTTCTAGGGTCAGATTTAGGCTTGCTCTTCTATGTTCTAGGGTCAGATTTAGGCTTGCTCTTCCATGTTCTAGGGTCAGATTTAGGCTTGCTCTTCTATGTTCTAGGGTCAGATTTAGGCTTGCTCTTCTATGTTCTAGGGTCAGATTTAGGCTTTCTCTTCTATGTTCTAGGGTCAGATTTAGGCTTGCTCTTCTGTGTTCTAGGGTCAGATTTAGGCTTGCTCTTCTATGTTCTAGGGTCAGATTTAGGCTTGCTCTTCCAAGTTCTAGGGTCAGATTTAGGCTTGCTCTGCCATGTTCTAGGGTCAGATTTAGGCTTGCTCTTCAAAGTTCTAGGGTCAGATTTAGGCTTGCTCTTCCATGTTCTAGGGTCAGATTTAGGCTTGCTCTTCTATGTTCTAGGGTCGGAATTAGTTCTAGGGTCAGATTTAGGCTTGCTCTTCCATGTTCTAGGGTCAGATTTAGGCTTGCTCTTCTATGTTCTAGGGTCGGAATTAGGCTTGCTCTTCCACGTTATAGGGTCAGATTTAGGCTTGCTCTTCTATGTTCTAGGGTCAGAATTAGGCTTGCTCTTCCATGTTATAGGGTCAGATTTAGGCTTGCTCTTCTATGTTCTAAGGTCAGATTTAGGCTTGCTCTTCCAAGTTCTAGGTCAGATTTAGGCTTGCTCTTTCATGTTTTAGGGTCAGATTTAGGCATGCTCTTCCAAGTTCTAGGGTCAGATTTAGGCTTGATCTTCCACGTTCTAGGGTCAGATGTAGGCTTGCTCTGCCATGTTCTAGGGTTAGTTTTAGGCTTGCTCTTCTATGTTCTAGGGTCAGATTTAGGCTTGCTCTTCTATGTTCTAGGGTCAGATTTAGGCTTGCTCTTCCTAGTTCTAGGGTCAGATTTAGGCTTGCTCTTCCAATTTCTAGGGTCAGATTTAGGCTTGCTCTTCTATGTTCTAGGGTCAGATTTAGGCTTGCTCTGCCATGTTCTAGGGTCAGATTTAGGCTTGCTCTTCTATGTTCTAGGGTCAGATTTAGGCTTGATTCTTCTATGTTCTAGGGTCAGATTTAGGCTTGCTCTTCTATGTTCTAGGGTCAGATTTAGGCTTGCTCTTCCATGTTCTAGGGTCAGATTTAGGCTTGATCTTCTATGTTCTAGGGTCAGATTTATGCTTGCTCTTACAAGTTCTAGGGTCAGATTTAGGCTTGCTCTTCTATGTTCTAAGTGTCAGATTTAAGCTTGCTCTTCTATGTTCTAGGGTCAGATTTAGGCTTGCTCTTCCATGTTCTAGGGTCAGATTTAGGCTTGCTCTTCCATGTTTTAGGGTCAGATTTAGGCTTGCTCTTCCATGTTCTAGGGTCAGATTTAGGCTTGCTCTTCCATGTTTTAGGGTCAGATTTAGGCTTGCTATTCTATGTTCTAGGGTCAGATTTAGGCTTGCTCTTCTATGTTCTAGGGTCAGATTTAGGCTTGCTCTTCTATGTTCTAGGGTCAGATTTAGGGTTGCTCTTCCATGTTCTAGGGTCAGATTTAGGCTTGCTCTTCTATGTTCTAGGGTCAGATTTAGGCTTGCTCTTCTATGTTCTAGGGTCAGATTTAGGCTTGCTCTTCTATGTTCTAGGGTCAGATTTAGGCTTGCTCTTCCATGTTCTAGGGTCAGATTTAGGCTTGCTCTTCTATGTTCTAGGGTCAGATTTAGGCTTGCTCTTCTATGTTCTAGGGTCAGATTTAGGCTTTCTCTTCTATGTTCTAGGGTCAGATTTAGGCTTGCTCTTCTATGTTCTAGGGTCAGATTTAGGCTTGCTCTTCTATGTTCTAGGGTCAGATTTAGGCTTGCTCTTCCAAGTTCTAGGGTCAGATTTAGGCTTGCTCTGCCATGTTCTAGGGTCAGATTTAGGCTTGCTCTTCAAAGTTCTAGGGTCAGATTTAGGCTTGCTCTTCCATGTTCTAGGTTCAGATTTAGGCTTGCTCTTCTATGTTCTAGGGTCGGAATTAGTTCTAGGGTCAGATTTAGGCTTGCTCTTCTATGTTCTAGGGTCAGATTTAGGCTTGCTCTTCTATGTTCTAGGGTCGGAATTAGGCTTGCTCTTCCATGTTATAGGGTCAGATTTAGGCTTGCTCTTCTATGTTCTAGGGTCAGAATTAGGCTTGCTCTTCCATGTTATAGGGTCAGATTTAGGCTTGCTCTTCTATGTTCTAGGGTCAGATTTAGGCTTGCTCTTCCAAGTTCTAGGGTCAGATTTAGGCTTGCTCTTCCATGTTTTAGGGTCAGATTTAGGCATGCTCTTCCAAGTTCTAGGGTCAGATTTAGGCTTGATCTTCCACGTTCTAGGGTCAGATTTAGGCTTGCTCTGCCATGTTCTTGGGTTAGTTTTAGGCTTGCTCTTCTATGTTCTAGGGTCAGATTTAGGCTTGCTCTTCTATGTTCTAGGGTCAGATTTAGGCTTGCTCTTCCTAGTTCTAGGGTCAGATTTAGGCTTGCTCTTCCAATTTCTAGGGTCAGATTTAGGCTTGCTCTTCTATGTTCTAGGGTCAGATTTAGGCTTGCTCTGCCATGTTCTAGGGTCAGATTTAGGCTTGCTCTTCTATGTTCTAGGGTCAGATTTAGGCTTGTTCTTCTATGTTCTAGGGTCAGATTTAGGCTTGCTCTTCTATGTTCTAGGGTCAGATTTAGGCTTGCTCTTCCATGTTCTAGGGTCAGATTTAGGCTTGCTCTTCTATGTTCTAGGGTCAGATTTATGCTTGCTCTTACAAGTTCTAGGGTCAGATTTAGGCTTGCTCTTCTATGTTCTAGTGTCAGATTTAAGCTTGCTCTTCTATGTTCTAGGGTCAGATTTAGGCTTGCTCTTCCATGTTCTAGGGTCAGATTTAGGCTTGCTCTTCCATGTTTTAGGGTCAGATTTAGGCTTGCTCTTCCATGTTCTAGGGTCAGATTTAGGCTTGCTCTTCCATGTTTTAGGGTCAGATTTAGGCTTGCTATTCTATGTTCTAGGGTCAGATTTAGGCTTGCTCTTCTATGTTCTAGGGTCAGATTTAGGCTTGCTCTTCTATGTTCTAGGGTCAGATTTAGGCTTGCTCTTCCATGTTCTAGGGTCAGATTTAGGCTTGCTCTTCTATGTTCTAGGGTCAGATTTGGGCTTGCTCTTCTATGTTCTAGGGTCAGATTTAGGCTTGCTCTTCTATGTTCTAGGGTCAGATTTAGGCTTGCTCTTCTATGTTCTAGGGTCAGATTTAGGCTTGCTCTTCTATGTTCTAGGGTCAGATTTAGGCTTGCTCTTCCAAGTTCTAGGGTCAGATTTAGGCTTGCTCTGCCATGTTCTAGGGTCAGATTTAGGCTTGCTCTTCAAAGTTCTAGGGTCAGATTTAGGCTTGCTCTTCCATGTTCTAGGGTCAGATTTAGGCTTGCTCTTCTATGTTCTAGGGTCGGAATTAGGCTTGCTCTTCCATGTTCTAGGGTCAGATTTAGGCTTGCTCTTCCAAGTTCTAGGGTCAGATTTAGGCTTGCTCTTCCATGTTTTAGGGTCAGATTTAGGCATGCTCTTCCAAGTTCTAGGGTCAGATTTAGGCTTGATCTTCCACGTTCTAGGGACAGATTTAGGCTTGCTCTTCTATGTTCTAGGGTCAGATTTAGGCTCGATCTTCCACGTTCTAGGGTCAGATTTAGGCTTGCTCTTCCATGTTCTAGAATCAGATTTAGGCTTGCTCTTCCAAGTTCTAGAGTCAGATTTAGGCTTGCTCTTCCATGTTCTAAGGTCAGATTTAGGTTTGCTCTTCCATGTTCTAGGGTCAGATTTGGGCTTGCTCTTCTATGTTCTAGGGTCAGATTTAGACTTGCTCTTCTATGTTCTAGGGTCAGATTTAGGCTTGCTCTTCCATGTTTTAGGGTCAGATTTAGGCTTGCTCTTCCAAGTTCTAGGGTCAGATTTAGGCTTGCTCTTCTATGTTCTAGGGTCAGATTTAGGCTTGCTCTTCCAAGTTCTAGCGTCAGATTTAGGCTTGCTCTTCCATGTTTTAGGGTCAGATTTAGGCTTGCTCTTCCACGTTCTAGCGTCAGATTTAGGCTTGCTCTTCTATGTTCTAGGGTCAGATTTAGGCTTGCTCTTCCAAGTTCTAGGGTCAGATTTAGGCTTGATCTTCCACGTTCTAGGGTCAGATTAAGGCTTGCTCTTCTATGTTTTAGGGTCAGATTTAGGCTTGCTCTTCCATGTTCTAGGATCAGATTTAGGCTTGATCTTCCACGTTCTAGGGTCAGATTTAGGCTTGCTCTTCTATGTTCTAGGATCAGATTTAGGCTTGATCTTCCACGTTCTAGGGTCAGGTTTAGGCTTGCTCTTCTATGTTCTAGGGTCAGATTTAGGCTTGCTCTTCCATGTTCTAGGGTCAGATTTAGGCTTGCTCTTCTATGTTCTAGGGTCAGATTTAGGCTTGCTCTTCCATGTTCTAAGGTCAGATTTAGGCTTGCTCTTCTATGTTCTAGGGTCAGATTTAGGATTGCTCTTCCAAGTTCTAGGGTCAGATTTAGGATTGCTCTTCCAAGTTCTAGGGTCAGATTTAGGCTTGCTCTGCCATGTTCTAGGGTCAGATTTAGGCTTGCTCTTCCATGTTCTAAGGTCAGATTTAGGCTTGCTCTTCCAAGTTCTAGGGTTAGTTTTAGGCTTGCTCTTCTATGTTCTAGGGTCAGATTTAGGCTTGCTCTTCCAATGTCTAGGGTCAGATTTAGGCTTGCTCTGCCATGTTCTAGGGTCAGATTTAGGCTTGCTCTTCCAATTTCTAGGGTCAGATTTAGGCTTGCTCTGCCACATTCTAGGGTCAGATTTAGGCTTGCTCTTCCATGTTCTAAGGTCAGATTTAGGCTTGCTCTTCCAAGTTCTAGGGTCAGATTTAGACTTGCTCTTCCAAGTTCTAGGGTCAGATTTAGGCTTGATCTTCCACGTTCTAGGTCAGATTTAGGCTTGCTCTGCCATGTTCTTGGGTTAGTTTTAGGCTTGCTCTTCTATGTACTAGGGTCAGATTTAGGCTTGCTCTTCTATGTTCTAGGGTCAGATTTAGGCTTGCTCTTCCTAGTTCTAGGGTCAGATTTAGGCTTGCTCTTCCAATTTCTAGGGTCAGATTTAGGCTTGCTCTTCTATGTTCTAGGGTCAGATTTAGGCTTGCTCTGCCATGTTCTAGGGTCAGATTTAGGCTTGCTCTTCTATGTTCTAGGGTCAGATTTAGGCTTGTTCTTCTATGTTCTAGGGTCAGATTTAGGCTTGCTCTTCTATGTTCTAGGGTCAGATTTAGGCTTGCTCTTCCATGTTCTAGGGTCAGATTTAGGCTTGCTCTTCTATGTTCTAGGGTCAGATTTATGCTTGCTCTTACAAGTTCTAGGGTCAGATTTAGGCTTGCTCTTCTATGTTCTAGTGTCAGATTTAAGCTTGCTCTTCTATGTTCTAGGGTCAGATTTAGGCTTGCTCTTCCATGTTCTAGGGTCAGATTTAGGCTTGCTCTTCCATGTTTTAGGGTCAGATTTAGGCTTGCTCTTCCATGTTCTAGGGTCAGATTTAGGCTTGCTCTTCCATGTTTTAGGGTCAGATTTAGGCTTGCTATTCTATGTTCTAGGGTCAGATTTAGGCTTGCTCTTCTATGTTCTAGGGTCAGATTTAGGCTTGCTCTTCTATGTTCTAGGGTCAGATTTAGGCTTGCTCTTCCATGTTCTAGGGTCAGATTTAGGCTTGCTCTTCTATGTTCTAGGGTCAGATTTAGGCTTGCTCTTCTATGTTCTAGGGTCAGATTTAGGCTTGCTCTTCTATGTTCTAGGGTCAGATTTAGGCTTGCTCTTCTATGTTCTAGGGTCAGATTTAGGCTTGCTCTTCTATGTTCTAGGGTCAGATTTAGGCTTGCTCTTCCAAGTTCTAGGGTCAGATTTAGGCTTGCTCTGCCATGTTCTAGGGTCAGATTAGGCTTGCTCTTCAAAGTTCTAGGGTCAGATTTAGGCTTGCTCTTCCATGTTCTAGGGTCAGATTTAGGCTTGCTCTTCTATGTTCTAGGGTCGGAATTAGGCTTGCTCTTCCATGTTCTAGGGTCAGATTTAGGCTTGCTCTTCCAAGTTCTAGGGTCAGATTTAGGCTTGCTCTTCCATGTTTTAGGGTCAGATTTAGGCATGCTCTTCCAAGTTCTAGGGTCAGATTTAGGCTTGATCTTCCACGTTCTAGGGACAGATTTAGGCTTGCTCTTCTATGTTCTAGGGTCAGATTTAGGCTCGATCTTCCACGTTCTAGGGTCAGATTTAGGCTTGCTCTTCCATGTTCTAGAATCAGATTTAGGCTTGCTCTTCCAAGTTCTAGAGTCAGATTTAGGCTTGCTCTTCCATGTTCTAAGGTCAGATTTAGGTTTGCTCTTCCATGTTCTAGGGTCAGATTTGGGCTTGCTCTTCTATGTTCTAGGGTCAGATTTAGACTTGCTCTTCTATGTTCTAGGGTCAGATTTTGGCTTGCTCTTCCATGTTTTAGGGTCAGATTTAGGCTTGCTCTTCAAGTTCTAGGGTCAGATTTAGGCTTGCTCTTCTATGTTCTAAGGGTCAGATTTAGGCTTGCTCTTCCAAGTTCTAGCGTCAGATTTAGGCTTGCTCTTCCATGTTTTAGGGTCAGATTTAGGCTTGCTCTTCCACGTTCTAGCGTCAGATTTAGGCTTGCTCTTCTATGTTCTAGGGTCAGATTTAGGCTTGCTCTTCCAAGTTCTAGGGTCAGATTTAGGCTTGATCTTCCACGTTCTAGGGTCAGATTAAGGCTTGCTCTTCTATGTTTTAGGGTCAGATTTAGGCTTGCTCTTCCATGTTCTAGGATCAGATTTAGGCTTGATCTTCCACGTTCTAGGGTCAGATTTAGGCTTGCTCTTCTATGTTCTAGGATCAGATTTAGGCTTGATCTTCCACGTTCTAGGGTCAGGTTTAGGCTTGCTCTTCTATGTTCTAGGGTCAGATTTAGGCTTGCTCTTCCATGTTCTAGGGTCAGATTTAGGCTTGCTCTTCTATGTTCTAGGGTCAGATTTAGGCTTGCTCTTCCATGTTCTAAGGTCAGATTTAGGCTTGCTCTTCTATGTTCTAGGGTCAGATTTAGGATTGCTCTTCCAAGTTCTAGGGTCAGATTTAGGATTGCTCTTCCAAGTTCTAGGGTCAGATTTAGGCTTGCTCTGCCATGTTCTAGGGTCAGATTTAGGCTTGCTCTTCCATGTTCTAAGGTCAGATTTAGGCTTGCTCTTCCAAGTTCTAGGGTTAGTTTTAGGCTTGCTCTTCTATGTTCTAGGGTCAGATTTAGGCTTGCTCTTCCAATGTCTAGGGTCAGATTTAGGCTTGCTCTGCCATGTTCTAGGGTCAGATTTAGGCTTGCTCTTCCAATTTCTAGGGTCAGATTTAGGCTTGATCTGCCACATTCTAGGGTCAGATTTAGGCTTGCTCTTCCATGTTCTAAGGTCAGATTTAGGCTTGCTCTTCCAAGTTCTAGGGTCAGATTTAGACTTGCTCTTCCAAGTTCTAGGGTCAGATTTAGGCTTGCTCTTCCGTGTTCTAGGGCCATATTTAGGCTTGCTGTTCCATGTTCTAGGGTCAGATTTAGGCTTGCTCTTCCATGTTCTAGGATCAGATTTAGGCTTGATCTTCCACGTTCTAGGGTCAGATTTAGGCTTGCTCTTCTATGTTCTAGGATCAGATTTAGGCTTGATCTTCCACATTCTAGGGTTAGGTTTAGGCTTGCTCTTCTATGTTCTAGGGTCAGATTTAGGCTTGCTCTTCCATGTTCTAGGGTCAGATTTAGGCTTGTTCTTCTATGTTCTAGGGTCAGATTTAGGCTTGCTCTTCCATGTTCTAAGGTCAGATTTAGGCTTGCTCTTCCATGTTCTAGGATCAGATTTAGGCTTGATCTTCCACGTTCTAGGGTCAGATTTAGGCTTGCTCTTCTATGTTCTAGGATCAGATTTAGGCTTGATCTTCCACGTTCTAGGGTCAGATTTAGGCTTGCTCTTCTATGTTCTAGGATCAGATTTAGGCTTGATCTTCCACGTTCTAGGGTCAGATTTAGGCTTGCTCTTCTATGTTCTAGGATCAGATTTAGGCTTGATCTTCCACGTTCTAGGGTCAGGTTTAGGCTTGCTCTTCTATGTTCTAGGGTCAGATTTAGGCTTGCTCTTCCATGTTCTAGGGTCAGATTTAGGCTTGCTCTTCTATGTTCTAGGGTCAGATTTAGGCTTGCTCTTCCAAGTTCTAGGGTCAGATTTAGGCTTGCTCTGCCATGTTCTAAGGTCAGATTTAGGCTTGCTCTTCCATGTTCTAGGATCAGATTTAGGCTTGATCTTCCACGTTCTAGGGTCAGATTTAGGCTTGCTCTTCTATGTTCTAGGATCAGATTTAGGCTTGATCTTCCACGTTCTAGGGTCAGATTTAGGCTTGCTCTTCTATGTTCTAGGATCAGATTTAGGCTTGATCTTCCACGTTCTAGGGTCAGATTTAGGCTTGCTCTTCTATGTTCTAGGATCAGATTTAGGCTTGATCTTCCACGTTCTAGGGTCAGGTTTAGGCTTGCTCTTCTATGTTCTAGGGTCAGATTTAGGCTTGCTCTTCCATGTTCTAGGGTCAGATTTAGGCTTGCTCTTCTATGTTCTAGGGTCAGATTTAGGCTTGCTCTTCCAAGTTCTAGGGTCAGATTTAGGCTTGCTCTGCCATGTTCTAGGGTCAGATTTAGGCTTGCTCTTCTATGTTCTAGGGTCAGATTTAGGCTTGCTCTTCCATGTTCTAGGATCAGATTTAGGCTTGATCTTCCACGTTCTAGGGTCAGATTTAGGCTTGATCTTCCATGTTCTAGGGTCAGATTTAGGCTTGCTCTTCCGAGTTCTAGGGTTAGTTTTAGGCTTGCTCTTCCAAGTTCTAGGGTTAGTTTTAGGCTTGCTCTTCTATGTTCTAGGGTCAGATTTAGGCTTGCTCTTCCAAGTTCTAGGGTCAGATTTAGGCTTGCTCTTCCATGTTCTAGGGTCAGATTTAGGCTTGCTCTTCTATGTTCTAGGGTCAGATTTAGGATTGCTCTTCCAAGTTCTAGGGTCAGATTTAGGATTGCTCTTCCAAGTTCTAGGGTCAGATTTAGGCTTGCTCTTCCAAGTTCTAGGGTCAGATTTAGGCTTGCTCTGCCATGTTCTAGGGTCAGATTTAGGCTTGCTCTTCTATGTTCTAGGGTCAGATTTAGGCTTGCTCTTCCATGTTCTAGGGTCAGATTTAGGCTTGCTCTTCTATGTTCTAGGGTCAGATTTAGGATTGCTCTTCCAAGTTCTAGGGTCAGATTTAGGATTGCTCTTCCAAGTTCTAGGGTCAGATTTAGGCTTGTTCTTCCATGTTCTAGGGTCAGATTTAGGCTTGCTCTTCCATGTTCTAAGGTCAGATTTAGGCTTGCTCTTCCAAGTTCTAGGGTTAGTTTTAGGCTTGCTCTTCTATGTTCTAGGGTCAGATTTAGGCTTGCTCTTCAATGTTCTAGGGTCAGATTTAGGCTTGCTCTTCCAAGTTCTAGGGTCAGATTTAGGCTTGCTCTTCTATGTTCTAGGATCAGATTTAGGCTTGCTCTTCCATGTTCTAAGGTCAGATTTAGGCTTGCTCTTCCAAGTTCTAGGGTCAGATTTAGGCTTGCTCTTCTATGTTCTAGGGTCAGAATTAGGCTTGCTCTTCCATGTTCTAGGGTCAGATTTAGGCTTGCTCTTCTATGTTCTAGGGTCAGATTTAGGCTTGCTCTTCCAAGTTCTAGGGTCAGATTTAGGCTTGCTCTTCCATGTTTTAGGGTCAGATTTAGGCATGCTCTTCCAAGTTCTAGGGTCAGATTTAGGCTTGATCTTTCACATTCTAGGGTCAGATTTAGGCTTGCTCTTCTATGTTCTAGGGTCAGATTTAGGCTCAATCTTCCACGTTCTAGGGTCAGATTTAGGCTTGCTCTTCCATGTTCTAGAATCAGATTTAGGCTTGCTCGTCCAAGTTCTAGGGTCAGATTTAGGCTTGCTCTTCCATGTTCTAAGGTCAGATTTAGGTTTACTCTTCCATGTTCTAGGGTCAGATTTAGGCTTGCTCTTCCAAGTTCTAGGGTCAGATTTATGCTTGCTCTTCTATGTTATAGGGTCAGAATTAGGCTTGCTCTTCTATGTTCTAGGGTCAGATTTAGGCTTGCTCTTCCATGCTCTAGGGTCAGATTTAGGCTTGCTCTTCCATGTTCTAGGGTCAGATTTAGGCTTGCTCTTCCATGTTCTTGGGTCAGATTTAGGCTTGCTCTTCCATGTTCTAGGGTCAGATTTAGGCTTGCTCTGCCAAGTTCTAGGGTCAGATTTAGGCTTGCTCTTCCATGTTCTAGGGTCAGATTTAGGCTTGCTCTTCTATGTTCTAGGGTCAGATTTAGGCTTGCTCTTCCATGTTCTAGGGTCAGATTTAGGCTTGCTCTTCTATGTTCTAGGGTCAGATTTAGGCTTGCTCTTCCATGTTCTAGGGTCAGATTTAGGCTTGCTCTTCCATGTTCTAGGATCAGATTTAGGCTTGATCTTCCACGTTCTAGGGTCAGATTTAGGCTTGCTCTTCTATGTTATAGGATCAGATTTAGGCTTGCTCTTCTATGTTCTAGGGTCAGATTTAGGCTTGCTCTTCCATGTTTTAGGGTCAGATTTAGGCTTGCTCTTCTATGTTCTAGGGTCAGATTTAGGCCTGCTTTTCCATGTTCTAGGGTCAGATTTAGGCTTGATCTTCCATGTTCTAAGGTCAGATTTAGGCATGCTCTTCCAAGTTCTAGGGTCAGATTTAGGCTTGCTCTTCCATGTTCTAGGGTCAGATTTAGGCTTGCTCTTCTATGTTCTAGGGTCAGATTTAGGCTTGCTCTTCCACGTTCTAGGGTCAGATTTAGGCTTGCTCTTCCATGTTCTAGAATCAGATTTAGGCTTGCTCTTCCATGTTCTAGGGTCAGATTTAGGCTTGCTCTTCTATGTTCTAGGGTCAGATTTAGGCTTGCTCTTCCATGTTCTAGGTCAGATTTAGGCTTGCTCTTCTATGTTCTAGGGTCAGATTTAGGCTTGCTCTTCCATGTTCTAGGGTCAGATTTAGGCTTGCTCTTCCATGTTCTAGGATCAGATTTAGGCTTGATCTTCCACGTTCTAGGGTCAGATTTAGGCTTGCTCTTCTATGTTATAGGATCAGATTTAGGCTTGCTCTTCTATGTTCTAGGGTCAGATTTAGGCTTGCTTTTCCATGTTCTAGGGTCAGATTTAGGCTTGATCTTCCATGTTCTAAGGTCAGATTTAGGCATGCTCTTCCAAGTTCTAGGGTCAGATTTAGGCTTGCTCTTCCATGTTCTAGGGTCAGATTTAGGCTTGCTCTTCTATGTTCTAGGGTCAGATTTAGGCTTGCTCTTCCATGTTCTAGGGTCAGATTTAGGATTGCTTTTCTATGTTCTAGGGTCAGATTTAGGTTTGCTCTTCCACGTTCTAGCGTCAGATTTAGGCTTGCTCTTCTATGTTCTAGGATCAGATTTTGGCTTGCTCTTCCATGTTCTAGGGTCAGATTTAGGCTTGCTCTTCTATGTTCTAGGGTCAGATTTAGGCTGGTTCCTCCATGTTCTAGGGTCAGATTTAGGCTTGCTCTTCCATGTTCTAGGATCAGATTTAGGCTTGCTCTTCTATGTTATAGGGTCAGATTTAGGCTTGCTCTTCAATGTTCTAGGGTCAGATTTAGGCTTGCTCTTCCAAGTTCTAGGGTCAGATTTAGGCTTGCTCTGCCATGTTCTAGGGTCAGATTTAGGCTTGCTCTTCTATGTTCTATGGTCAGATTTAGGCTTGCTCTTCCATGTTCTAGGGTCAGATTTAGGCTTGCTTTTCTATGTTCTAGGGTCAGATCTAGGTTTGCTGTTCCACGTTCTAGCGTCAGATTTAGGCTTGCTCTTCTATGTTCTAGGATCAGATTTTTGCTTGCTCTTCCATGTTCTAGGGTCAGATTTAGGCTTGCTCTTCTATGTTCTAGGGTCAGATTTAGGCTGGTTCCTCCATGTTCTAGGGTCAGATTTAGGCTTGCTCTTCCATGTTCTAGGATCAGATTTAGGCTTGCTCTTCTATGTTCTAGGGTCAGATTTAGGCTTGCTCTTCCATGTTCTAGGGTCAGATTTAGGCTTGCTCTTCCAAGTTCTAGGGTCAGATTTAGGCTTGCTCTGCCATGTTCTAGGGTCAGATTTAGGCTTGCTCTTCTATGTTCTAGGTTCAGATTTAGGCTTGCTCTTCCAAGTTCTAGGGTTAGTTTTAGGCTTGCTCTTCTATGTTCTAGGGTCAGATTTAGGCTTGCTCTTCTATGTTCTAGGGTCAGATTTAGGCTTGCTCTTCCATGTTCTAGGGTCAGATTTAGGTTTTCTCTTCCATGTTCTAGGGTCAGATTTAGGCTTGATCTTCCACATTCTAGGGTCAGATTTAGGCTTGCTCTTCCATGTTCTAAGGTCAGATTTAGGCTTGCTCTTTCAAGTTCTAGGGTCAAATTTAGGCTTGCTCTTCCAAGTTCTAGGGTCAGATTTAGGCTTGCTCTTCCGTGTTCTAGGGTCAGATTTAGGCTTGCTCTTCCATGTTCTAGGATCAGATTTAGGCTTGATCTTCCACGTTCTAGGGTCAGATTTAGGCTTGCTCTTCTATGTTCTAGGATCAGATTTAGGCTTGATCTTCCACGAACTAGGGTCAGGTTTAGGCTTGCTCTTCTATGTTCTAGGGTCAGATTTAGGCTTGCTCTTCCATGTTCTAGGGTCAGATTTAGGCTTGCTCTTCTATGTTCTAGGGTCAGATTTAGGCTTGCTCTTCTATGTTCTAGGGTCAGATTTAGGCTTGCTCTTCTATGTTCTAGGGTCAGATTTAGGCTTGCTCTTCCATGTTCTAAGGTCAGATTTAGGCTTGCTCTTCTATGTTCTAGGGTCAGATTTAGCCTTGCTCTTCTATGTTCTAGGGTCAGATTTATGCTTGCTCTGCCATGTTCTAGGGTCAGATTTAGGCTTGCTCTTCTATGTTCTAGGGTCAGATTTAGCCTTGCTCTTCTATGTTCTAGGGTCAGATTTAGGCTTGCTCTTCCATGTTCTAGGGTCAGATTTAGGCTTGCTCTTCTATGTTCTAGGGTCAGATTTATGCTTGCTCTTACAAGTTCTAGGGTCAGATTTAGGCTTGCTCTTCTATGTTCTAGGGTCAGATTTAGGCTTGCTCTTCTATGTTCTAGGGTCAGATTTAGGCTTGCTCTTCCATGTTCTAGGGTCAGATTTAGGCTTGCTCTTCCATGTTTTAGGGTCAGATTTAGGCTTGCTCTTCCATGTTCTAGGGTCAGATTTAGGCTTGCTCTTCCATGTTTTAGGGTCAGATTTAGGCTTGCTCTTCTATGTTCTAGGGTCAGATTTAGGCTTGCTCTTCTATGTTCTAGGGTCAGATTTAGGCTTGCTCTTCTATGTTCTAGGGTCAGATTTAGGCTTGCTCTTCCATGTTCTAGGGTCAGATTTAGGCTTGCTCTTCTATGTTCTAGGGTCGGAATTAGTTCTAGGGTCAGATTTAGGCTTGCTCTTCCATGTTCTAGGGTCAGATTTAGGCTTGCTCTTCTATGTTCTAGGGTCGGAATTAGGCTTGCTCTTCCATGTTCTAAGGTCAGATTTAGGCTTGCTCTTCTATGTTCTAGGGTCAGATTTAGGATTGCTCTTCCAAGTTCTAGGGTCAGATTTAGGATTGCTCTTCCAAGTTCTAGGGTCAGATTTAGGCTTGCTCTGCCATGTTCTAGGGTCAGATTTAGGCTTGCTCTTCCATGTTCTAAGGTCAGATTTAGGCTTGCTCTTCCAAGTTCTAGGGTTAGTTTTAGGCTCGCTCTTCTATGTTCTAGGGTCAGATTTAGGCTTGTTCTTCCAATGTCTAGGGTCAGATTTAGGCTTGCTCTGCCATGTTCTAGGGTCAGATTTAGGCTTGCTCTTCCAATTTCTAGGGTCAGATTTAGGCTTGCTCTGCCACATTCTAGGGTCAGATTTAGGCTTGCTCTTCCATGTTCTAAGGTCAGATTTAGGCTTGCTCTTCCAAGTTCTAGGGTCAGATTTAGACTTGCTCTTCCAAGTTCTAGGGTCAGATTTAGGCTTGCTCTTCCGTGTTCTAGGGTCATATTTAGGCTTGCTGTTCCATGTTCTAGGGTCAGATTTAGGCTTGCTCTTCCATGTTCTAGGATCAGATTTAGGCTTGATCTTCCACGTTCTAGGGTCAGATTTAGGCTTGCTCTTCTATGTTCTAGGATCAGATTTAGGCTTGATCTTCCACGTTCTAGGGTCAGGTTTAGGCTTGCTCTTCTATGTTCTAGGGTCAGATTTAGGCTTGCTCTTCCATGTTCTAGGGTCAGATTTAGGCTTGTTCTTCTATGTTCTAGGGTCAGATTTAGGCTTGCTCTTCCATGTTCTAAGGTCAGATTTAGGCTTGCTCTTCCATGTTCTAGGATCAGATTTAGGCTTGATCTTCCACGTTCTAGGGTCAGATTTAGGCTTGCTCTTCTATGTTCTAGGATCAGATTTAGGCTTGATCTTCCACGTTCTAGGGTCAGATTTAGGCTTGCTCTTCTATGTTCTAGGATCAGATTTAGGCTTGATCTTCCACGTTCTAGGGTCAGGTTTAGGCTTGCTCTTCTATGTTCTAGGGTCAGATTTAGGCTTGCTCTTCCATGTTCTAGGGTCAGATTTAGGCTTGCTCTTCTATGTTCTAGGATCAGATTTAGGCTTGCTCTTCCAAGTTCTAGGGTCAGATTTAGGCTTGCTCTGCCATGTTCTAGGGTCAGATTTAGGCTTGCTCTTCTATGTTCTAGGGTCAGATTTAGGCTTGCTCTTCCATGTTCTAGGATCAGATTTAGGCTTGATCTTCCACGTTCTAGGGTCAGATTTAGGCTTGATCTTCCATGTTCTAGGGTCAGATTTAGGCTTGCTCTTCCGAGTTCTAGGGTTAGTTTTAGGCTTGCTCTTCCGAGTTCTAGGGTTAGTTTTAGGCTTGCTCTTCTATGTTCTAGGGTCAGATTTAGGCTTGCTCTTCCAAGTTCTAGGGTCAGATTTAGGCTTGCTCTTCCAAGTTCTAGGGTCAGATTTAGGCTTGCTCTTCCATGTTCTAGGGTCAGATTTAGGCTTGCTCTTCTATGTTCTAGGGTCAGATTTAGGATTGCTCTTCCAAGTTCTAGGGTCAGATTTAGGATTGCTCTTCCAAGTTCTAGGGTCAGATTTAGGATTGCTCTTCCAAGTTCTAGGGTCAGATTTAGGCTTGTTCTTCCATGTTCTAGGGTCAGATTTAGGCTTGCTCTTCCATGTTTTAGGGTCAGATTTAGGCTTGCTCTTCTATGTTCTAGGGTCAGATTTAGGCTTGCTCTTCTATGTTCTAGGGTCAGATTTAGGCTTGCTCTTCTATGTTCTAGGGTCAGATTTAGGCTTGCTCTTCCATGTTCTAGGGTCAGATTTAGGCTTGTTCTTCTATGTTCTAGGGTCAGATTTAGGATTGCTCTTCCAAGTTCTAGGGTCAGATTTAGGATTGCTCTTCCAAGTTCTAGGGTCAGATTTAGGATTGCTCTTCCAAGTTCTAGGGTCAGATTTAGGCTTGTTCTTCCATGTTCTAGGGTCAGATTTAGGCTTGCTCTTCCATGTTTTAGGGTCAGATTTAGGCTTGCTCTTCTATGTTCTAGGGTCAGATTTAGGCTTGCTCTTCTATGTTCTAGGGTCAGATTTAGGCTTGCTCTTCTATGTTCTAGGGTCAGATTTAGGCTTGCTCTTCCATGTTCTAGGGTCAGATTTAGGCTTGCTCTTCTATGTTCTAGGGTCGGAATTAGTTCTAGGGTCAGATTTAGGCTTGCTCTTCCATGTTCTAGGGTCAGATTTAGGCTTGCTCTTCTATGTTCTAGGGTCAGATTTAGGCTTGCTCTTCCACGTTCTAGGGTCAGGTTTAGGCTTGCTCTTCTATGTTCTAGGGTCAGATTTAGGCTTGCTCTTCCATGTTCTAGGGTCAGATTTAGGCTTGCTCTTCTATGTTCTAGGATCAGATTTAGGCTTGCTCTTCCAAGTTCTAGGGTCAGATTTAGGCTTGCTCTGCCATGTTCTAGGGTCAGATTTAGGCTTGCTCTTCTATGTTCTAGGGTCAGATTTAGGCTTGCTCTTCCATGTTCTAGGATCAGATTTAGGCTTGATCTTCCACGTTCTAGGGTCAGATTTAGGCTTGATCTTCCATGTTCTAGGGTCAGATTTAGGCTTGCTCTTCCGAGTTCTAGGGTTAGTTTTAGGCTTGCTCTTCCGAGTTCTAGGGTTAGTTTTAGGCTTGCTCTTCTATGTTCTAGGGTCAGATTTAGGCTTGCTCTTCCAAGTTCTAGGGTCAGATTTAGGCTTGCTCTTCCAAGTTCTAGGGTCAGATTTAGGCTTGCTCTTCCATGTTCTAGGGTCAGATTTAGGCTTGCTCTTCTATGTTCTAGGGTCAGATTTAGGATTGCTCTTCCAAGTTCTAGGGTCAGATTTAGGATTGCTCTTCCAAGTTCTAGGGTCAGATTTAGGCTTGCTCTTCCAAGTTCTAGGGTCAGATTTAGGCTTGCTCTGCCATGTTCTAGGGTCAGATTTAGGCTTGCTCTTCTATGTTCTAGGGTCAGATTTAGGCTTGCTCTTCCATGTTCTAGGGTCAGATTTAGGCTTGCTCTTCTATGTTCTAGGGTCAGATTTAGGATTGCTCTTCCAAGTTCTAGGGTCAGATTTAGGATTGCTCTTCCAAGTTCTAGGGTCAGATTTAGGCTTGTTCTTCCATGTTCTAGGGTCAGATTTAGGCTTGCTCTTCCAAGTTCTAGGGTCAGATTTAGGCTTGCTCTTCTATGTTCTAGGGTCAGAATTAGGCTTGCTCTTCCATGTTCTAGGGTCAGATTTAGGCTTGCTCTTCTATGTTCTAGGGTCAGATTTAGGCATGCTCTTCCAAGTACTAGGGTCAGATTTAGGCTTGATCTTTCACGTTCTAGGGTCAGATTTAGGCTTGCTCTTCTATGTTCTAGGGTCAGATTTAGGCTCAATCTTCCACGTTCTAGGGTCAGATTTAGGCTTGCTCTTCCATGTTCTAGAATCAGATTTAGGCTTGCTCTTCCAAGTTCTAGGGTCAGATTTAGGCTTGCTCTTCCATGTTCTAAGGTCAGATTTAGGTTTACTCTTCCATGTTCTAGGGTCAGATTTAGGCTTGCTCTTCCAAGTTCTAGGGTCAGATTTATGCTTGCTCTTCTATGTTATAGGGTCAGAATTAGGCTTGCTCTTCTATGTTCTAGGGTCAGATTTAGGCTTGCTCTTCCATGCTCTAGGGTCAGATTTAGGCTTGCTCTTCCATGTTCTAGGGTCAGATTTAGGCTTGCTCTTCCATGTTCTTGGGTCAGATTTAGGCTTGCTCTTCCATGTTCTAGGGTCAGATTTAGGCTTGCTCTGCCAAGTTCTAGGGTCAGATTTAGGCTTGCTCTTCCATGTTCTAGGGTCAGATTTAGGCTTGCTCTTCTATGTTCTAGGGTCAGATTTAGGCTTGCTCTTCCATGTTCTAGGGTCAGATTTAGGCTTGCTCTTCTATGTTCTAGGGTCAGATTTAGGCTTGCTCTTCCATGTTCTAGGGTCAGATTTAGGCTTGCTCTTCCATGTTCTAGGATCAGATTTAGGCTTGATCTTCCACGTTCTAGGGTCAGATTTAGGCTTGCTCTTCTATGTTATAGGATCAGATTTAGGCTTGCTCTTCTATGTTCTAGGGTCAGATTTAGGCTTGCTCTTCCATGTTTTAGGGTCAGATTTAGGCTTGCTCTTCTATGTTCTAGGGTCAGATTTAGGCTTGCTTTTCCATGTTCTAGGGTCAGATTTAGGCTTGATCTTCCATGTTCTAAGGTCAGATTTAGGCATGCTCTTCCAAGTTCTAGGGTCAGATTTAGGCTTGCTCTTCCATGTTCTAGGGTCAGATTTAGGCTTGCTCTTCTATGTTCTAGGGTCAGATTTAGGCTTGCTCTTCCATGTTCTAGGGTCAGATTTAGGCTTGCTTTTCTATGTTCTAGGGTCAGATTTAGGTTTGCTCTTCCACGTTCTAGCATCAGATTTAGGCTTGCTCTTCTATGTTCTAGGATCAGATTTTGGCTTGCTCTTCCATGTTCTAGGGTCAGATTTAGGCTTGCTCTTCTGTGTTCTAGGGTCAGATTTAGGCTGGTTCCTCCATGTTCTAGGGTCAGATTTAGGCTTGCTCTTCCATGTTCTAGGATCAGATTTAGGCTTGCTCTTCTATGTTATAGGGTCAGATTTAGGCTTGCTCTTCAATGTTCTAGGGTCAGATTTAGGCTTGCTCTTCCAAGTTCTTGGGTCAGATTTAGGCTTGCTCTTCTATGTTCTAGGATCAGATTTAGGCTTGCTCTTCTATGTTCTAGGATCAGATTTAGGCTTGCTCTTCTATGTTCTAGGGTCAGATTTAGGCTTGCTCTTCCATGTTCTAGGGTCAGATTTAGACTTGCTCTTCCTAGTTCTAGGGTCAGATTTAGGCTTGCTCTTCTATGTTCTAGGGTCAGATTTAGGCTTGCTCTTCCATGTTCTAGGGTCAGATTTAGGCTTGCTCTTACATGTTCTAGGGTCAGATTTAGGCTTGCTCTTCCATGTTCTAGGGTCAGATTTAGGCTTGCTCTTCTATGTTCTAGGGTCAGATTTAGGCTTGCTCTTCCATGTTCTAGGGTCAGATTTAGGCTTGCTCTTCTATGTTCTAGGGTCAGATTTAGGCTCGATCTTCCATGTTCTAAGGTCAGATTTAGGCTTGCTCTTCTATGTTCTAGGGTCAGATTTAGGCTTGCTCTTCTATGTTCTAGGGTCAGATTTAGGCTTGATCTTCCATGTTCTAAGGTCAGATTTAGGCTTGCTCTTCTATGTTCTGGGATCAGATTTAGGCTTGCTCTTCCAAGTTCTAGGGTTAGTTTAGGCTTGCTCTTCTATGTTCTAGGGTCAGATTTAGGCTTGCTCTTCTATGTTCTAGGGTCAGATTTAGGTTTGCTCTTCCATGTTCTAGGTTCAGATTTAGGCTTGCTCTTCCAAGTTCTAGGGTCATATTTAGGCTTGCTCTTCTATGTTCTAGGGTCAGATTTAGGCTTGCTCTTCTATGTTCTAGGGTCAGATTTAGGCTTGCTCTTCTATGTTCTAGGGTCAGATTTAGGCTTGATCTTCCATGTTCTAAGGTCAGATTTAGGCTTGCTCTTCTATGTTCTGGGATCAGATTTAGGCTTGCTCTTCCAAGTTCTAGGGTTAGTTTAGGCTTGCTCTTCTATGTTCTAGGGTCAGATTTAGGCTTGCTCTTCTATGTTCTAGGGTCAGATTTAGGTTTGCTCTTCCATGTTCTAGGTTCAGATTTAGGCTTGCTCTTCCAAGTTCTAGGGTCATATTTAGGCTTGCTCTTCTATGTTCTAGGGTCAGATTTAGGCTTGCTCTTCTATGTTCTAGGGTCAGATTTAGGCTTGCTCTTCTATGTTCTAGGGTCAGATTTAGGCTTGATCTTCCATGTTCTAAGGTCAGATTTAGGCTTGCTCTTCTATGTTCTGGGATCAGATTTAGGCTTGCTCTTCCAAGTTCTAGGGTTAGTTTAGGCTTGCTCTTCTATGTTCTAGGGTCAGATTTAGGCTTGCTCTTCTATGTTCTAGGGTCAGATTTAGGTTTGCTCTTCCATGTTCTAGGTTCAGATTTAGGCTTGCTCTTCCAAGTTCTAGGGTCATATTTAGGCTTGCTCTTCTATGTTCTAGGGTCAGATTAAGGCTTGCTCTTCTATGTTCTAGGGTCAGAGTTAGGCTGGTTCCTCCATGTTCTAGGGTCAGATTTAGGCTTGCTCTTCTATGTTCTAGGGTCAGATTTAGGCTTGCTCTTCTATGTTCTAGGGTCAGATTTAGGCTTGCTCTTCCTAGTTCTAGGGTCAGATTTAGGCTTGCTCTTCCATGTTATAGGGCCAGATTTAGGCTTGCTCTTCCATGTTCTAGGGTCTGATTTAGGCTTGCTCTTCCATGTTCTAGGATCAGATTTAGGCTTGCTCTTCTATGTTCTAGGGTCAGATTTAGGCTTGCTCTTCCATGTTCTAGGGTCAGATTTAGGCTTGCTCTTCCATGTTCTAGGGTCAGATTTAGGCTTGATCTTCCATGTTCTAAGGTCAGATTTAGGCTTGCTCTTCTATGTTCTAGGGTCAGATTTAGGCTTGCTCTTCCATGTTCTAGGGTCAGATTTTGGCTTGATCTTCCATGTTATAAGGTCAGATTTAGGCTTGCTCTTCTATGTTCTAGGGTCAGATTTAGGCTTGCTCTTCCAAGTTCTAGGGTCAGATTTAGGCTTGCTCTTCCATGCTCTAGGGTCAGATTTAGGCTTGCTCTTCCATGGTCTAGGGTCAGATTTAGGCTTGCTCCTCCATGTTCTAAGGTCAGATTTAGGCTTGCTCTTCCATGTTCTAGGGTCAGATTTAGGCTGGTTCCTCCATGTTCTAGGGTCAGATTTAGGCTTGCTCTTCCAAGTTCTAGGGTCAGATTTAGGCTTGCTCTTCCATGCTCTAGGGTCGGATTTAGGCTTGATCTTCCATGTTCTAGGGTCAGATTTAGGCTTGCTCTTCTATGTTCTAGGGTCAGATTTAGGCTTGCTCTTCCATGTTCTAGGGTCAGATTTAGGCTGGTTCCTCCAAGTTCTAGGGTCAGATTTAGGCTTGCTCTTCCATGCTCTAGGGTCAGATTTAGGCTGGTTCCTCCATGTTCTAGGGTCAGATTTAGGCTTTCTCTTCCATGTTATAGGGTCAGATTAAGGGTGGTTCCTCCATGTTCTAGGGTCAGATTTAGGCTTGCTCTTCCATGTTCTAGGGTCAGATTTAGGCTTGCTCTTCCATGTTCTAGGGTCAGATTTAGACTTGATCTTCCATGTTCTAGGGTCAGATTTAGGCTTGTTCTTCTATGTTCTAGGGTCAGATTTAGGCTTGCTCTTCCATGTTCTAGGCTCAGATTTAGGCTGGTTCCTCCAAGTTCTAGGGTCAGATTTAGGCTTGCTCTTCCATGCTCTAGGGTCAGATTTAGGCTTGCTCTTCTATGTTCTAGGGTCAGATTTAGGCTGGTTCCTCCATGTTCTAGGGTCAGATTTAGGCTGGTTCCTCCATGTTCTAGGGTCAGATTTAGGCTTGCTCTTCCATGTTCTAGGGTCAGATTTAGGCTTGCTCTTCTATGTTCTAGGGTCAGATTTAGGCTGGTTCCTCCATGTTCTAGGGTCAGATTTAGGCTGGTTCCTCCATGTTCTAGGGTCAGATTTAGGCTTGCTCTTCCATGTTCTAGGGTCAGATTTAGGCTTGCTCTTCCATGTTCTAGGGTCAGATTTAGGCTGGTTCCTCTATGTTCTAGGGTCAGATTTAGGCTGGTTCCTCCATGTTCTAGGGTCAGATTTAGGCTTGCTCTTCCATGTTCTAGGGTCAGATTTAGGCTTGCTCTTCTATGTTCTAGGGTCAGATTTAGGCTTGCTCTTCCATGCTCTAGGGTCAGATTTAGGCTTGATCTTCCATGTTCTAGGGTCAGATTTAGGCTTGCTCTTCTATGTTCTAGGGTCAGATTTAGGCTTGCTCTTCCATGTTCTAGGGTCAGATTTAGGCTGGTTCCTCCAAGTTCTAGGGTCAGATTTAGGCTTGCTCTTCCATGCTCTAGGGTCAGATGTAGGCTTGCTCTTCTATGTTCTAGAGTCAGATTTAGGCTTGCTCTTCCATGTTCTAGGGTCAGATTTAGGCTGGTTCCTCCAAGTTCTAGGGTCAGATTTAGGCTTGCTCTTCCATGCTCTAGGGTCAGATTTAGGCTTGCTCTTCCATGTTCTAGGGTCAGATTTAGGCTGGTTCCTCCAAGTTCTAGGGTCAGATTTAGGCTTGCTCTTCCATGCTCTAGGGTCAGATTTAGGCTTGCTCTTCCATGCTCTAGGGTCAGATTTAGGCTGGTTCCTCCATGTTCTAGGGTCAGATTTAGGCTTGCTCTTCCATGTTCTAGGGTCAGATTTAGGCTGGTTCCTCCAAGTTCTAGGGTCAGATTTAGGCTTGCTCTTCCATGCTCTAGGGTCAGATTTAGGCTTGCTCTTCCATGTTCTAGGGTCAGATTTAGGCTGGTTCCTCCAAGTTCTAGGGTCAGATTTAGGCTTGCTCTTCCATGCTCTAGGGTCAGATTTAGGCTTGCTCTTCCATGTTCTAGGGTCAGATTTAGGCTGGTTCCTCCAAGTTCTAGGGTTAGATTTAGGCTGGTTCCTCCAAGTTCTAGGGTCAGATTTAGGCTTGCTCTTCCATGCTCTATGCTCAGATTTCGGCTGGTTCCTCCATGTTCTAGGGTCAGATTTAGGCTTGCTCTTCCAAGTTCTAGGGTCAGATTAAGGGTGGTTCCTCCATGTTCTAGGGTCAGATTTAGGCTTGCTCTTCCATGTTCTAGGGTCAGATTTAGGCTTGATCTTCCACGTTCTAGGGTCAGATTTAGGCTTGTTCTTCTATGTTCTAGGATCAGATTTAGGCTTGATCTTCCACGTTCTAGGGTCAGGTTTAGGCTTGCTCTTCTATGTTCTAGGGTCAGATTTAGGCTTGCTCTTCCAATTTCTAGGGTCAGATTTAGGCTTGCTCTTCTATGTTCTAGGGTCAGATTTAGGCTTGCTCTTCTATGTTCTAGGGTCAGATTTAGGCTTGCTCTTCCACGTTCTAGGGTCAGATTTAGGCTCGCTCTTCCATGTTCTAGGGTCAGATTTAGGCTTGCTCTTCCATGTTCTAAGGTCAGAGTTAGGATGGCTCTATTATACGAGAGATTGCAGGCCTCCAGGTCCTCTGCACCGTCTGCCTATTCTGATTGGTCGGACATTATAGTAAGTCCAGTTCCTGTGGTGGGGGAGGGGCGGTAATACTGGAGATTTGATCTGCTCCTCCTTCCTCCTCAGGATCCTCTAAAGGACGGAGAAGCCAAGATTAAAGCCGACTACGCCCAGCTGAATGAGGAAATGCAGACAGCATTCCGCAGCCTGGAGGACTGAGAGCTCCGCCCACGAGGAGCTGGAGGACTATTCTATTTATAAAGAAGAATCTGAGATGATCAAAGATTGGTCTCTGGGGGGCGCCGTTCTCCTCCCTGGGACTGATCACCGCCGGAATAGAGATCATCAATGTTCACATCTGTACATAGAGATCATTACATGTCACAATAAATACCCAATAAATGTTCAAACCTGAGAATGTCCCCGGAATCTTCCTTCTTCCAATATTACACTGTATAGTATGATCTCTATCCTGTACACTCCATATACTATATCCTGTGATCTCTATCCTGTATACTCCATATACTATATCCTGTGATCTCTATCCTGTACACTCCATATACTCTATCCTGTGATCTCTATCCTGTACACTCCATATACTATATCCTGTGATCTCTATCCTGTACACTCCATATACTATATCCTGTGATCTCTATCCTGTACACTCCATATACTATATCCTGTGATCTCTATCCTGTACACTCCATATACTATATCCAGTGATCTCTATCCTGTACACTCCATATACTATATCCTGTGATCTCTATCCTGTACACTCCATATACTCTATCCTGTGATCTCTATCCTGTATACTCCATATACTATATCCTGTGATCTCTATCCTGTACCCTCCATATACTTTATTCTGTGATCTCTATCCTGTACTCTCCATATACTCTATCCTGTGATCTCTATCCTGTACACTCCATATACTATATCCTGTGATCTCTATCCTGTACACTCCATATACTCTATCCTGTGATCTCTATCCTGTTCCCTCCATATACTCTATTCTGTGATCTCTATCCTGTACACTCCATATACTCTATCCTGTGATCTCTATCCTGTATACTCCATATACTATATCCTGTGATCTCTATCCTGTACCCTCCATATACTCTATCCTGTGATCTCTATCCTGTATACTCCATATACTATATCCTGTGATCTCTATCCTGTACCCTCCATATACTATATCCTGTGATCTCTATCCTGTACCCTCCATATACTCTATCCTGTGATCTCTATCCTGTATACTCCATATACTATATCCTGTGATCTCTATCCTGTACCCTCCATATACTATATCCTGTGATCTCTATCCTGTACCCTCCATATACTCTATCCTGTGATCTCTATCCTGTATACTCCATATACTCTATCCTGTGATCTCTATCCTGTACCCTCCATATAGTCTATCCTGTGATCTCTATCCTGTATACTCCATATACTATATCCTGTGATCTCTATCCTGTACCCTCCATATACTATATCCTGTGATCTCTATCCTGTACCCTCCATATACTCTATTCTGTGATCTCTATCCTGTATACTCCATATACTATATCCTGTGATCTCTATCCTGTACCCTCCATATGGTCTATCCTGTGATCTCTATCCTGTACCCTCCATATACTATATCCTGTGATCTCTATCCTGTACACTCCATATACTCTATCCTGTGATCTCTATCCTGTATACTTCATATACTATATCCTGTGATCTCTATCCTGTACCCTCCATATACTCTATCCTGTGATATCTATCCTGTACCCTCCATATACTATATCCTGTGATCTCTATCCTGTACACTCCATATACTCTATCCTGTGATCTCTATCCTGTACCCTCCATATACTCTATCCTGTGATCTCTATCCTGTACACTTCATATACTATATCCTGTGATCTCTATCCTGTACCCTCCATATACTCTATCCTGTGATCTCTATCCTGTACACTCCATATACTATATCCTGTGATCTCTATCCTGTACCCTCCATATACTATATCCTGTGATCTCTATCCTGTACCCTCCATATACTCTATCCTGTGATCTCTATCCTGTATACTCCATATACTCTATCCTGTGATCTCTATCCTGTACACTTCATATACTATATCCTGTGATCTCTATCCTGTACCCTCCATATACTCTATCCTGTGATCTCTATCCTGTACACTCCATATACTATATCCTGTGATCTCTATCCTGTACCCTCCATATACTATATCCTGTGATCTCTATCCTGTACCCTCCATATAGTCTATCCTGTGATCTCTATCCTGTACCCTCCATATACTATATCCTGTGATCTCTATCCTGTACCCTCCATATACTATATCCTGTGATCTCTATCCTGTACCCTCCATATACTCTATTCTGTGATCTCTATCCTGTATACTCCATATACTATATCCTGTGATCTCTATCCTGTACACTCCATATACTCTATCCTGTGAGCTCTATCCTGTATACTCCATATACTATATCCTGTGATCTCTATCCTGTACCCTCCATATACTCTATCCTGTGATCTCTATCCTGTACCCTCCATATACTATATCCTGTGATCTCTATCCTGTACACTCCATATACTCTATCCTGTGATCTCTATCCTGTACACTCCATATACTATATCCTGTGATCTCTATCCTGTATACACCATATACTCTATCCTGTGATCTCTATCCTGTGATCTCTATCCTGTACCCTCCATATACTCTATCCTGTGATCTCTATCCTGTATACTCCATATACTATATCCTGTGATCTCTATCCTGTATACTCCATATACTATATCCTGTGATCTCTATCCTGTATACTCCATATACTATATCCTGTGATCTCTATCCTGTACCCTCCATATACTATATCCTGTGATCTCTATCCTGTACACTCCATATACTATATCCTGTGATCTCTATCCTGTACACTCCATATACTATATCCTATGACCTCTGTCCTGTACACTCCATATACTCTATCCTGTGATCTCTATCCTGTACACTCCATATACTATATCCTGTGATCTCTATCCTGTATACTCCATATACTATATCCTGTGATCTCTATCCTGTACACTCCATATACTATATCCTGTGATCTCTATCCTGTACCCTCCATATACTTTATTCTGTGATCTCTATCCTGTACACTCCATATACTCTATCCTGTGATCTCTATCCTGTACACTCCATATACTATATCCTGTGATCTCTATCCTGTACACTCCATATACTCTATCCTGTGATCTCTATCCTGTTCCCTCCATATACTCTATTCTGTGATCTCTATCCTGTACACTCCATATACTATATCCTGTGATCTCTATCCTGTACCCTCCATATACTCTATCCTGTGATCTCTATCCTGTATACTCCATATACTATATCCTGTGATCTCTATCCTGTACCCTCCATATACTTTATTCTGTGATCTCTATCCTGTACTCTCCATATACTCTATCCTGTGATCTCTATCCTGTACACTCCATATACTATATCCTGTGATCTCTATCCTGTACACTCCATATACTCTATCCTGTGATCTCTATCCTGTTCCCTCCATATACTCTATTCTGTGATCTCTATCCTGTACACTCCATATACTCTATCCTGTGATCTCTATCCTGTATACTCCATATACTATATCCTGTGATCTCTATCCTGTACCCTCCATATACTCTATCCTGTGATCTCTATCCTGTATACTCCATATACTATATCCTGTGATCTCTATCCTGTACCCTCCATATACTATATCCTGTGATCTCTATCCTGTACCCTCCATATACTCTATCCTGTGATCTCTATCCTGTATACTCCATATACTATATCCTGTGATCTCTATCCTGTACCCTCCATATACTATATCCTGTGATCTCTATCCTGTACCCTCCATATACTCTATCCTGTGATCTCTATCCTGTATACTCCATATACTCTATCCTGTGATCTCTATCCTGTACCCTCCATATAGTCTATCCTGTGATCTCTATCCTGTATACTCCATATACTATATCCTGTGATCTCTATCCTGTACCCTCCATATACTATATCCTGTGATCTCTATCCTGTACCCTCCATATACTCTATTCTGTGATCTCTATCCTGTATACTCCATATACTATATCCTGTGATCTCTATCCTGTACCCTCCATATAGTCTATCCTGTGATCTCTATCCTGTACCCTCCATATACTATATCCTGTGATCTCTATCCTGTACACTCCATATACTCTATCCTGTGATCTCTATCCTGTATACTTCATATACTATATCCTGTGATCTCTATCCTGTACCCTCCATATACTCTATCCTGTGATCTCTATCCTGTACCCTCCATATACTATATCCTGTGATCTCTATCCTGTACACTCCATATACTCTATCCTGTGATCTCTATCCTGTACCCTCCATATACTCTATCCTGTGATCTCTATCCTGTACACTTCATATACTATATCCTGTGATCTCTATCCTGTACCCTCCATATACTCTATCCTGTGATCTCTATCCTGTACACTCCATATACTATATCCTGTGATCTCTATCCTGTACCCTCCATATACTATATCCTGTGATCTCTATCCTGTACCCTCCATATACTCTATCCTGTGATCTCTATCCTGTATACTCCATATACTCTATCCTGTGATCTCTATCCTGTACACTTCATATACTATATCCTGTGATCTCTATCCTGTACCCTCCATATACTCTATCCTGTGATCTCTATCCTGTACACTCCATATACTATATCCTGTGATCTCTATCCTGTACCCTCCATATACTATATCCTGTGATCTCTATCCTGTACCCTCCATATAGTCTATCCTGTGATCTCTATCCTGTACCCTCCATATACTATATCCTGTGATCTCTATCCTGTACCCTCTATATACTATATCCTGTGATCTCTATCCTGTACCCTCCATATACTCTATTCTGTGATCTCTATCCTGTATACTCCATATACTATATCCTGTGATCTCTATCCTGTACACTCCATATACTATATCCTGTGATCTCTATCCTGTATACACCATATACTCTATCCTGTGATCTCTATCCTGTGATCTCTATCCTGTACCCTCCATATACTCTATCCTGTGATCTCTATCCTGTATACTCCATATACTATATCCTGTGATCTCTATCCTGTATACTCCATATACTATATCCTGTGATCTCTATCCTGTATACTCCATATACTATATCCTGTGATCTCTATCCTGTACCCTCCATATACTATATCCTGTGATCTCTATCCTGTACCCTCCATATACTCTATCCTGTGATCTCTATCCTGTACACTCCATATACTATATCCTGTGATCTCTATCCTGTACACTCCATATACTATATCCTGTGATCTCTATCCTGTACCCTCCATATACTCTATCCTGTGATCTCTATCCTGTACCCTCCATATACTATATCCTGTGATCTCTATCCTGTACACTCCATATACTCTATCCTGTGATCTCTATCTTGTACACTCCATATACTATATCCTGTGATCTCTATCCTGTATACTCCATATACTATATCCTGTGATCTCTATCCTGTACCCTCCATATACTATATCCTGTGATCTCTATCCTGTACCCTCCATATACTATATCCTGTGATCTCTATCCTGTATACTCCATATACTCTATCCTGTGATCTCTATTCTGTACCCTCCATATACTATATCCTGTGATCTCTATCCTGTACACGCCATATACTCTATCCTGTGATCTCTATCCTGTACACTCCATATACTCTATCCTGTGATCTCTATCCTGTACACTCCATATACTATATCCTGTGATCTCTATCCTGTACACTCCATATACTCTATCCTGTGATCTCTATCCTGTACACTCCATATACTCTATCCTGTGATCTCTATCCTGTACACTCCATATACTCTATTCTGTGATCTCTATCCTGTACACTCCATATACTCTATCCTGTGATCTCTATTCTGTACCCTCCATATACTCTATCCTGTGATCTCTATCCTGTACCCTCCATATACTCTATCCTATGATCTCTATCCTGTACACTCCATATACTATATCCTGTGATCTCTATCCTGTACCCTCCATATACTATATCCTGTGATCTCTATCCTGTACACTCCATATACTCTATCCTGTGATCTCTATCCTGTACCCTCCATATACTCTATCCTGTGATCTCTATCCTGTACACTCCATATACTATATCCTGTGATCTCTATCCTGTACCCTCCATATACTATATCCTGTGATCTCTATCCTGTACACTCCATATACTCTATCCTGTGATCTCTATCCTGTATACACCATATACTCTATCCTGTGATCTCTATCCTGTACCCTCCATATACTATATCCTGTGATCTCTATCCTGTACCCTCCATATACTATATCCTGTGATCTCTATCCTGTACCCTCCATATACTATATCCTGTGATCTCTATCGTGTACCCTCCATATACTCTATCCTGTGATCTCTATCCTGTACCCTCCATATACTCTATCCTGTGATCTCTATCCTGTACACTCCATATACTATATCCTGTGATCTCTATCCTGTACCCTCCATATACTATGTCCTGTGATCTCTATCCTGTATACTCCATATACTATATCCTGTGATCTCTATCCTGTACACTCCATATACTCTATCCTGTGATCTCTATCCTGTATACTCCATATACTATATCCTGTGATCTCTATCCTGTACCCTCCACATACTCTATCCTGTGATCTCTATCCTGTACCCTCCATATACTATATCCTGTGATCTCTATCCTGTACACTCCATATACTCTATCCTGTGATCTCTATCCTGTACACTCCATATACTATATCCTGTGATCTCTATCCTGTATACACCATATACTCTATCCTGTGATCTCTATCCTGTGATCTCTATCCTGTACCCTCCATATACTCTATCCTGTGATCTCTATCCTGTATACTCCATATACTATATCCTGTGATCTCTATCCTGTATACTCCATATACTATATCCTGTGATCTCTATCCTGTATACTCCATATACTATATCCTGTGATCTCTATCCTGTACCCTCCATATACTATATCCTGTGATCTCTATCCTGTACCCTCCATATACTCTATCCTGTGATCTCTATCCTGTACACTCCATATACTATATCCTGTGATCTCTATCCTGTACACTCCATATACTATATCCTGTGATCTCTATCCTGTACCCTCCATATACTCTATCCTGTGATCTCTATCCTGTACCCTCCATATACTATATCCTGTGATCTCTATCCTGTACACTCCATATACTCTATCCTGTGATCTCTCTCTTGTACACTCCATGTACTATATCCTGTGATCTCTATCCTGTATACTCCATATACTATATCCTGTGATCTCTATCCTGTACCCTCCATATACTATATCCTGTGATCTCTATCCTGTACCCTCCATATACTATATCATGTGATCTCTATCCTGTATACTCCATATACTCTATCCTGTGATCTCTATTCTGTACCCTCCATATACTATATCCTGTGATCTCTATCCTGTACACTCCATATACTCTATCCTGTGATCTCTATCCTGTACACTCCATATACTCTATCCTGTGATCTCTATCCTGTACACTCCATATACTCTATCCTGTGATCTCTATCCTGTACACTCCATATACTCTATTCTGTGATCTCTATCCTGTACACTCCATATACTCTATCCTGTGATCTCTATCCTGTACCCTCCATATACTCTATCCTGTGATCTCTATCCTGTACCCTCCATATACTCTATCCTATGATCTCTATCCTGTACACTCCATATACTATATCCTGTGATCTCTATCCTGTACCCTCCATATACTATATCCTGTGATCTCTATCCTGTACACTCCATATACTCTATCCTGTGATCTCTATCCTGTATACACCATATACTCTATCCTGTGATCTCTATCCTGTACCCTCCATATACTATATCCTGTGATCTCTATCCTGTACCCTCCATATACTCTATCCTGTGATCTCTATCCTGTACCCTCCATATACTCTATCCTGTGATCTCTATCCTGTACACTCCATATACTCTATCCTGTGATCTCTATCCTGTACCCTCCATATACTCTATCCTGTGATCTCTATCCTGTACACTCCATATACTCTATCCTGTGATCTCTATCATGTATACACCATATACTCTATCCTGTGATCTCTATCCTGTACCCTCCATATACTATATCCTGTGATCACTATCCTGTACCCTCCATATACTATATCCTGTGATCTCTATCCTGTACCCTCCATATACTATATCCTGTGATCTCTATCGTGTACCCTCCATATACTCTATCCTGTGATCTCTATCCTGTACCCTCCATATACTCTATCCTGTGATCTCTATCCTGTACACTCCATATACTATATCCTGTGATCTCTATCCTGTGCCCTCCATATACTATGTCCTGTGATCTCTATCCTGTACACTCCATATACTCTATCCTGTGATCTCTATCCTGTACACTCCATATACTCTATCCTGTGATCTCTATCCTGTACACTCCATATAATCTATTCTGTGATCTCTATCCTGTACCCTCCATATACTGTATCCTGTGATCTCTATCCTGTATACTCCATATACTCTATCCTGTGATCTCTATCCTGTACACTCCATATACTCTATCCTGTGATCTCTATCCTGTACCCTCCATATACTCTATCCTGTGATCTCTATCCTGTACACTCCATATACTATATCCTGTGATCTCTATCCTGTACCCTCCATATACTATATCCTGTGATCTCTATCCTGTACCCTCCATATACTCTATCCTGTGATCTCTATCCTGTACCCTCCATATACTCTATCCTGTGATCTCTATCCTGTACACTCCATATACTATATCCTGTGATCTCTATCCTGTACCCTCCATATACTATATCCTGTGATCTCTATCCTGTACACTCCATATACTCTATCCTCTGATCTCTATCCTGTATACACCATATACTCTATCCTGTGATCTCTATCCTGTACCCTCCATATACTATATCCTGTGATCTCTATCCTGTACCCTCCATATACTATATCCTGTGATCTCTATCCTGTACCCTCCATATACTATATCCTGTGATCTCTATCCTGTACCCTCCATATACTCTATCCTGTGATCTCTATCCTGTACCCTCCATATACTCTATCCTGTGATCTCTATCCTGTACACTCCATATACTATATCCTGTGATCTCTATCCTGTACCCTCCATATACTATGTCCTGTGATCTCTATCCTGTACACTCCATATACTCTATCCTGTGATCTCTATCCTGTACACTCCATATACTCTATCCTGTGATCTCTATTCTGTACACTCCATATAATCTATTCTGTGATCTCTATCCTGTACCCTCCATATACTGTATCCTGTGATCTCTATCCTGTATACTCCATATACTCTATCCTGTGATCTCTATCCTGTACACTCCATATACTCTATCCTGTGATCTCTATCCTGTACCCTCCATATACTCTATCCTGTGATCTCTATCCTGTACACTCCATATACTATATCCTGTGATCTCTATCCTGTACCCTCCATATACTATGTCCTGTGATCTCTATCCTGTACACTCCATATACTCTATCCTGTGATCTCTATCCTGTACACTCCATATAATCTATTCTGTGATCTCTATCCTGTACCCTCCATATACTGTATCCTGTGATCTCTATCCTGTATACTCCGTATACTATATCCTGTGATCTCTATCCTGTACCCTCCATATACTATGTCCTGTGATCTCTATCCTGTACACTCCATATACTCTATCCTGTGATCTCTATCCTGTACACTCCATATAATCTATTCTGTGATCTCTATCCTGTACCCTCCATATACTGTATCCTGTGATCTCTATCCTGTATACTCTGTATACTCTATCCTGTGATCTCTATCCTGTACACTCCATATAATCTATTCTGTGATCTCTATCCTGTACACTCCATATACTCTATCCTGTGATCTCTATCCTGTACACTCCATATACTCTATCCTGTGATCTCTATCCTGTACACTCCATATAATCTATTCTGTGATCTCTATCCTGTACCCTCCATATACTGTATCCTGTGATCTCTATCCTGTATACTCCATATACTCTATCCTGTGATCTCTATTCTGTACCCTCCATATACTATATCCTGTGATCTCTATCCTGTACACTCCATATACTCTATCCTGTGATCTCTATCCTGTACACTCCATATACTCTATCCTGTGATCTCTATCCTGTACACTCCATATACTATATCCTGTGATCTCTATCCTATACACTCCATATACTATATCCTGTGATCTCTATCCTGTACACTCCATATACTCTATCCTGTGATCTCTATCCTGTACCCTCCATATACTATATCCTGTGATCTCTATCCTGTACACTCCATATACTATGTCCTGTGATCTCTATCCTGTACACTCCATATACTCTATCCTGTGATCTCTATCCTGTACACTCCATATACTCTATTCTGTGATCTCTATCCTGTACACTCCATATACTCTATCCTGTGATCTCTATCCTGTACCCTCCATATACTCTATCCTATGATCTCTATCCTGTACACTCCATATACTATATCCTGTGATTTCTATCCTGTACCCTCCATATACTATATCCTGTGATCTCTATCCTGTACACTCCATATACTCTATCCTGAGATCTCTATCCTGTATACACCATATACTCTATCCTGTGATCTCTATCCTGTACCCTCCATATACTATATCCTGTGATCTCTATCCTGTACCCTCCATATACTCTATCCTGTGATCTCTATCCTGTACCCTCCATATACTCTATCCTGTGTTCTCTATCCTGTACACTCCATATACTATATCCTGTGATCTCTATCCTGTACCCTCCATATACTATATCCTGTGATCTCTATCCTGTACACTCCATATACTCTATCCTGTGATCTCTATCCTGTATACACCATATACTCTATCCTGTGATCTCTATCCTGTACCCTCCATATACTATATCCTGTGATCTCTATCCTGTACCCTCCATATACTATATCCTGTGATCTCTATCCTGTACCCTCCATATACTCTATCCTGTGATCTCTATCCTGTACCCTCCATATACTCTATCCTGTGATCTCTATCCTGTACCCTCCATATACTCTATCCTGTGATCTCTATCCTGTACACTCCATATACTATATCCTGTGATCTCTATCCTGTACCCTCCATATACTATGTCCTGTGATCTCTATCCTGTACACTCCATATACTCTATCCTGTGATCTCTATCCTGTACACTCCATATACTATATCCTGTGATCTCTATCCTGTACCCTCCATATACTTTATTATGTGATCTCTATCCTGTACACTCCATATACTCTATCCTGTGATCTCTATCCTGTACACTCCATATACTCTATCCTGTGATCTCTATCCTGTACACTCCATATACTCTATTCTGTGATCTCTATCCTGTACACTCCATATACTCTATCCTGTGATCTCTATCCTGTACCCTCCATATACTCTATCCTGTGATCTCTATCCTGTACCCTCCATATACTCTATCCTATGATCTCTATCCTGTACACTCCATATACTATATCCTGTGATCTCTATCCTGTACCCTCCATATACTATATCCTGTGATCTCTATCCTGTACACTCCATATACTCTATCCTGAGATCTCTATCCTGTATACACCATATACTCTATCCTGTGATCTCTATCCTGTACCCTCCATATACTATATCCTGTGATCTCTATCCTGTACCCTCCATATACTCTATCCTGTGATCTCTATCCTGTACCCTCCATATACTCTATCCTGTGATCTCTATCCTGTACACTCCATATACTATATCCTGTGATCTCTATCCTGTACCCTCCATATACTATATCCTGTGATCTCTATCCTGTACACTCTATATACTATGTCCTGTGATCTCTATCCTGTACACTCCATATACTCTATCCTGTGATCTCTATCCTGTACACTCCATATACTCTATCCTGTGATCTCTATTCTGTACACTCCATATAATCTATTCTGTGATCTCTATCCTGTACCCTCCATATACTGTATCCTGTGATCTCTATCCTGTATACTCCATATACTCTATCCTGTGATCTCTATCCTGTACACTCCATATACTCTATCCTGTGATCTCTATCCTGTACCCTCCATATACTCTATCCTGTGATCTCTATCCTGTACACTCCATATACTATATCCTGTGATCTCTATCCTGTACCCTCCATATACTATGTCCTGTGATCTCTATCCTGTACACTCCATATACTCTATCCTGTGATCTCTATCCTGTACACTCCATATAATCTATTCTGTGATCTCTATCCTGTACCCTCCATATACTGTATCCTGTGATCTCTATCCTGTATACTCCGTATACTATATCCTGTGATCTCTATCCTGTACCCTCCATATACTATGTCCTGTGATCTCTATCCTGTACACTCCATATACTCTATCCTGTGATCTCTATCCTGTACACTCCATATAATCTATTCTGTGATCTCTATCCTGTACCCTCCATATACTGTATCCTGTGATCTCTATCCTGTATACTCTGTATACTCTATCCTGTGATCTCTATCCTGTACCCTCCATATACTCTATCCTGTGATCTCTATCCTGTACCCTCCATATACTCTATCCTGTGTTCTCTATCCTGTACACTCCATATACTATATCCTGTGATCTCTATCCTGTACCCTCCATATACTATATCCTGTGATCTCTATCCTGTACACTCCATATACTCTATCCTGTGATCTCTATCCTGTATACACCATATACTCTATCCTGTGATCTCTATCCTGTACCCTCCATATACTATATCCTGTGATCTCTATCCTGTACCCTCCATATACTATATCCTGTGATCTCTATCCTGTACCCTCCATATACTCTATCCTGTGATCTCTATCCTGTACCCTCCATATACTCTATCCTGTGATCTCTATCCTGTACCCTCCATATACTCTATCCTGTGATCTCTATCCTGTACACTCCATATACTATATCCTGTGATCTCTATCCTGTACCCTCCATATACTATGTCCTGTGATCTCTATCCTGTACACTCCATATACTCTATCCTGTGATCTCTATCCTGTACACTCCATATACTATATCCTGTGATCTCTATCCTGTACCCTCCATATACTTTATTATGTGATCTCTATCCTGTACACTCCATATACTCTATCCTGTGATCTCTATCCTGTACACTCCATATACTCTATCCTGTGATCTCTATCCTGTACACTCCATATACTCTATTCTGTGATCTCTATCCTGTACACTCCATATACTCTATCCTGTGATCTCTATCCTGTACCCTCCATATACTCTATCCTGTGATCTCTATCCTGTACCCTCCATATACTCTATCCTATGATCTCTATCCTGTACACTCCATATACTATATCCTGTGATCTCTATCCTGTACCCTCCATATACTATATCCTGTGATCTCTATCCTGTACACTCCATATACTCTATCCTGAGATCTCTATCCTGTATACACCATATACTCTATCCTGTGATCTCTATCCTGTACCCTCCATATACTATATCCTGTGATCTCTATCCTGTACCCTCCATATACTCTATCCTGTGATCTCTATCCTGTACCCTCCATATACTCTATCCTGTGATCTCTATCCTGTACACTCCATATACTATATCCTGTGATCTCTATCCTGTACCCTCCATATACTATATCCTGTGATCTCTATCCTGTACACTCTATATACTCTATCCTGTGATCTCTATCCTGTATACACCATATACTCTATCCTGTGATCTCTATCCTGTACCCTCCATATACTATATCCTGTGATCTCTATCCTGTACCCTCCATATACTATATCCTGTGATCTCTATCCTGTACCCTCCATATACTATATCCTGTGATCTCTATCCTGTACCCTCCATATACTCTATCCTGTGATCTCTATCCTGTACCCTCCATATACTCTATCCTGTGATCTCTATCCTGTACACTCCATATACTATATCCTGTGATCTCTATCCTGTACCCTCCATATACTATGTCCTGTGATCTCTATCCTGTACACTCCATATACTCTATCCTGTGATCTCTATCCTGTACACTCCATATACTATATCCTGTGATCTCTATCCTGTACCCTCCATATACTTTATTCTGTGATCTCTATCCTGTACACTCCATATACTCTATCCTGTGATCTCTATCCAGTACACTCCATATACTATATCCTGTGATCTCTATCCTGTACCCTCCATATACTCTATCCTGTGATCTCTATCCTGTACTCTCCATATACTCTATCCTGTGATCTCTATCCTGTACACTCCATATACTATATCCTGTGATCTCTATCCTGTATACTCCATATACTCTATCCTGTGATCTCTATCCTGTACACTCCATATACTATATCCTGTGATCTCTATCCTGTACCCTCCATATACTTTATTCTGTGATCTCTATCCTGTACACTCCATATACTATATCCTGTGATCTCTATCCTGTATACTCCATATACTCTATCCTGTGATCTCTATCCTGTACACTCCATATACTATATCCTGTGATCTCTATCCTGTACCCTCCATATACTTTATTCTGTGATCTCTATCCTGTACACTCCATATACTCTATCCTGTGATCTCTATCCTGTACTCTCCATATACTCTATCCTGTGATCTCTATCCTGTACACTCCATATACTATATCCTGTGATCTCTATCCTGTACACTCCATATACTCTATCCTGTGATCTCTATCCTGTTCCCTCCATATACTCTATTCTGTGATCTCTATCCTGTACACTCCATATACTATATCCTGTGATCTCTATCCTGTACCCTCCATATACTCTATCCTGTGATCTCTATCCTGTATACTCCATATACTATATCCTGTGATCTCTATCCTGTACCCTCCATATACTATATCCTGTGATCTCTATCCTGTACCCTCCATATACTCTATCCTGTGATCTCTATCCTGTATACTCCATATACTATATCCTGTGATCTCTATCCTGTACCCTCCATATACTATATCCTGTGATCTCTATCCTGTACCCTCCATATACTCTATCCTGTGATCTCTATCCTGTATACTCCATATACTCTATCCTGTGATCTCTATCCTGTACCCTCCATATAGTCTATCCTGTGCTCTCTATCCTGTATACTCCATATACTATATCCTGTGATCTCTATCCTGTACCCTCCATATACTATATCCTGTGATCTCTATCCTGTACCCTCCATATACTCTATTCTGTGATCTCTATCCTGTATACTCCATATACTATATCCTGTGATCTCTATCCTGTACCCTCCATATAGTCTATCCTGTGATCTCTATCCTGTACCCTCCATATACTATATCCTGTGATCTCTATCCTGTACACTCCATATACTCTATCCTGTGATCTCTATCCTGTATACTTCATATACTATATCCTGTGATCTCTGTCCTGTACCCTCCATATACTCTATCCTGTGATCTCTATCCTGTACCCTCCATATACTATATCCTGTGATCTCTATCCTGTACACTCCATATACTCTATTCTGTGATCTCTATCCTGTACCCTCCATATACTCTATCCTGTGATCTCTATCCTGTACACTTCATATACTATATCCTGTGATCTCTATCCTGTACCCTCCATATACTCTATCCTGTGATCTCTATCCTGTACACTCCATATACTATATCCTGTGATCTCTATCCTGTACCCTCCATATACTATATCCTGTGATCTCTATCCTGTACCCTCCATATACTCTATCCTGTGATCTCTATCCTGTATACTCCATATACTCTATCCTGTGATCTCTATCCTGTACCCTCCATATAGTCTATCCTGTGATCTCTATCCTGTATACTCCATATACTATATCCTGTGATCTCTATCCTGTACCCTCCATATACTATATCCTGTGATCTCTATCCTGTACCCTCCATATACTCTATTCTGTGATCTCTATCCTGTATACTCCATATACTATATCCTGTGATCTCTATCCTGTACACTCCATATACTCTATCCTGTGATCTCTATCCTGTATATTCCATATACTATATCCTGTGATCTCTATTCTGTACCCTCCATATACTCTATCCTGTGATCTCTATCCTGTACCCTCCATATACTATATCCTGTGATCTCTATCCTGTACACTCCATATACTCTATCCTGTGATCTCTATCCTGTACACTCCATATACTATATCCTGTGATCTCTATCCTGTATACACCATATACTCTATCCTGTGATCTCTATCCTGTGATCTCTATCCTGTACCCTCCATATACTCTATCCTGTGATCTCTATCCTGTATACTCCATATACTATATCCTGTGATCTCTATCCTGTATACTCCATATACTATATCCTGTGATCTCTATCCTGTATACTCCATATACTATATCCTGTGATCTCTATCCTGTACCCTCCATATACTATATCCTGTGATCTCTATCCTGTACCCTCCATATACTATATCCTGTGATCTCTATCCTGTACCCTCCATATACTATATCCTGTGATCTCTATCCTGTACCCTCCATATACTCTATCCTGTGATCTCTATCCTGTACCCTCCATATACTCTATCCTGTGATCTCTATCCTGTACACTCCATATACTATATCCTGTGATCTCTATCCTGTACCCTCCATATACTATGTCCTGTGATCTCTATCCTGTACACTCCATATACTCTATCCTGTGATCTCTATCCTGTACACTCCATATACTCTATCCTGTGATCTCTATCCTGTACACTCCATATAATCTATTCTGTGATCTCTATCCTGTACCCTCCATATACTGTATCCTGTGATCTCTATCCTGTATACTCCATATACTCTATCCTGTGATCTCTATCCTGTACACTCCATATACTCTATCCTGTGATCTCTATCCTGTACCCTCCATATACTCTATCCTGTGATCTCTATCCTGTACACTCCATATACTATATCCTGTGATCTCTATCCTGTACCCTCCATATACTATGTCCTGTGATCTCTATCCTGTACACTCCATATACTCTATCCTGTGATCTCTATCCTGTACACTCCATATAATCTATTCTGTGATCTCTATCCTGTACCCTCCATATACTGTATCCTGTGATCTCTATCCTGTATACTCCGTATACTATATCCTGTGATCTCTATCCTGTACCCTCCATATACTATGTCCTGTGATGTCTATCCTGTACACTCCATATACTCTATCCTGTGATCTCTATCCTGTACACTCCATATAATCTATTCTGTGATCTCTATCCTGTACCCTCCATATACTGTATCCTGTGATCTCTATCCTGTATACTCTGTATACTCTATCCTGTGATCTCTATCCTGTACACTCCATATACTCTATCCTGTGATCTCTATCCTGTACACTCCATATAATCTATTCTGTGATCTCTATCCTGTACCCTCCATATACTGTATCCTGTGATCTCTATCCTGTATACTCCATATACTCTATCCTGTGATCTCTATCCTGTACACTCCATATACTCTATCCTGTGATCTCTATCCTGTACACTTCATATACTATATCCTGTGATCTCTATCCTATACACTCCATATACTATATCCTGTGATCTCTATCCTGTACACTCCATATACTCTATCCTGTGATCTCTATCCTGTACCCTCCATATACTATATCCTGTGATCTCTATCCTGTACACTCCATATACTATGTCCTGTGATCTCTATCCTGTACACTCCATATACTCTATCCTGTGATCTCTATCCTGTACACTCCATATACTCTATTCTGTGATCTCTATCCTGTACACTCCATATACTCTATCCTGTGATCTCTATCCTGTACCCTCCATATACTCTATCCTATGATCTCTATCCTGTACACTCCATATACTATATCCTGTGATTTCTATCCTGTACCCTCCATATACTATATCCTGTGATCTCTATCCTGTACACTCCATATACTCTATCCTGAGATCTCTATCCTGTATACACCATATACTCTATCCTGTGATCTCTATCCTGTACCCTCCATATACTATATCCTGTGATCTCTATCCTGTACCCTCCATATACTCTATCCTGTGATCTCTATCCTGTACCCTCCATATACTCTATCCTGTGTTCTCTATCCTGTACACTCCATATACTATATCCTGTGATCTCTATCCTGTACCCTCCATATACTATATCCTGTGATCTCTATCCTGTACACTCCATATACTCTATCCTGTGATCTCTATCCTGTATACACCATATACTCTATCCTGTGATCTCTATCCTGTACCCTCCATATACTATATCCTGTGATCTCTATCCTGTACCCTCCATATACTATATCCTGTGATCTCTATCCTGTACCCTCCATATACTCTATCCTGTGATCTCTATCCTGTACCCTCCGTATACTCTATCCTGTGATCTCTATCCTGTACCCTCCATATACTCTATCCTGTGATCTCTATCCTGTACACTCCATTTACTATATCCTGTGATCTCTATCCTGTACCCTCCATATACTATGTCCTGTGATCTCTATCCTGTACACTCCATATACTCTATCCTGTGATCTCTATCCTGTACACTCCATATACTATATCCTGTGATCTCTATCCTGTACCCTCCATATACTTTATTATGTGATCTCTATCCTGTACACTCCATATACTCTATCCTGTGATCTCTATCCTGTACACTCCATATACTCTATCCTGTGATCTCTATCCTGTACACTCCATATACTCTATTCTGTGATCTCTATCCTGTACACTCCATATACTCTATCCTGTGATCTCTATCCTGTACCCTCCATATACTCTATCCTGTGATCTCTATCCTGTACCCTCCATATACTCTATCCTATGATCTCTATCCTGTACACTCCATATACTATATCCTGTGATCTCTATCCTGTACCCTCCATATACTATATCCTGTGATCTCTATCCTGTACACTCCATATACTCTATCCTGAGATCTCTATCCTGTATACACCATATACTCTATCCTGTGATCTCTATCCTGTACCCTCCATATACTATATCCTGTGATCTCTATCCTGTACCCTCCATATACTCTATCCTGTGATCTCTATCCTGTACCCTCCATATACTCTATCCTGTGATCTCTATCCTGTACACTCCATATACTATATCCTGTGATCTCTATCCTGTACCCTCCATATACTATATCCTGTGATCTCTATCCTGTACACTCTATATACTCTATCCTGTGATCTCTATCCTGTATACACCATATACTCTATCCTGTGATCTCTATCCTGTACCCTCCATATACTATATCCTGTGATCTCTATCCTGTACCCTCCATATACTATATCCTGTGATCTCTATCCTGTACCCTCCATATACTATATCCTGTGATCTCTATCCTGTACCCTCCATATACTCTATCCTGTGATCTCTATCCTGTACCCTCCATATACTCTATCCTGTGATCTCTATCCTGTACACTCCATATACTATATCCTGTGATCTCTATCCTGTACCCTCCATATACTATGTCCTGTGATCTCTATCCTGTACACTCCATATACTCTATCCTGTGATCTCTATCCTGTACACTCCATATACTATATCCTGTGATCTCTATCCTGTACCCTCCATATACTTTATTCTGTGATCTCTATCCTGTACACTCCATATACTCTATCCTGTGATCTCTATCCAGTACACTCCATATACTATATCCTGTGATCTCTATCCTGTACCCTCCATATACTCTATCCTGTGATCTCTATCCTGTACTCTCCATATACTCTATCCTGTGATCTCTATCCTGTACACTCCATATACTATATCCTGTGATCTCTATCCTGTATACTCCATATACTCTATCCTGTGATCTCTATCCTGTACACTCCATATACTATATCCTGTGATCTCTATCCTGTACCCTCCATATACTTTATTCTGTGATCTCTATCCTGTACACTCCATATACTATATCCTGTGATCTCTATCCTGTATACTCCATATACTCTATCCTGTGATCTCTATCCTGTACACTCCATATACTATATCCTGTGATCTCTATCCTGTACCCTCCATATACTTTATTCTGTGATCTCTATCCTGTACACTCCATATACTCTATCCTGTGATCTCTATCCTGTACTCTCCATATACTCTATCCTGTGATCTCTATCCTGTACACTCCATATACTATATCCTGTGATCTCTATCCTGTACACTCCATATACTCTATCCTGTGATCTCTATCCTGTTCCCTCCATATACTCTATACTGTGATCTCTATCCTGTACACTCCATATACTATATCCTGTGATCTCTATCCTGTACCCTCCATATACTCTATCCTGTGATCTCTATCCTGTATACTCCATATACTATATCCTGTGATCTCTATCCTGTACCCTCCATATACTATATCCTGTGTTCTCTATCCTGTACCCTCCATATACTCTATCCTGTGATCTCTATCCTGTATACTCCATATACTATATCCTGTGATCTCTATCCTGTACCCTCCATATACTATATCCTGTGATCTCTATCCTGTACCCTCCATATACTCTATCCTGTGATCTCTATCCTGTATACTCCATATACTCTATCCTGTGATCTCTATCCTGTACCCTCCATATAGTCTATCCTGTGATCTCTATCCTGTATACTCCATATACTATATCCTGTGATCTCTATCCTGTACCCTCCATATACTCTATCCTGTGATCTCTATCCTGTACCCTCCATATACTCTATTCTGTGATCTCTATCCTGTATACTCCATATACTATATCCTGTGATCTCTATCCTGTACCCTCCATATAGTCTATCCTGTGATCTCTATCCTGTACCCTCCATATACTATATCCTGTGATCTCTATCCTGTACACTCCATATACTCTATCCTGTGATCTCTATCCTGTATACTTCATATACTATATCCTGTGATCTCTATCCTGTACCCTCCATATACTCTATCCTGTGATCTCTATCCTGTACCCTCCATATACTATATCCTGTGATCTCTATCCTGTACACTCCATATACTCTATTCTGTGATCTCTATCCTGTACCCTCCATATACTCTATCCTGTGATCTCTATCCTGTACACTTCATATACTATATCCTGTGATCTCTATCCTGTACACTCCATATACTCTATCCTGTGATCTCTATCCTGTACACTCCATATACTATATCCTGTGATCTCTATCCTGTACCCTCCATATACTATATCCTGTGATCTCTATCCTGTACCCTCCATATACTCTATCCTGTGATCTCTATCCTGTATACTCCATATACTCTATCCTGTGATCTCTATCCTGTACCCTCCATATAGTCTATCCTGTGATCTCTATCCTGTATACTCCATATACTATATCCTGTGATCTCTATCCTGTACCCTCCATATACTATATCCTGTGATCTCTATCCTGTACCCTCCATATACTCTATTCTGTGATCTCTATCCTGTATACTCCATATACTATATCCTGTGATCTCTATCCTGTACACTGCATATACTCTATCCTGTGATCTCTATCCTGTATACTCCATATACTATATCCTGTGATCTCTATCCTGTACCCTCCATATACTCTATCCTGTGATCTCTATCCTGTACCCTCCATATACTATATCCTGTGATCTCTATCCTGTACACTCCATATACTCTATCCTGTGATCTCTATCCTGTACACTCCATATACTATATCCTGTGATCTCTATCCTGTATACACCATATACTCTATCCTGTGATCTCTATCCTGTGATCTCTATCCTGTACCCTCCATATACTCTATCCTGTGATCTCTATCCTGTATACTCCATATACTATATCCTGTGATCTCTATCCTGTATACTCCATATACTATATCCTGTGATCTCTATCCTGTATACTCCATATACTATATCCTGTGATCTCTATCCTGTATACTCCATATACTATATCCTGTGATCTCTATCCTGTACCCTCCATATACTATATCCTGTGATCTCTATCCTGTACCCTCCATATACTATATCCTGTGATCTCTATCCTGTACCCTCCATATACTATATCCTGTGATCTCTATCCTGTACCCTCCATATACTCTATTCTGTGATCTCTATCCTGTATACTCCATATACTATATCCTGTGATCTCTATCCTGTACCCTCCATATACTATATCCTGTGATCTCTATCATGTACCCTCCATATACTCTATCCTGTGATCTCTATCCTGTATACTCCATATACTATATCCTGTGATCTCTATCCTGTACCCTCCATATACTATATCCTGTGATCTCTATCCTGTACCCTCCATATACTCTATCCTGTGATCTCTATCCTGTATACTCCATATACTATATCCTGTGATCTCTATCCTGTACCCTCCATATACTATATCCTGTGATCTCTATCCTGTACCCTCCATATACTATATCCTGTGATCTCTATCCTGTACCCTCCATATACTCTATTCTGTGATCTCTATCCTGTATACTCCATATACTATATCCTGTGATCTCTATCCTGTACCCTCCATATAGTCTATCCTGTGATCTCTATCCTGTACCCTCCATATACTATATCCTGTGATCTCTATCCTGTACACTCCATATACTCTATCCTGTGATCTCTATCCTGTATACTTCATATACTATATCCTGTGATCTCTATCCTGTACCCTCCATATACTCTATCCTGTGATCTCTATCCTGTACCCTCCATATACTATATCCTGTGATCTCTATCCTGTACACTCCATATACTCTATTCTGTGATCTCTATCCTGTACCCTCCATATACTCTATCCTGTGATCTCTATCCTGTACACTTCATATACTATATCCTGTGATCTCTATCCTGTACCCTCCATATACTCTATCCTGTGATCTCTATCCTGTACACTCCATATACTATATCCTGTGATCTCTATCCTGTACCCTCCATATACTCTATTCTGTGATCTCTATCCTGTATACTCCATATACTATATCCTGTGATCTCTATCCTGTACCCTCCATATACTATATCCTGTGATCTCTATCCTGTACCCTCCATATACTCTATCCTGTGATCTCTATCCTGTATACTCCATATACTATATCCTGTGATCTCTATCCTGTACCCTCCATATACTCTATCCTGTGATCTCTATCCTGTATACTCCATATACTATATCCTGTGATCTCTATCCTGTACCCTCCATATACTATATCCTGTGATCTCTATCCTGTACCCTCCATATACTATATCCTGTGATCTCTATCCTGTACCCTCCATATACTCTATTCTGTGATCTCTATCCTGTATACTCCATATACTATATCCTGTGATCTCTATCCTGTACCCTCCATATAGTCTATCCTGTGATCTCTATCCTGTACCCTCCATATACTATATCCTGTGATCTCTATCCTGTACACTCCATATACTCTATCCTGTGATCTCTATCCTGTATACTTCATATACTATATCCTGTGATCTCTATCCTGTACCCTCCATATACTCTATCCTGTGATCTCTATCCTGTACCCTCCATATACTATATCCTGTGATCTCTATCCTGTACACTCCATATACTCTATTCTGTGATCTCTATCCTGTACCCTCCATATACTCTATCCTGTGATCTCTATCCTGTACACTTCATATACTATATCCTGTGATCTCTATCCTGTACCCTCCATATACTCTATCCTGTGATCTCTATCCTGTACACTCCATATACTATATCCTGTGATCTCTATCCTGTACCCTCCATATACTATATCCTGTGATCTCAATCCTGTACCCTCCATATACTCTATCCTGTGATCTCTATCCTGTATACTCCATATACTCTATCCTGTGATCTCTATCCTGTACCCTCCATATAGTCTATCCTGTGATCTCTATCCTGTATACTCCATATACTATATCCTGTGATCTCTATCCTGTACCCTCCATATACTATATCCTGTGATCTCTATCCTGTACCCTCCATATACTCTATTCTGTGATCTCTATCCTGTATACTCCATATACTATATCCTGTGATCTCTATCCTGTACACTCCATATACTCTATCCTGTGATCTCTATCCTGTATACTCCATATACTATATCCTGTGATCTCTATCCTGTACCCTCCATATACTCTATCCTGTGATCTCTATCCTGTACACTCCATATACTCTATCCTGTGATCTCTATCCTGTATACTTCATATACTATATCATGTGATCTCTATCCTGTACCCTCCATATACTCTATCCTGTGATCTCTATCCTGTACCCTCCATATACTATATCCTGTGATCTCTATCCTGTACACTCCATATACTCTATTCTGTGATCTCTATCCTGTACCCTCCATATACTCTATCCTGTGATCTCTATCCTGTACACTTCATATACTATATCCTGTGATCTCTATCCTGTACCCTCCATATACTCTATCCTGTGATCTCTATCCTGTACACTCCATATACTATATCCTGTGATCTCAATCCTGTACCCTCCATATACTCTATCCTGTGATCTCTATCCTGTATACTCCATATACTCTATCCTGTGATCTCTATCCTGTACCCTCCATATAGTCTATCCTGTGATCTCTATCCTGTATACTCCATATACTATATCCTGTGATCTCTATCCTGTACCCTCCATATACTATATCCTGTGATCTCTATCCTGTACCCTCCATATACTCTATTCTGTGATCTCTATCCTGTATACTCCATATACTATATCCTGTGATCTCTATCCTGTACACTCCATATACTCTATCCTGTGATCTCTATCCTGTATACTCCATATACTATATCCTGTGATCTCTATCCTGTACCCTCCATATACTCTATCCTGTGATCTCTATCCTGTACCCTCCATATACTATATCCTGTGATCTCTATCCTGTACACTCCATATACTCTATCCTGTGATCTCTATCCTGTACACTCCATATACTATATCCTGTGATCTCTATCCTGTATACACCATATACTCTATCCTGTGATCTCTATCCTGTGATCTCTATCCTGTACCCTCCATATACTCTATCCTGTGATCTCTATCCTGTATACTCCATATACTATATCCTGTGATCTCTATCCTGTATACTCCATATACTATATCCTGTGATCTCTATCCTGTATACTCCATATACTATATCCTGTGATCTCTATCCTGTACCCTCCATATACTATATCCTGTGATCTCTATCCTGTACCCTCCATATACTCTATCCTGTGATCTCTATCCTGTACACTCCATATACTATATCCTGTGATCTCTATCCTGTACACTCCATATACTCTATCCTGTGATCTCTATCCTGTACCCTCCATATACTATATCCTGTGATCTCTATCCTGTACACTCCATATACTCTATCCTGTGATCTCTATCTTGTACACTCCATATACTATATCCTGTGATCTCTATCCTGTATACTCCATATACTATATCCTGTGATCTCTATTCTGTACCCTCCATATACTATATCCTGTGATCTCTATTCTGTACACTCCATATACTCTATCCTGTGATCTCTATCCTGTACACTCCATATACTCTATCCTGTGATCTCTATTCTGTACCCTCCATATACTATATCCTGTGATCTCTATTCTGTACACTCCATATACTCTATCCTGTGATCTCTATCCTGTACACTCCATATACTCTATCCTGTGATCTCTATCCTGTACACTCCATATACTATGTCCTGTGATCTCTATCCTGTACACTCCATATACTCTATCCTGTGATCTCTATCCTGTACCCTCCATATACTATATCCTGTGATTTCTATCCTGTACACTCCATATACTATGTCCTGTGATCTCTATCCTGTACACTCCATATACTCTATCCTGTGATCTCTATCCTGTACACTCCATATACTCTATTCTGTGATCTCTATCCTGTACACTCCATATACTCTATCCTGTGATCTCTATCCTGTACCCTCCATATACTCTATCCTGTGATCTCTATCCTGTACCCTCCATATACTCTATCCTATGATCTCTATCCTGTACACTCCATATACTATATCCTGTGATCTCTATCCTGTACCCTCCATATACTATATCCTGTGATCTCTATCCTGTACACTCCATATACTCTATCCTGTGATCTCTATCCTGTATACACCATATACTCTATCCTGTACCCTCCATATACTATATCCTGTGATCTCTATCCTGTACCCTCCATATACTATATCCTGTGATCTCTATCCTGTACCCTCCATATACTATATCCTGTGATCTCTATCCTGTACCCTCCATATACTCTATCCTGTGATCTCTATCCTGTACCCTCCATATACTCTATCCTGTGATCTCTATCCTGTACACTCCATATACTATATCCTGTGATCTCTATCCTGTACCCTCCATATACTATGTCCTGTGATCTCTATCCTGTACACTCCATATACTCTATCCTGTGATCTCTATCCTGTACACTCCATATACTCTATCCTGTGATCTCTATCCTGTACACTCCATATAATCTATTCTGTGATCTCTATCCTGTACCCTCCATATACTGTATCCTGTGATCTCTATCCTGTATACTCCATATACTCTATCCTGTGATCTCTATCCTGTACACTCCATATACTCTATCCTGTGATCTCTATCCTGTACCCTCCATATACTCTATCCTGTGATCTCTATCCTGTACACTCCATATACTATATCCTGTGATCTCTATCCTGTACCCTCCATATACTATGTCCTGTGATCTCTATCCTGTACACTCCATATACTCTATCCTGTGATCTCTATCCTGTACACTCCATATAATCTATTCTGTGATCTCTATCCTGTACCCTCCATATACTGTATCCTGTGATCTCTATCCTGTATACTCCATATACTCTATCCTGTGATCTCTATCCTGTACACTCCATATAATCTATTCTGTGATCTCTATCCTGTACACTCCATATACTCTATCCTGTGATCTCTATCCTGTACACTCCATATACTCTATCCTGTGATCTCTATCCTGTACACTCCATATAATCTATTCTGTGATCTCTATCCTGTACCCTCCATATACTGTATCCTGTGATCTCTATCCTGTATACTCCATATACTCTATCCTGTGATCTCTATTCTGTACCCTCCATATACTATATCCTGTGATCTCTATCCTGTACACTCCATATACTCTATCCTGTGATCTCTATCCTGTACACTCCATATACTCTATCCTGTGATCTCTATCCTGTACCCTCCATATAGTATGTCCTGTGATCTCTATCCTGTACCCTCCATATACTCTATCCTGTGATCTCTATCCTGTATACTCCATATACTATATCCTGTGATCTCTATCCTGTACCCTCCATATACTCTATTCTGTGATCTCTATCCTGTATACTCCATATACTATATCCTGTGATCTCTATCCTGTACACTCCATATACTCTATCCTGTGATCTCTATCCTGTATACTCCATATACTATATCCTGTGATCTCTATCCTGTACCCTCCATATACTCTATCCTGTGATCTCTATCCTGTACACTCCATATACTCTATCCTGTGATCTCTATCCTGTATACTTCATATACTATATCCTGTGATCTCTATCCTGTACCCTCCATATACTCTATCCTGTGATCTCTATCCTGTACCCTCCATATACTATATCCTGTGATCTCTATCCTGTACACTCCATATACTCTATTCTGTGATCTCTATCCTGTACCCTCCATATACTCTATCCTGTGATCTCTATCCTGTACACTTCATATACTATATCCTGTGATCTCTATCCTGTACCCTCCATATACTCTATCCTGTGATCTCTATCCTGTACACTCCATATACTATATCCTGTGATCTCTATCCTGTACCCTCCATATACTATATCCTGTGATCTCAATCCTGTACCCTCCATATACTCTATCCTGTGATCTCTATCCTGTATACTCCATATACTCTATCCTGTGATCTCTATCCTGTACCCTCCATATAGTCTATCCTGTGATCTCTATCCTGTATACTCCATATACTATATCCTGTGATCTCTATCCTGTACCCTCCATATACTATATCCTGTGATCTCTATCCTGTACCCTCCATATACTCTATTCTGTGATCTCTATCCTGTATACTCCATATACTATATCCTGTGATCTCTATCCTGTACACTCCATATACTCTATCCTGTGATCTCTATCCTGTATACTCCATATACTATATCCTGTGATCTCTATCCTGTACCCTCCATATACTCTATCCTGTGATCTCTATCCTGTACCCTCCATATACTATATCCTGTGATCTCTATCCTGTACACTCCATATACTCTATCCTGTGATCTCTATCCTGTACACTCCATATACTATATCCTGTGATCTCTATCCTGTATACACCATATACTCTATCCTGTGATCTCTATCCTGTGATCTCTATCCTGTACCCTCCATATACTCTATCCTGTGATCTCTATCCTGTATACTCCATATACTATATCCTGTGATCTCTATCCTGTATACTCCATATACTATATCCTGTGATCTCTATCCTGTATACTCCATATACTATATCCTGTGATCTCTATCCTGTACCCTCCATATACTATATCCTGTGATCTCTATCCTGTACCCTCCATATACTCTATCCTGTGATCTCTATCCTGTACACTCCATATACTATATCCTGTGATCTCTATCCTGTACACTCCATATACTCTATCCTGTGATCTCTATCCTGTACCCTCCATATACTATATCCTGTGATCTCTATCCTGTACACTCCATATACTCTATCCTGTGATCTCTATCTTGTACACTCCATATACTATATCCTGTGATCTCTATCCTGTATACTCCATATACTATATCCTGTGATCTCTATTCTGTACCCTCCATATACTATATCCTGTGATCTCTATTCTGTACACTCCATATACTCTATCCTGTGATCTCTATCCTGTACACTCCATATACTCTATCCTGTGATCTCTATTCTGTACCCTCCATATACTATATCCTGTGATCTCTATTCTGTACACTCCATATACTCTATCCTGTGATCTCTATCCTGTACACTCCATATACTCTATCCTGTGATCTCTATCCTGTACACTCCATATACTATGTCCTGTGATCTCTATCCTGTACACTCCATATACTCTATCCTGTGATCTCTATCCTGTACCCTCCATATACTATATCCTGTGATTTCTATCCTGTACACTCCATATACTATGTCCTGTGATCTCTATCCTGTACACTCCATATACTCTATCCTGTGATCTCTATCCTGTACACTCCATATACTCTATTCTGTGATCTCTATCCTGTACACTCCATATACTCTATCCTGTGATCTCTATCCTGTACCCTCCATATACTCTATCCTGTGATCTCTATCCTGTACCCTCCATATACTCTATCCTATGATCTCTATCCTGTACACTCCATATACTATATCCTGTGATCTCTATCCTGTATCCTCCATATACTATATCCTGTGATCTCTATCCTGTACACTCCATATACTATATCCTGTGATCTCTATCCTGTACCCTCCATATACTATATCCTGTGATCTCTATCCTGTACACTCCATATACTCTATCCTGTGATCTCTATCCTGTATACACCATATACTCTATCCTGTACCCTCCATATACTATATCCTGTGATCTCTATCCTGTACCCTCCATATACTATATCCTGTGATCTCTATCCTGTACCCTCCATATACTATATCCTGTGATCTCTATCCTGTACCCTCCATATACTCTATCCTGTGATCTCTATCCTGTACCCTCCATATACTCTATCCTGTGATCTCTATCCTGTACACTCCATATACTATATCCTGTGATCTCTATCCTGTACACTCCATATACTATGTCCTGTGATCTCTATCCTGTACACTCCATATACTCTATCCTGTGATCTCTATCCTGTACACTCCATATACTCTATCCTGTGATCTCTATCCTGTACACTCCATATAATCTATTCTGTGATCTCTATCCTGTACCCTCCATATACTGTATCCTGTGATCTCTATCCTGTATACTCCATATACTCTATCCTGTGATCTCTATCCTGTACACTCCATATACTCTATCCTGTGATCTCTATCCTGTACCCTCCATATACTCTATCCTGTGATCTCTATCCTGTACACTCCATATACTATATCCTGTGATCTCTATCCTGTACCCTCCATATACTATGTCCTGTGATCTCTATCCTGTACACTCCATATACTCTATCCTGTGATCTCTATCCTGTACACTCCATATAATCTATTCTGTGATCTCTATCCTGTACCCTCCATATACTGTATCCTGTGATCTCTATCCTGTATACTCCATATACTCTATCCTGTGATCTCTATCCTGTACACTCCATATAATCTATTCTGTGATCTCTATCCTGTACACTCCATATACTCTATCCTGTGATCTCTATCCTGTACACTCCATATACTCTATCCTGTGATCTCTATCCTGTACACTCCATATAATCTATTCTGTGATCTCTATCCTGTACCCTCCATATACTGTATCCTGTGATCTCTATCCTGTATACTCCATATACTCTATCCTGTGATCTCTATTCTGTACCCTCCATATACTATATCCTGTGATCTCTATCCTGTACACTCCATATACTCTATCCTGTGATCTCTATCCTGTACACTCCATATACTCTATCCTGTGATCTCTATCCTGTACCCTCCATATAGTATGTCCTGTGATCTCTATCCTGTACACTCCATATACTCTATCCTGTGATCTCTATCCTGTACACTCCATATACTCTATCCTGTGATCTCTATCCTGTACACTCCATATACTCTATCCTGTGATCTCTATCCTGTACACTCCATATACTCTATCCTGTGTTCTCTATCCTGTACACTCCATATAATCTATTCTGTGATCTCTATCCTGTACCCTCCATATACTGTATCCTGTGATCTCTATCCTGTATACTCCATATACTCTATCCTGTGATCTCTATCCTGTACACTCCATATAATCTATTCTGTGATCTCTATCCTGTACCCTCCATATACTGTATCCTGTGATCTCTATCCTGTATACTCCATATACTCTATCCTGTGATCTCTATTCTGTACCCTCCATATACTATATCCTGTGATCTCTATCCTGTACACTCCATATACTCTATCCTGTGATCTCTATCCTGTACACTCCATATACTCTATCCTGTGATCTCTATCCTGTACACTCCATATAATCTATTCTGTGATCTCTATCCTGTACCCTCCATATACTATATCCTGTGATCTCTATCCTGTATACTCCATATACTCTATCCTGTGATCTCTATCCTGTACCCTCCGGTCACCTGATGGCCTTTGTCTCTTTCCTGGACATATTTCTGCCAGCTTGCTGATTCCAGGAACAATGTCACTCATCAGCACATCTGCCCTCCATGGGCCGGCATTCCTCCAGAGAGTTCCATATTCTCCGCATTGTAGAAGGGAGGCCGGGGGAGTATTTATAAAGAAGGGACCCCTCCCGGGGACATCCAGCTGGAGGTCTTTCTCTGTAGGTGGTGGGCTGGGATGGATACTAGAACATAAGGTAAGTCCTGGACACTTACAGCTCCCCCTTCACTAAGAGATCCGATCACAGAATACAGGACGATCGATATCTGAAGTCCAATATCTCCTCTCATTGATAACTAGGAGAGATCAACCTTTATTATACCGCAGATAGTCTGATATATATATATATAGGACTAGGGACTGTATATAAGAAGAGCTATAGATCTATGGACTGTATATAAGAAGAGCTATAGATCCATGGACTGTATATAAGAAGAGCTATAGATCTATGGACTGTATATAAGAACAGCTATAGATCTGTGGACTGTATATAAGAAGAGCTATAGATCTATGGACTGTATATAAGAAGAGCTATAGATCTATGGACTGTATATAAGAAGAGCTATAGGACTATGGACTGTATATAAGAAGAGCTATAGGACTATGGACTGTATATAAGAAGAGCTATAGGGCTATGGACTGTATATAAGAAGAGCTATAGATCTATGGACTGTATATAAGAAGAGCTATAGGACTATGGACTGTATATAAGAAGAGCTATAGGACTATGGACTGTATATAAGAAGAGCTATAGATCTATGGACTGTATATAAGAAGAGCTATAGATCTATGGACTGTATATAAGAAGAGCTATAGATCTATGAACTGTATATAAGAAGAGCTATAGATCTATGGACTGTATATAAGAAGAGCTATAGGACTATGGACTGTATATAAGAAGAGCTATAGGACTATGGACTGTATATAAGAAGAGCTATAGATCTATGGACTGTATATAAGAAGAGCTATAGATCTATGGACTGTATATAAGAAGAGCTATAGGTCTATGGACTGTATATAAGAAGAGCTATAGATCTATGGACTGTATATAAGAAGAGCTATAGGACTATGGACTGTATATAAGAAGGGCTATAGGTCTATGGACTGTATATAAGAAGAGCTATAGATCGATGGACTGTATATAAGAAGAGCTATAGGACTATGGACTGTATATAAGAAGAGCTATAGGGCTATGGACTGTATATAAGAAGAGCTATAGATCTATGGACTGTATATAAGAAGAGCTATAGGACTATGGACTGTATATAAGAAGAGCTATAGGACTATGGACTGTATATAAGAAGAGCTATAGATCTATGGACTGTATATAAGAAGAGCTACAGATCTATGGACTGTATATAAGAAGAGCTATAGATCTATGGACTGTATATAAGAAGAGCTATAGATCTATGGACTGTATATAAGAAGAGCTATAGATGGGATTAGGACTAAGGGTTTAGTTGGGGTTGGGATTAGGACTAAGGGTTGAGTTGGGGTTGGGATTAGGACTAAGGGTTAAGTTGGGGTTAGGATTAGGACTAAGGGTTGAGTTGGGTTTGGGATTAGGACTAAGGGTTGAGTTGGGGTAAGGATTAGGACTAAGGGTTGGGTTAGGATTAGGACTAAGGGTTGAGTTGGGGTTAGGATTAGGACTAAGGGTTGAGTTGGGATTAGGACTAAGGGTTGAGTTGGGGTTAGGATTAGGACTAAGGGTTGAGTTGGGGTTAGTATTAGGACTAAGAGTTGAGTTGGGGTTAGGATTAGAACTAAGGGTTGAGTTGGGGTTAGGATTAGAACTAAGGGTTGAGTTGGGGTTAGGATTAGGACTAAGGTTTGAGTTGGGGTTAGGATTAGGACTAAGGGTTGAGTTGGGGTTAGGATTAGGACTAAGGGTTGGGTTAGGATTAAGACTAAGGGTTGAGTTGGGGTTAGGATTAGGACTAAGGGTTGAGTTGGGGTTAGGATTAGAACTAAGTGTTGAGTTGGGGTTAGGATTAGAACTAAGGGTTGAGTTGGGGTTAGGATTAGGACTAAGGGTTGAGTTGGGGTTAGAATAAGAACTAAGAGTTGAGGTGGGGTTAGGATTAGGACTAAGGATTGAGTTGGGGTTAGTATTAGAACTAAGGGTTGAGTTGGGGTTAGGATTAGGACTAAGGGTTGAGTTGGGGTAAGGATTAGGACTAAGGGTTTAGTTGGGGTTGGGATTAGGACTAAGGGTTGAGTTGGGGTTGGGATTAGGACTAAGGGTTGAGTTGGGGTTAGGATTAGGACTAAGGGTTGAGTTGGGGTTGGGATTAGGACTAAGGGTTGAGTTGGGGTAAGGATTAGGACTAAGAGTTGAGTTGGGGTTAGGATTAGGACTAAGGGTTGAGTTGGGGTTGGGATTAGGCTCAAGGGTTGAGTTGGGGTTAGGATTAGGACTAAGGGTTGAGTTGGGGTTAGGATTAGGACTAAGGGTTGAGTTGGGGTTAGGATTAGGACTAAGTGTTGAGTTGGGGTTGGGATTAGGACTAAGGGTTGAGTTGGGGTTAGGATTAGAACTAAGGGTTGAGTTGGGGTTAGGATTAGGACTAAGGGTTGAGTTGGGGTTAGGATTAGGACTAAGGGTTAAGTTGGGGTTAGGATTAGAACTAAGGGTTGAGTTGGGGTTAGGATAAGGACTAAGGGTTGGGTTGGGGTTAGGATTAGAACTAAGGGTTAAGTTGGGGTTAGGATTAGGACTAAGGGTTGAGTTGGGGTTAGGATTAGAACTAAGGGTTGAGTTGAGGTTAAGATTAGGACTAAGGGTTGAGTTGGGGTTCGGATTAGGACTAAGGGTTTAGTTGGGGTTAGGATTAGGACTAAGGGTTAAGTTGGGGTTAGGATTAGGACTAAGGGTTGAGTTGGGGTTGGGATTAGGACTAAGGGTTGAGTTGGGGTTAGGATTAGGACTAAGGGTTAAGTTGGGGTTAGGATTAGAACTAAGGGTTGAGTTGGGGTTAGGATTAGGACTAAGGGTTAAGTTGGGGTTAGGATTAGAACTAAGGGTTGAGTTGGGGTTAGGATTAGGACTAAGGGTTGAGTTGGGGTTAGTCTTAGGACTAAGGGTTGAGTTGGGGTTAGGATTAGGACTAAGGGTTGAGTTGGGGTTAGGATCAGAACTAAGGGTTGAGTTGGGGTTAGGATTAGGACTAAGGGTTGAGTTGGGTTAGGATTAGGACTAAGGGTTGAGTTGGGGTTAGGATTAGGACTAAGGGTTGAGTTGGGGTTAGGATTAAAACTAAGGATTGAGTTGGGGTTAGGATTAGGACTAAGGATTGAGTTGAGGTTAGGATTAGAACTAAGAGTTTAGTTGGGGTTAGGATTAGGACTAAGGGTTGAGTTGGGGTTGGATTAGGACTAGGGTTGAGTTGGGGTTAGGATTAGAACTAAGGGTTGAGTTGGGGTTAGGATTAGGACTAAGGGTTGAGTTGGGGTTTGGATTAGGACTAAGGGTTTAGTTGGGGTTAGGATTAGGACTAAGGGTTGAGTTGGGGTTAGGATTAGAACTAAGGGTTGAGTTGGGGTTAGGATTAGAACTAATGGTTGATTTGGGTTTTAGGATTAGGACTAAGGGTTGGATTAGGATTAGGACTAAGGGTTGAGTTGGGGTTAGGATTAGAACTAAGGGTTGAGTTGGGGTTAGGATTAGGACTAAGGGTTGAGTTGGGGTTGGGATTAGAACTAAGGGTTGAGTTGGGGTTAGGATTAGAACTAAGGGTTGAGTTGGGGTTAGGATTAGGACTAAGGGTTTAGTTGGGGTTAGGATTAGGACTAAGGATTGAGTTGGGGTTAGGATTAGGACTAAGGGTTGAGTTGGGGTTAGGATTAGGACTAAGGGTTAAGTTGGGGTTAGGATTAGGACTAAGGGTTGAGTTGGGGTTGGGATTAGGACTAAGGGTTGAGTTGGGGTAAGGATTAGGACTAAGGGTTGAGTTGAGGTTAGGATTAGGACTAAGGGTTGAGTTGGGATTAGTACTAAGGGTTGAGTTGGGGTTAGGATTAGGACTAGGGGTTGAGTTGGGGTTAGGATTAGGACTAAGAGTTGAGTTGGGGTTAGGATTAGAACTAAGGGTTGAGTTGGGGTTAGGATTAGGACTAAGGGTTGAGTTGGGGTTAGGATCAGAACTAAGGGTTGAGTTGGGGTTAGGATTAGGACTAAGGATTGAGTTGGGGTTAAGATTAGGACTAAGGGTTGAGTTGGGGTTAGGATTAGGACTAAGGGTTGAGTTGGGGTTAGGATTAAAACTAAGGATTGAGTTGGGGTTAGGATTAGGACTAAGGGTTGAGTTGAGGTTAGGATTAGAACTAAGAGTTTAGTTGGGGTTAGGATTAGGACTAAGGGTTTAGTTGGGGTTGGATTAGGACTAGGGTTGAGTTGGGGTTAGGATTAGAACTAAGGGTTGAGTTTGGGTTAGGATTAGGACTAAGGGTTGAGTTGGGGTTAGGATTAGGACTAAGGGTTGAGTTGGGGTTAGGATTAGGACTAAGGGTTGAGTTGGGGTTAGGATTAGAACTAAGGGTTGAGTTGGGGTTAGGATTAGAACTAATGGTTGATTTGGGTTTTAGGATTAGGACTAAGGGTTGGATTAGGATTAGGACTAAGGGTTGAGTTGGGGTTAGGATTAGAACTAAGGGTTGAGTTGGGGTTAGGATTAGGACTAAGGGTTGAGTTGGGGTTGGGATTAGAACTAAGGGTTGAGTTGGGGTTAGGATTAGAACTAAGGGTTGAGTTGGGGTTAGGATTAGGACTAAGGGTTTAGTTGGGGTTAGTATTAGGACTAAGGGTTGAGTTGGGGTTAGGATTAGTTCTAAGGGTTGAGTTGGGGTTGGGATTAGGACTAAGGGTTGAGTTGGGGTAAGGATTAGGACTAAGGGTTGGGTTAGGATTAGGACTAAGGGTTGAGTTGGGGTTAGGATTAGGACTAAGGGTTGAGTTGGGATTAGGACTAAGGGTTGAGTTGGGGTTAGGATTAGGACTAGGGGTTGAGTTGGGGTTAGGATTAGGACTAAGATTTGAGTTGGGGTTAGGATTAGAACTAAGGGTTGAGTTGGGGTTAGGATTAGAACTAAGGGTTGAGTTGGGGTTAGGATTAGGACTAAGGTTTGAGTTGGGGTTAGGATTAGGACTAAGGGTTTAGTTGGGGTTAGGATTAGGACTAAGGGTTGGGTTATGATTAGGACTAAGGGTTGAGTTGGGGTTAGGATTAGGACTAAGGGTTGAGTTGGGGTTGGGATTAGGACTAAGGGTTGAGTTGGGGTTAGGATTAGGACTAAGGGTTGAGTTGGGGTAAGGATTAGGACTAAGGGTTGGGTTAGGATTAGGACTAAGGGTTGAGTTGGGGTTAGGATTAGGACTAAGGGTTGAGTTGGGATTAGGACTAAGGGTTGAGTTGGGGTTAGGATTAGGACTAGGGGTTGAGTTGGGGTTAGGATTAGGACTAAGGGTTGAGTTGGGGTTAGGATTAGAACTAAGGGTTGAGTTAGGGTTGGGATTAGGACTAAGGGTTGAGTTGGGGTTGGGATTAGGACTAAAGGTTGAGTTGGGGTTAGGATTAGAACTAAGGGTTGAGTTGGGGTTAGGATTAGGACTAAGGGTGGAGTTGGGGTTAGGATTAGGACTAAGGGTTGAGTTGGGGTTGGGATTAGAACTAAGGGTTGAGTTGAGGTTAGGATTAGGACTAAGGTTTGAGTTGGGGTTAGGATTAGAACTAAGGCTTGAGTTGGGGTTAGGATTAGGACTAAGGGTTGAGTTGGGGTTAGGATTAGGACTAGGGTTGAGTTGGGGTTAGGATTAGGACTAAGGGTTGAGTTGGGATTGGGATTAGGACTAAGGGTTGAGTTGGGGTTAGGATTAGGACTAAGGGTTGAGTTGGGGTTAGGATTAGGACTAAGGGTTGGGTTAGGATTAGGACTAAGGGTTGAGTTGGGGTTAGGATTAGGACTAAGGGTTGGGTTAGGATTAGGACTAAGGGTTGAGTTGGGGTTAGGATTAGGACTAAGGGTTGAGTTGGGGTTGGGATTAGGACTAAGGGTTGAGTTGGGGTTAGGATTAGGACTAAGGGTTGAGTTGGGGTAAGGATTAGGACTAAGGGTTGGGTTAGGATTAGGACTAAGGGTTGAGTTGGGGTTAGGATTAGGACTAAGGGTTAAATTGGGGTTAGGATTAGGACTAAGGGTTGAGTTGGGGTTGGGATTAGGACTAAGGGTTGAGTTGGGGTAAGGATTAGGACTAAGGGTTGAGTTGGGGTTAGGATTAGGATTTAGGGTTGAGTTGGGGTTAGGATTAGGACTAAGGGTTAAGTTGGGGTTAGGATTAGAACTAAGGGTTGAGTTGGGGTTAGGATAAGGACTAAGGGTTGGGTTGGGGTTAGGATTAGAACTAAGGGTTAAGTTGGGGTTAGGATTAGGACTAAGGGTTGAGTTGGGGTTAGGATTAGAACTAAGGGTTGAGTTGAGGTTAAGATTAGGACTAAGGGTTGAGTTGGGGTTCGGATTAGGACTAAGGGTTTAGTTGGGGTTGGGATTAGGACTAAGGGTTGAGTTGGGGTAAGGATTAGGACTAAGGGTTGGGTTAGGATTAGGACTAAGGGTTGAGTTGGGGTTAGGATTAGGACTAAGGGTTGAGTTGGGATTAGGACTAAGGGTTGAGTTGGGGTTAGGATTAGGACTAGGGGTTGAGTTGGGGTTAGGATTAGGACTAAGAGTTGAGTTGGGGTTAGGATTAGAACTAAGGGTTGAGTTGGGGTTAGGATTAGAACTAAGGGTTGAGTTGGGGTTAGGATTAGGACTAAGGTTTGAGTTGGGGTTAGGATTAGGACTAAGGGTTTAGTTGGGGTTAGGATTAGGACTAAGGGTTGGGTTAGGATTAGGACTAAGGGTTGAGTTGGGGTTAGGATTAGGACTAAGGGTTGAGTTGGGGTTGGGATTAGGACTAAGGGTTGAGTTGGGGTTAGGATTAGGACTAAGGGTTGAGTTGGGGTAAGGATTAGGACTAAGGGTTGGGTTAGGATTAGGACTAAGGGTTGAGTTGGGGTTAGGATTAGGACTAAGGGTTGAGTTGGGATTAGGACTAAGGGTTGAGTTGGGGTTAGGATTAGGACTAGGGGTTGAGTTGGGGTTAGGATTAGGACTAAGGGTTGAGTTGGGGTTAGGATTAGAACTAAGGGTTGAGTTAGGGTTGGGATTAGGACTAAGGGTTGAGTTGGGGTTGGGATTAGGACTAAAGGTTGAGTTGGGGTTAGGATTAGAACTAAGGGTTGAGTTGGGGTTAGGATTAGGACTAAGGGTGGAGTTGGGGTTAGGATTAGGACTAAGGGTTGAGTTGGGGTTGGGATTAGAACTAAGGGTTGAGTTGAGGTTAGGATTAGGACTAAGGGTTGAGTTGGGGTTAGGATTAGAACTAAGGCTTGAGTTGGGGTTAGGATTAGGACTAAGGGTTGAGTTGGGGTTAGGATTAGGACTAGGGTTGAGTTGGGGTTAGGATTAGGACTAAGGTTTGAGTTGGGATTGGGATTAGGACTAAGGGTTGAGTTGGGGTTAGGATTAGGACTAAGGGTTGAGTTGGGGTTAGGATTAGGACTAAGGGTTGGGTTAGGATTAGGACTAAGGGTTGAGTTGGGGTTAGGATTAGGACTAAGGGTTGGGTTAGGATTAGGACTAAGGGTTGAGTTGGGGTTAGGATTAGGACTAAGGGTTGAGTTGGGGTTGGGATTAGGACTAAGGGTTGAGTTGGGGTTAGGATTAGGACTAAGGGTTGAGTTGGGGTAAGGATTAGGACTAAGGGTTGGGTTAGGATTAGGACTAAGGGTTGAGTTGGGGTTAGGATTAGGACTAAGGGTTGAGTTGGGATTAGGACTAAGGGTTGAGTTGGGGTTAGGATTAGGACTAAGGGTTGAGTTGGGGTTAGGATTAGAACTAAGGGTTGAGTTAGGGTTGGGATTAGGACTAAGGGTTGAGTTGGGGTTGGGATTAGGACTAAAGGTTGGGTTGGGGTTAGGATTAGAACTAAGGGTTGAGTTGGGGTTAGGATTAGGACTAAGGGTGGAGTTGGGGTTAGGATTAGGACTAAGGGTTGAGTTGGGGTTGGGATTAGAACTAAGGGTTGAGTTGAGGTTAGGATTAGGACTAAGGGTTGAGTTGGGGTTAGGATTAGAACTAAGGCTTGAGTTGGGGTTAGGATTAGGACTAAGGGTTGAGTTGGGGTTAGGATTAGGACTAGGGTTGAGTTGGGGTTAGGATTAGGACTAAGGGTTGAGTTGGGATTGGGATTAGGACTAAGGGTTGAGTTGGGGTTAGGATTAGGACTAAGGGTTGAGTTGGGGTTAGGATTAGGACTAAGGGTTGGGTTAGGATTAGGACTAAGGGTTGAGTTGGGGTTAGGATTAGGACTAAGGGTTGAGTTGGGGTTGGGATTAGGACTAAGGGTTGAGTTGGGGTTAGGATTAGGACTAAGGTTTGAGTTGGGGTAAGGATTAGGACTAAGGGTTGGGTTAGGATTAGGACTAAGGGTTGAGTTGGGGTTAGGATTAGGACTAAGGGTTAAATTGGGGTTAGGATTAGGACTAAGGGTTGAGTTGGGGTTGGGATTAGGACTAAGGGTTGAGTTGGGGTAAGGATTAGGACTAAGGGTTGAGTTGGGGTTAGGATTAGGACTAAGGGTTGAGTTGGGGTTAGGATTAGGACTAAGGGTTAAGTTGGGGTTAGGATTAGAACTAAGGGTTGAGTTGGGGTTAGGATAAGGACTAAGGGTTGGGTTGGGGTTAGGATTAGAACTAAGGGTTAAGTTGGGGTTAGGATTAGGACTAAGGGTTGAGTTGGGGTTAGGATTAGAACTAAGGGTTGAGTTGAGGTTAAGATTAGGACTAAGGGTTGAGTTGGGGTTCGGATTAGGACTAAGGGTTTAGTTGGGGTTAGGATTAGGACTAAGGGTTAAGTTGGGGTTAGGATTAGGACTAAGGGTTGAGTTGGGGTTGGGATTAGGACTAAGGGTTGAGTTGGGGTTAGGATTAGGACTAAGGGTTGAGTTGGGGTTAGGATTAGGACTAAGGGTTAAGTTGGGGTTAGGATTAGAACTAAGGGTTGAGTTGGGGTTAGGATTAGGACTAAGGGTTAAGTTGGGGTTAGGATTAGAACTAAGGGTTGAGTTGGGGTTAGGATTAGGACTAAGGGTTGAGTTGGGGTTAGTCTTAGGACTAAGGGTTGAGTTGGGGTTAGGATTAGGACTAAGGGTTGAGTTGGGGTTAGGATCAGAACTAAGGGTTGAGTTGGGGTTAGGATTAGGACTAAGGGTTGAGTTGGGTTAGGATTAGGACTAAGGGTGGGGTTGGGGTTAGGATTAGGACTAAGGGTTGAGTTGGGGTTAGTATTAAAACTAAGGATTGAGTTGGGGTTAGGATTAGGACTAAGGGTTGAGTTGAGGTTAGGATTAGAATTAAGAGTTTAGTTGGGGTTAGGATTAGGACTAAGGGTTGAGTTGGGGTTGGATTAGGACTAGGGTTGAGTTGGGGTTAGGATTAGAACTAAGGGTTGAGTTGGGGTTAGGATTAGGACTAAGGGTTGAGTTGGGGTTTGGATTAGGACTAAGGGTTGAGTTGGGGTTAGGATTAGGACTAAGGGTTGAGTTGGGGTTAGGATTAGAACTAAGGGTTGAGTTGGGGTTAGGATTAGAACTAATGGTTGATTTGGGTTTTAGGATTAGGACTAAGTGTTGGATTAGGATTAGGACTAAGGGTTGAGTTGGGGTTAGGATTAGAACTAAGGGTTGAGTTGGGGTTAGGATTAGGACTAAGGGTTGAGTTGGGGTTGGGATTAGAACTAAGGGTTGAGTTGGGGTTAGGATTAGAACTAAGGGTTGAGTTGGGGTTAGGATTAGGACTAAGGGTTTAGTTGGGGTTAGGATTAGGACTAAGGATTGAGTTGGGGTTAGGATTAGGACTAAGGGTTGAGTTGGGGTTAGGATTAGGACTAAGGGTTAAGTTGGGGTTAGGATTAGGACTAAGGGTTGAGTTGGGGTTGGGATTAGGACTAAGGGTTGAGTTGGGGTAAGGATTAGGACTAAGGGTTGAGTTGAGGTTAGGATTAGGACTAAGGGTTGAGTTGGGATTAGTACTAAGGGTTGAGTTGGGGTTAGGATTAGGACTAGGGGTTGAGTTGGGGTTAGGATTAGGACTAAGAGTTATGTTGGGGTTAGGATTAGAACTAAGGGTTGAGTTGGGGTTAGGATTAGGACTAAGGGTTGAGTTGGGGTTAGGATCAGAACTAAGGGTTGAGTTGGGGTTAGGATTAGGACTAAGGATTGAGTTGGGGTTAAGATTAGGACTAAGGGTTGAGTTGGGGTTAGGATTAGGACTAAGGGTTGAGTTGGGGTTAGGTTTAAAACTAAGGATTGAGTTGGGGTTAGGATTAGGACTAAGGGTTGAGTTGAGGTTAGGATTAGAACTAAGAGTTTAGTTGGGGTTAGGATTAGGACTAAGGGTTGAGTTGGGGTTGGATTAGGACTAGGGTTGAGTTGGGGTTAGGATTAGAACTAAGGGTTGAGTTGGGGTTAGGATTAGGACTAAGGGTTGAGTTGGGGTTAGGATTAGGACTAAGGGTTGAGTTGGGGTTAGGATTAGGACTAAGGGTTGAGTTGGGGTTAGGATTAGAACTAAGGGTTGAGTTGGGGTTAGGATTAGAACTAATGGTTGATTTGGGTTTTAGGATTAGGACTAAGGGTTGGATTAGGATTAGGACTAAGGGTTGAGTTGGGGTTAGGATTAGAACTAAGGGTTGAGTTGGGGTTAGGATTAGGACTAAGGGTTGAGTTGGGGTTGGGATTAGAACTAAGGGTTGAGTTGGGGTTAGGATTAGAACTAAGGGTTGAGTTGGGGTTAGGATTAGGACTAAGGGTTTAGTTGGGGTTAGTATTAGGACTAAGGGTTGAGTTGGGGTTAGGATTAGGACTAAGGGTTGAGTTGGGGTTGGGATTAGGACTAAGGGTTGAGTTAGGGTAAGGATTAGGACTAAGGGTTGGGTTAGGATTAGGACTAAGGGTTGAGTTGGGGTTAGGATTAGGACTAAGGGTTGAGTTGGGATTAGGACTAAGGGTTGAGTTGGGGTTAGGATTAGGACTAGGGGTTGAGTTGGGGTTAGGATTAGGACTAAGAGTTGAGTTGGGGTTAGGATTAGAACTAAGGGTTGAGTTGGGGTTAGGATTAGAACTAAGGGTTGAGTTGGGGTTAGGATTAGGACTAAGGTTTGAGTTGGGGTTAGGATTAGGACTAAGGGTTTAGTTGGGGTTAGGATTAGGACTAAGGGTTGGGTTAGGATTAGGACTAAGGGTTGAGTTGGGGTTAGGATTAGGACTAAGGGTTGAGTTGGGGTTGGGATTAGGACTAAGGGTTGAGTTGGGGTTAGGATTAGGACTAAGGGTTGAGTTGGGGTAAGGATTAGGACTAAGGGTTGGGTTAGGATTAGGACTAAGGGTTGAGTTGGGGTTAGGATTAGGACTAAGGGTTGAGTTGGGGTTAGGATTAGAACTAAGGGTTGAGTTGGGGTTAGGATTAGGACTAAGGGTGGAGTTTGGGTTAGGATTAGGACTAAGGGTTGAGTTGGGGTTGGGATTAGAACTAAGGGTTGAGTTGAGGTTAGGATTAGGACTAAGGGTTGAGTTGGGGTTAGGATTAGAACTAAGGCTTGAGTTGGGGTTAGGATTAGGACTAAGGGTTGAGTTGGGGTTGGAATTAGGACTAAGGGTTGAGTTGGGGTTAGGATTAGGACTAGGGTTGAGTTGGGGTTAGGATTAGGACTAAGGGTTGAGTTGGGGTTTGGATTAGGACTAAGGGTTGAGTTGGGGTTAGGATTAGGACTAAGGGTTGAGTTGGGGTTAGGATTAGAACTAAGGGTTGAGTTGGGGTTAGGATTAGAACTAATGGTTGATTTGGGTTTTAGGATTAGGACTAAGTGTTGGATTAGGATTAGGACTAAGGGTTGAGTTGGGGTTAGGATTAGAACTAAGGGTTGAGTTGGGGTTAGGATTAGGACTAAGGGTTGAGTTGGGGTTGGGATTAGAACTAAGGGTTGAGTTGGGGTTAGGATTAGAACTAAGGGTTGAGTTGGGGTTAGGATTAGGACTAAGGGTTTAGTTGGGGTTAGGATTAGGACTAAGGATTGAGTTGGGGTTAGGATTAGGACTAAGGGTTGAGTTGGGGTTAGGATTAGGACTAAGGGTTAAGTTGGGGTTAGGATTAGGACTAAGGGTTGAGTTGGGGTTGGGATTAGGACTAAGGGTTGAGTTGGGGTAAGGATTAGGACTAAGGGTTGAGTTGAGGTTAGGATTAGGACTAAGGGTTGAGTTGGGATTAGTACTAAGGGTTGAGTTGGGGTTAGGATTAGGACTAGGGGTTGAGTTGGGGTTAGGATTAGGACTAAGAGTTATGTTGGGGTTAGGATTAGAACTAAGGGTTGAGTTGGGGTTAGGATTAGGACTAAGGGTTGAGTTGGGGTTAGGATCAGAACTAAGGGTTGAGTTGGGGTTAGGATTAGGACTAAGGATTGAGTTGGGGTTAAGATTAGGACTAAGGGTTGAGTTGGGGTTAGGATTAGGACTAAGGGTTGAGTTGGGGTTAGGTTTAAAACTAAGGATTGAGTTGGGGTTAGGATTAGGACTAAGGGTTGAGTTGAGGTTAGGATTAGAACTAAGAGTTTAGTTGGGGTTAGGATTAGGACTAAGGGTTGAGTTGGGGTTGGATTAGGACTAGGGTTGAGTTGGGGTTAGGATTAGAACTAAGGGTTGAGTTGGGGTTAGGATTAGGACTAAGGGTTGAGTTGGGGTTAGGATTAGGACTAAGGGTTGAGTTGGGGTTAGGATTAGGACTAAGGGTTGAGTTGGGGTTAGGATTAGAACTAAGGGTTGAGTTGGGGTTAGGATTAGAACTAATGGTTGATTTGGGTTTTAGGATTAGGACTAAGGGTTGGATTAGGATTAGGACTAAGGGTTGAGTTGGGGTTAGGATTAGAACTAAGGGTTGAGTTGGGGTTAGGATTAGGACTAAGGGTTGAGTTGGGGTTGGGATTAGAACTAAGGGTTGAGTTGGGGTTAGGATTAGAACTAAGGGTTGAGTTGGGGTTAGGATTAGGACTAAGGGTTTAGTTGGGGTTAGTATTAGGACTAAGGGTTGAGTTGGGGTTAGGATTAGGACTAAGGGTTGAGTTGGGGTTGGGATTAGGACTAAGGGTTGAGTTAGGGTAAGGATTAGGACTAAGGGTTGGGTTAGGATTAGGACTAAGGGTTGAGTTGGGGTTAGGATTAGGACTAAGGGTTGAGTTGGGATTAGGACTAAGGGTTGAGTTGGGGTTAGGATTAGGACTAGGGGTTGAGTTGGGGTTAGGATTAGGACTAAGAGTTGAGTTGGGGTTAGGATTAGAACTAAGGGTTGAGTTGGGGTTAGGATTAGAACTAAGGGTTGAGTTGGGGTTAGGATTAGGACTAAGGTTTGAGTTGGGGTTAGGATTAGGACTAAGGGTTTAGTTGGGGTTAGGATTAGGACTAAGGGTTGGGTTAGGATTAGGACTAAGGGTTGAGTTGGGGTTAGGATTAGGACTAAGGGTTGAGTTGGGGTTGGGATTAGGACTAAGGGTTGAGTTGGGGTTAGGATTAGGACTAAGGGTTGAGTTGGGGTAAGGATTAGGACTAAGGGTTGGGTTAGGATTAGGACTAAGGGTTGAGTTGGGGTTAGGATTAGGACTAAGGGTTGAGTTGGGGTTAGGATTAGAACTAAGGGTTGAGTTGGGGTTAGGATTAGGACTAAGGGTGGAGTTTGGGTTAGGATTAGGACTAAGGGTTGAGTTGGGGTTGGGATTAGAACTAAGGGTTGAGTTGAGGTTAGGATTAGGACTAAGGGTTGAGTTGGGGTTAGGATTAGAACTAAGGCTTGAGTTGGGGTTAGGATTAGGACTAAGGGTTGAGTTGGGGTTGGAATTAGGACTAAGGGTTGAGTTGGGGTTAGGATTAGGACTAGGGTTGAGTTGGGGTTAGGATTAGGACTAAGGGTTGAGTTGGGATTGGGATTAGGACTAAGGGTTGAGTTGGGGTTAGGATTAGGACTAAGGGTTGAGTTGGGGTTAGGATTAGGACTAAGGGTTGGGTTAGGATTAGGACTAAGGGTTGAGTTGGGGTTAGGATTAGGACTAAGGGTTGGGTTAGGATTAGGACTAAGGGTTGAGTTGGGGTTAGGATTAGGACTAAGGGTTGAGTTGGGGTTGGGATTAGGACTAAGGGTTGAGTTGGGGTTAGGATTAGGACTAAGGGTTGAGTTGGGGTAAGGATTAGGACTAAGGGTTGGGTTAGGATTAGGACTAAGGGTTGAGTTGGGGTTAGGATTAGGACTAAGGGTTGAGTTGGGGTTGGGATTAGGACTAAGGGTTGAGTTGGGGTTAGGATTAGGACTAGGGGTTGAGTTGGGGTTAGGATTAGAACTAAGGGTTGAGTTGGGGTTGGGATTAGGTCTAAGGGTTGAGTTGGGATTGGGATTAGGACTAAGGGTTGAGTTGGGGTTAGGATTAGAACTAAGGGTTGAGTTAGGGTTAGGATTAGGACTAAGGGTTGAGTTGGGTTAGGATTAGGACTAAGGGTTGAGTTGGGGTTTGGGATTAGGACTATGGGTTGAGTTGGGGTTGGGATTAGGACTAAGGGTTGAGTTGGGGTTAGGATTAGGACTAAGGGTTGAGTTGGGGTTAGGATTAGAACTAAGGGTTGAGTTGGGGTTAGGATTAGGACTAAGGGTGGAGTTGGGGTTAGGATTAGGACTAAGGGTTGAGTTGGGGTTGGGATTAGAACTAAGGGTTGAGTTGAGGTTAGGATTAGGACTAAGGGTTGAGTTGGGGTTAGGATTAGAACTAAGGGTTGAGTTGGGTTTAGGATTAGGACTAAGGGTTGAGTTGGGGTTGGGATTAGGACTAAGGGTTGAGTTGGGGTTAGGATTAGGACTAGGGTTGAGTTGGGGTTAGGATTAGGACTAAGGGTTGAGTTGGGGTTGGGATTAGGACTAAGGGTTGAGTTGGGGTTAGGATTAGGACTAAGGGTTGAGTTGGGGTTGGGATTAGAACTAAGGGTTAAGTTGAGGTTAGGATTAGGACTAAGGGTTGAGTTGGGGTTGGGATTAGGAGTAAGGGTTGAGTTGGGGTTAGGATTAGGACTAAGGGTTGAGTTGGGGTTAGGATTAGAACTAAGGGTTGAGTTGGGGTTGGGATTAGGACTAAGGGTTGAGTTGGGGTTGGGATTAGGACTAAGGGTTGAGTTGGGGTTAGGATTAGAACTAAGGGTTGAGTTAGGGTTAGGATTAGGACTAAGGGTTGAGTTGGGTTAGGATTAGGACTAAGGGTTAAGTTGGGGTTGGGATTAGGACTAAGGGTTGAGTTGGGGTTGGGATTAGGACTAAGGGTTGAGTTGGGGTTAGGATTAGGACTAAGGGTTGAGTTGGGGTTAGGATTAGAACTAAGGGTTGAGTTGGGGTTAGGATTAGGACTAAGGGTGGAGTTGGGGTTAGGATTAGGACTAAGGGTTGAGTTGGGGTTGGGATTAGAACTAAGGGTTGAGTTGAGGTTAGGATTAGGACTAAGGGTTGAGTTGGGGTTAGGATTAGAACTAAGGGTTGAGTTGGGTTTAGGATTAGGACTAAGGGTTGAGTTGGGGTTGGGGTTGGGATTAGGACTAAGGGTTGAGTTGGGGTTAGGATTAGGACTAGGGTTGAGTTGGGGTTAGGATTAGGACTAAGGGTTGAGTTGGGGTTGGGATTGGGATTAGGACTAAGGGTTGAGTTGGGGTTAGGATTAGGACTAAGGGTTGAGTTGGGGTTGGGATTAGGAGTAAGGGTTGAGTTGGGGTTAGGATTAGGACTAAGGGTTGAGTTGGGGTTAGGATTAGAACTAAGGGTTGAGTTGGGGTTGGGATTAGGACTAAGGGTTGAGTTGGGGTTGGGATTAGGACTAAGGGTTGAGTTGGGGTTAGGATTAGAACTAAGGGTTGAGTTAGGGTTAGGATTAGGACTAAGGGTTGAGTTGGGTTAGGATTAGGACTAAGGGTTAAGTTGGGGTTGGGATTAGGACTAAGGGTTGAGTTGGGGTTGGGATTAGGACTAAGGGTTGAGTTGGGGTTAGGATTAGGACTAAGGGTTGAGTTGGGGTTAGGATTAGAACTAAGGGTTGAGTTGGGGTTAGGATTAGGACTAAGGGTGGAGTTGGGGTTAGGATTAGGACTAAGGGTTGAGTTGGGGTTGGGATTAGAACTAAGGGTTGAGTTGAGGTTAGGATTAGGACTAAGGGTTGAGTTGGGGTTAGGATTAGAACTAAGGGTTGAGTTGGGTTTAGGATTAGGACTAAGGGTTGAGTTGGGGTTGGGGTTGGGATTAGGACTAAGGGTTGAGTTGGGGTTAGGATTAGGACTAGGGTTGAGTTGGGGTTAGGATTAGGACTAAGGGTTGAGTTGGGGTTGGGATTGGGATTAGGACTAAGGGTTGAGTTGGGGTTAGGATTAGGACTAAGGGTTGAGTTGGGGTAAGGATTAGGACTAAGGGTTGGGTTAGGATTAGGACAAAGGGTTGAGTTGGGGTTAGGATTAGGACTAAGGGTTGAGTTGGGATTAGGACCAAGGGTTGAATTGGGGTTAGGATTAGGACTAGGGGTTGAGTTGGGGTTAGGATTAGGACTAAGGGTTGAGTTGGGGTTAGGATTAGAACTAAGGGTTGAGTTAGGGTTGGGATTAGGACTAAGGGTTGAGTTGGGGTTGGGATTAGGACTAAAGGTTGAGTTGGGGTTAGGATTAGAACTAAGGGTTGAGTTGGGGTTAGGATTAGGACTAAGGGTGGAGTTGGAGTTAGGATTAGGACTAAGGGTTGAGTTGGGGTTGGGATTAGAACTAAGGGTTGAGTTGAGGTTAGGATTAGGACTAAGGGTTGAGTTGGGGTTAGGATTAGAACTAAGGCTTGAGTTGGGGTTAGGATTAGGACTAAGGGTTGAGTTGGGGTTAGGATTAGGACTAGGGTTGAGTTGGGGTTAGGATTAGGACTAAGGGTTGAGTTGGGATTGGGATTAGGACTAAGGGTTGAGTTGGGGTTATGATTAGGACTAAGGGTTGAGTTGGGGTTAGGATTAGGACTAAGGGTTGGGTTAGGATTAGGACTAAGGGTTGAGTTGGGGTTAGGATTAGGACTAAGGGTTGGGTTAGGATTAGGACTAAGGGTTGAGTTGGGGTTAGGATTAGGACTAAGGGTTGAGTTGGGGTTGGGATTAGGACTAAGGGTTGAGTTGGGGTTAGGATTAGGACTAAGGGTTGAGTTGGGGTAAGGATTAGGACTAAGGGTTGGGTTAGGATTAGGACTAAGGGTTGAGTTGGGATTAGTACTAAGGGTTGAGTTGGGGTTAGGATTAGGACTAGGGGTTGAGTTGGGGTTAGGATTAGGACTAAGAGTTGAGTTGGGGTTAGGATTAGAACTAAGGGTTGAGTTGGGGTTAGGATTAGGACTAAGGGTTGAGTTGGGGTTAGGATCAGAACTAAGGGTTGAGTTGGGGTTAGGATTAGGACTAAGGATTGAGTTGGGGTTAGGATCAGAACTAAGGGTTGAGTTGGGGTTAGGATTAGAACTAAGGGTTGAGTTGGGGTTAGGATTAGGACTAAGGGTTGAGTTGGGGTTAGGATTAGGACTAAGGGTTGAGTTGGGGTTAGGATTAGGACTAAGGGTTGAGTTGGGGTTAGGATTAGGACTAAGGGTTTAGTTGGGGTTAGTATTAGGACTAAGGGTTGAGTTGGGGTTAGGATTAGGACTAAGGGTTGAGTTGGGGTTGGGATTAGGACTAAGGGTTGAGTTAGGGTAAGGATTAGGACTAAGGGTTGGGTTAGGATTAGGACTAAGGGTTGAGTTGGGGTTAGGATTAGGACTAAGGGTTGAGTTGGGATTAGGACTAAGGGTTGAGTTGGGGTTAGGATTAGGACTAGGGGTTGAGTTGGGGTTAGGATTAGGACTAAGAGTTGAGTTGGGGTTAGGATTAGAACTAAGGGTTGAGTTGGGGTTAGGATTAGAACTAAGGGTTGAGTTGGGGTTAGGATTAGGACTAAGGTTTGAGTTGGGGTTAGGATTAGGACTAAGGGTTTAGTTGGGGTTAGGATTAGGACTAAGGGTTGGGTTAGGATTAGGACTAAGGGTTGAGTTGGGGTTAGGATTAGGACTAAGGGTTGAGTTGGGGTTGGGATTAGGACTAAGGGTTGAGTTGGGGTTAGGATTAGGACTAAGGGTTGAGTTGGGGTAAGGATTAGGACTAAGGGTTGGGTTAGGATTAGGACTAAGGGTTGAGTTGGGGTTAGGATTAGGACTAAGGGTTGAGTTGGGGTTAGGATTAGAACTAAGGGTTGAGTTGGGGTTAGGATTAGGACTAAGGGTGGAGTTTGGGTTAGGATTAGGACTAAGGGTTGAGTTGGGGTTGGGATTAGAACTAAGGGTTGAGTTGAGGTTAGGATTAGGACTAAGGGTTGAGTTGGGGTTAGGATTAGAACTAAGGCTTGAGTTGGGGTTAGGATTAGGACTAAGGGTTGAGTTGGGGTTGGAATTAGGACTAAGGGTTGAGTTGGGGTTAGGATTAGGACTAGGGTTGAGTTGGGGTTAGGATTAGGACTAAGGGTTGAGTTGGGATTGGGATTAGGACTAAGGGTTGAGTTGGGGTTAGGATTAGGACTAAGGGTTGAGTTGGGGTTAGGATTAGGACTAAGGGTTGGGTTAGGATTAGGACTAAGGGTTGAGTTGGGGTTAGGATTAGGACTAAGGGTTGGGTTAGGATTAGGACTAAGGGTTGAGTTGGGGTTAGGATTAGGACTAAGGGTTGAGTTGGGGTTGGGATTAGGACTAAGGGTTGAGTTGGGGTTAGGATTAGGACTAAGGGTTGAGTTGGGGTAAGGATTAGGACTAAGGGTTGGGTTAGGATTAGGACTAAGGGTTGAGTTGGGGTTAGGATTAGGACTAAGGGTTGAGTTGGGGTTGGGATTAGGACTAAGGGTTGAGTTGGGGTTAGGATTAGGACTAGGGGTTGAGTTGGGGTTAGGATTAGAACTAAGGGTTGAGTTGGGGTTGGGATTAGGTCTAAGGGTTGAGTTGGGATTGGGATTAGGACTAAGGGTTGAGTTGGGGTTAGGATTAGAACTAAGGGTTGAGTTAGGGTTAGGATTAGGACTAAGGGTTGAGTTGGGTTAGGATTAGGACTAAGGGTTGAGTTGGGGTTTGGGATTAGGACTATGGGTTGAGTTGGGGTTGGGATTAGGACTAAGGGTTGAGTTGGGGTTAGGATTAGGACTAAGGGTTGAGTTGGGGTTAGGATTAGAACTAAGGGTTGAGTTGGGGTTAGGATTAGGACTAAGGGTGGAGTTGGGGTTAGGATTAGGACTAAGGGTTGAGTTGGGGTTGGGATTAGAACTAAGGGTTGAGTTGAGGTTAGGATTAGGACTAAGGGTTGAGTTGGGGTTAGGATTAGAACTAAGGGTTGAGTTGGGTTTAGGATTAGGACTAAGGGTTGAGTTGGGGTTGGGATTAGGACTAAGGGTTGAGTTGGGGTTAGGATTAGGACTAGGGTTGAGTTGGGGTTAGGATTAGGACTAAGGGTTGAGTTGGGGTTGGGATTAGGACTAAGGGTTGAGTTGGGGTTAGGATTAGGACTAAGGGTTGAGTTGGGGTTGGGATTAGAACTAAGGGTTAAGTTGAGGTTAGGATTAGGACTAAGGGTTGAGTTGGGGTTGGGATTAGGAGTAAGGGTTGAGTTGGGGTTAGGATTAGGACTAAGGGTTGAGTTGGGGTTAGGATTAGAACTAAGGGTTGAGTTGGGGTTGGGATTAGGACTAAGGGTTGAGTTGGGGTTGGGATTAGGACTAAGGGTTGAGTTGGGGTTAGGATTAGAACTAAGGGTTGAGTTAGGGTTAGGATTAGGACTAAGGGTTGAGTTGGGTTAGGATTAGGACTAAGGGTTAAGTTGGGGTTGGGATTAGGACTAAGGGTTGAGTTGGGGTTGGGATTAGGACTAAGGGTTGAGTTGGGGTTAGGATTAGGACTAAGGGTTGAGTTGGGGTTAGGATTAGAACTAAGGGTTGAGTTGGGGTTAGGATTAGGACTAAGGGTGGAGTTGGGGTTAGGATTAGGACTAAGGGTTGAGTTGGGGTTGGGATTAGAACTAAGGGTTGAGTTGAGGTTAGGATTAGGACTAAGGGTTGAGTTGGGGTTAGGATTAGAACTAAGGGTTGAGTTGGGTTTAGGATTAGGACTAAGGGTTGAGTTGGGGTTGGGGTTGGGATTAGGACTAAGGGTTGAGTTGGGGTTAGGATTAGGACTAGGGTTGAGTTGGGGTTAGGATTAGGACTAAGGGTTGAGTTGGGGTTGGGATTGGGATTAGGACTAAGGGTTGAGTTGGGGTTAGGATTAGGACTAAGGGTTGAGTTGGGGTAAGGATTAGGACTAAGGGTTGGGTTAGGATTAGGACAAAGGGTTGAGTTGGGGTTAGGATTAGGACTAAGGGTTGAGTTGGGATTAGGACCAAGGGTTGAATTGGGGTTAGGATTAGGACTAGGGGTTGAGTTGGGGTTAGGATTAGGACTAAGGGTTGAGTTGGGGTTAGGATTAGAACTAAGGGTTGAGTTAGGGTTGGGATTAGGACTAAGGGTTGAGTTGGGGTTGGGATTAGGACTAAAGGTTGAGTTGGGGTTAGGATTAGAACTAAGGGTTGAGTTGGGGTTAGGATTAGGACTAAGGGTGGAGTTGGGGTTAGGATTAGGACTAAGGGTTGAGTTGGGGTTGGGATTAGAACTAAGGGTTGAGTTGAGGTTAGGATTAGGACTAAGGGTTGAGTTGGGGTTAGGATTAGAACTAAGGCTTGAGTTGGGGTTAGGATTAGGACTAAGGGTTGAGTTGGGGTTAGGATTAGGACTAGGGTTGAGTTGGGGTTAGGATTAGGACTAAGGGTTGAGTTGGGATTGGGATTAGGACTAAGGGTTGAGTTGGGGTTATGATTAGGACTAAGGGTTGAGTTGGGGTTAGGATTAGGACTAAGGGTTGGGTTAGGATTAGGACTAAGGGTTGAGTTGGGGTTAGGATTAGGACTAAGGGTTGGGTTAGGATTAGGACTAAGGGTTGAGTTGGGGTTAGGATTAGGACTAAGGGTTGAGTTGGGGTTGGGATTAGGACTAAGGGTTGAGTTGGGGTTAGGATTAGGACTAAGGGTTGAGTTGGGGTAAGGATTAGGACTAAGGGTTGGGTTAGGATTAGGACTAAGGGTTGAGTTGGGATTAGTACTAAGGGTTGAGTTGGGGTTAGGATTAGGACTAGGGGTTGAGTTGGGGTTAGGATTAGGACTAAGAGTTGAGTTGGGGTTAGGATTAGAACTAAGGGTTGAGTTGGGGTTAGGATTAGGACTAAGGGTTGAGTTGGGGTTAGGATCAGAACTAAGGGTTGAGTTGGGGTTAGGATTAGGACTAAGGATTGAGTTGGGGTTAAGATTAGGACTAAGGGTTGAGTTGGGGTTAGGATTAGGACTAAGGGTTGAGTTGGGGTTAGGATTAAAACTAAGGATTGAGTTGGGGTTAGGATTAGGACTAAGGGTTGAGTTGAGGTTAGGATTAGAACTAAGAGTTTAGTTGGGGTTAGGATTAGGACTAAGGGTTGAGTTGGGGTTAGGATTAGAACTAAGGGTTGAGTTGGGGTTAGGATTAGGACTAAGGGTTGAGTTGGGGTTAGGATTAGGACTAAGGGTTGAGTTGGGGTTAGGATTAGGACTAAGGGTTGAGTTGGGGTTAGGATTAGGACTAAGGGTTGAGTTGGGGTTAGGATTAGGACTAAGGGTTGAGTTGGGGTTAGGATTAGGACTAAGGGTTGAGTTGGGGTTAGGATTAGAACTAAGGGTTGAGTTGGGGTTAGGATTAGAACTAATGGTTGATTTGGGTTTTAGGATTAGGACTAAGGGTTGGATTAGGATTAGGACTAAGGGTTGAGTTGGGGTTAGTATTAGAACTAAGGGTTGAGTTGGGGTTAGGATTAGGACTAAGGGTTGAGTTGGGGTTGGGATTAGAACTAAGGGTTGAGTTGGGGTTAGGATTAGAACTAAGGGTTGAGTTGGGATTAGGATTAGGACTAAGGGTTTAGTTGGGGTTAGTATTAGGACTAAGGGTTGAGTTGGGGTTAGGATTAGGACTAAGGGTTGAGTTGGAGTTAGGATTAGGACTAAGGGTTAAGTTGGGGTTAGGATTAGGACTAAGGGTTGAGTTGGGGTTGGGATTAGGACTAAGGGTTGAGTTGGGGTAAGGATTAGGACTAAGGGTTGGGTTAGGTTTAGGACTAAGGGTTGAGTTGGGGTTAGGATTAAGACTAAGGGTTGAGTTGGGATTAGGACTAAGGGTTGAGTTGGGGTTAGGATTAGGACTAGGGGTTGAGTTGGGGTTAGGATTAGGACTAAGAGTTGAGTTGGGGTTAGGATTAGAACTAAGGGTTGAGTTGGGGTTAGGATTAGAACTAAGGGTTGAGTTGGGGTTAAGATTAGGACTAAGGTTTGAGTTGGGGTTAGGATTAGGACTAAGGGTTGAGTTGGTGTTAGGATTAGGACTAAGGGTTGGGTTAGGATTAGGACTAAGGGTTGAGTTGGGGTTAGGATTAGGACTAAGGGTTGAGTTGGGGTTGGGATTAGGACTAAGGGTTGAGTTGGGGTTAGGATTAGGACTAAGGGTTGAGTTGGGGTAAGGATTAGGACTAAGGGTTGGTTTAGGATTAGGACTAAGGGTTGAGTTGGGGTTAGGATTAGGACTAGGGGTTGAGTTGGGGGTTAGGATTAGGACTAAGGGTTGAGTTGGGGTTAGGATTAGAACTAAGGGTTGAGTTAGGGTTGGGATTAGGACTAAGGGTTGAGTTGGGGTTGGGATTAGGACTAAAGGTTGAGTTGGGGTTAGGATTAGAACTAAGGGTTGAGTTGGGGTTAGGATTAGGACTAAGGGTGGAGTTGGGGTTAGGATTAGGACTAAGGGTTGAGTTGGGGTTGGGATTAGAACTAAGGGTTGAGTTGAGGTTAGGATTAGGACTAAGGGTTGAGTTGGTGTTAGGATTAGAACTAAGGCTTGAGTTGGGGTTAGGTTTAGGACTAAGGGTTGAGTTGGGGTTGGGATTAGGACTAAGGGTTGAGTTGGGGTTAGGATTAGGACTAGGGTTGAGTTGGGGTTAGGATTAGGACTAAGGGTTGAGTTGGGATTGGGATTAGGACTAAGGGTTGAGTTGGGGTTAGGATTAGGACTAAGGGTTGAGTTGGGGTTAGGATTAGGACTAAGGGTTGGGTTAGGATTAGGACTAAGGGTTGAGTTGGGGTTAGGATTAGGACTAAGGGTTGGGTTAGGATTAGGACTAAGGGTTGAGTTGGGGTTAGGATTAGGACTAAGGGTTGAGTTGGGGTTGAGATTAGGACTAAGGGTTGAGTTGGGGTTAGGATTAGGACTAAGGGTTGAGTTGGGGTAAGGATTGGGACTAAGGGTTGGGTTAGGATTAGGACTAAGGGTTGAGTTGGGGTTAGGATTAGGACTAAGGGTTGAGTTGGGGTTGGGATTAGGACTAAGGGTTGAGTTGGGGTTAGGATTAGGACTAGGGGTTGAGTTGGGGTTAGGATTAGAACTAAGGGTTGAGTTGGGGTTGGGATTAGGACTAAGGGTTGAGTTGGGGTTAGGATTAGAACTAAGGGTTGAGTTAGGGTTAGGATTAGGACTAAGGGTTGAGTTGGGTTAGGATTAGGACTAAGGGTTGAGTTGGGGTTGGGATTAGGACTAAGGGTTGAGTTGGGGTTGGGATTAGGACTAAGGGTTGAGTTGGGGTTAGGATTAGGACTAAGGGTTGAGTTGGGGTTAGGATTAGAACTAAGGGTTGAGTTGGGGTTAGGATTAGGACTAAGGGTGGAGTTGGGGTTAGGATTAGGACTAAGGGTTGAGTTGGGGTTGGGATTAGAACTAAGGGTTGAGTTGAGGTTAGGATTAGGACTAAGGGTTGAGTTGGGGTTAGGATTAGAAGTAAGGGTTGAGTTGGGTTTAGGATTAGGACTAAGGTTTGAGTTGGGGTTGGGGTTGGGATTAGGACTAAGGGTTGAGTTGGGGTTAGGATTAGGACTAGGGTTGAGTTGGGGTTAGGATTAGGACTAAGGGTTGAGTTGGGGTTGGGATTAGGACTAAGGGTTGAGTTGGGGTTAGGATTAGGACTAAGGGTTGAGTTGGGGTTGGGATTAGAACTAAGGGTTGAGTTGAGGTTAGGATTAGGACTAAGGGTTGAGTTGGGGTTGGGATTAGGACTAAGGGTTGAGTTGGGGTTAGGATTAGGACTAAGGGTTGAGTTGGGGTTGGGATTAGGACTAAGGGTTGAGTTGGGGTTAGGATTAGGACTAAGGGTTGAGTTGGGGTTAGGATTAGAACTAAGGGTTGAGTTGGGGTTGGGATTAGGACTAAGGGTTGAGTTGGGGTTGGGATTAGGACTAAGGGTTGAGTTGGGGTTAGGATTAGAACTAAGGGTTGAGTTAGGGTTAGGATTAGGACTAAGGGTTGAGTTGGGTTAGGATTAGGACTAAGGGTTGAGTTGGGGTTGGGATTAGGACAAAGGGTTGAGTTGGGGTTAGGATTAGAACTAAGGGTTGAGTTGGGGTTAGGATTAGGACTAAGGGTGGAGTTGGGGTTAGGATTAGGACTAAGGGTTGAGTTGGGGTTGGGATTAGAACTAAGGGTTGAGTTGAGGTTAGGATTAGGACTAAGGGTTGAGTTGGGGTTAGGATTAGAACTAAGGGTTGAGTTGGGTTTAGGATTAGGACTAGGGTTGAGTTGGGGTTAGGATTAGGACTAAGGGTTGAGTTGGGGTTGGGATTAGGACTAAGGGTTGAGTTGGGGTTAGGATTAGGACTAAGGGTTGAGTTGGGGTTGGGATTAGAACTAAGGGTTGAGTTGAGGTTAGGATTAGGACTAAGGGTTGAGTTGGGGTTAGGATTAGAACTAAGGGTTGAGTTGGGGTTAGGATTAGGACTAAGGGTTGAGTTGGGGTTGGGATTGGGACTAAGGGTTGAGTTGGGGTTAGGATTAGGACTAGGGTTGAGTTGGGGTTAGGATTAGGACTAAGGGTTGAGTTGGGGTTGGGATTAGGACTAAGGGTTGAGTTGGGGTTAGGATTAGGACTAAGGGTTGAGTTGGGGTTGGGATTAGAACTAAGGGTTGAGTTGAGGTTAGGATTAGGACTAAGGGTTGAGTTGGGGTTAGGATTAGAACTAAGGGTTGAGTTGGGGTTAGGATTAGGACTAAGGGTTGAGTTGGGGTTGGGATTGGGACTAAGGGTTGAGTTGGGGTTAGGATTAGGACTAGGGTTGAGTTGGGGTTAGGATTAGGACTAAGGGTTGAGTTGGGGTTGGAATTAGGACTAAGGGTTGAGTTGGGGTTAGGATTAGGACTAAGGGTTGAGTTGGGGTTAGGATTAGAACTAAGGGTTGAGTTGGGGTTAGAATTAGGACTAAGGGTGGAGTTGGGGTTAGGATTAGGACTAAGGGTTGAGTTGGGGTTGGGATTAGAACTAAGGGTTAAGTTGAGGTTAGGATTAGGACTAAGGGTTGAGTTGGGGTTAGGATTAGATTTAAGGGTTGAGTTGGGGTTAGGATTAGAACTAAGGGTTGAGTTGGGGTTAGGATTAGGACTAAGGGTTGAGTTGGGGTTAGAATTAGGACTAAGGGTGGAGTTGGGATTAGGACTAAGGGTTGAGTTGGGGTTGGGATTAGGACTAAGGGTTGAGTTGGGGTTAGGATTAGGACTAAGGGTTGAGTTGGGGTTAGGATTAGAACTAAGGGTTGAGTTGGGGTTAGGATTAGGACTAAGGGTGGAGTTGGGGTTAGGATTAGGACTAAGGGTTGAGTTGGGGTTAGGATTAGAACTAAGGGTTGAGTTGGGGTTAGGATTAGGACTAAGGGTTGAGTTGGGGTTGGGATTGGGACTAAGGGTGGAGTTGGGGTTAGGATTAGGACTAGGGTTGAGTTGGGGTTAGGATTAGGACTAAGGGTTGAGTTGGGGTTGGGATTAGGACTAAGGGTTGAGTTGGGGTTAGGATTAGAACTAAGGGTTGAGTTGGGGTTAGGATTAGGACTAAGGGTTGAGTTGGGGTTAGGATTAGAACTAAGGGTTGAGTTGAGGTTAGGATTAGGACTAAGGGTTGAGTTGGGGTTAGGATTAGATTTAAGGGTTGAGTTGGGGTTAGGATTAGGACTAAGGGTTGAGTTGGGGTTAGGATTAGGACTAGGGATGAGCTTCGTGTTTGACTCGAACATCTTCTGTTTGGCCGTTTGCCGAATTTTGAACATTATGGGCCATTTGCGCCAAATTTGAGTGGCGGGTCACGGTCCATAATTCCCTGCAGCATCGAAGTCCATTGCTGGCTGATGATTGGCCAAGCATGCACTATGACCCTCATGCTTGGCCAATCACAGTGCCGTCAGTACAGAGAGCCGTAATTGGGCAAAGGAAGGGTGGCTTTGGCCAATCATGGCTCAGAGGGTTTAGTACACGCCCCACACTATATAAGGCCGCCTGCGTGTCGGCCTCGTGTAGTGTGTTGCGGCAGGGGAAGGAGAGAGTCAGAGAGTCATTTCATTTCAGATACATAGAGCAGGCAGGCAAGTCAGTTAGCTTTAGTCAGTGTGTAGAGGATATATATGCATCCCAGGAGTTGTACATATATATATATACACTGTATTCAGTTTAGCTGGATCTCACTTCAGAGTGTTCCTGTTATTCTCGCTGCAGTATATTAAGTCAGTGTGCTGTATCCTGGGCTCAGTGTGCTGTATCCTGGGCTCAGTGTGCTGTATCCTGGGCTCAGTGTGCTGTATCCTGGGCTCAGTGTGCTGTATCCTGGGCTCAGTGTGCTGTACCCTGGGCTCAGTGTGCTGTACCCTGGGCTCAGTGTGCTGTACCCTGGGCTCAGTGTGCTGTACCCTGGGCTCAGTGTGCTGTACCCTGGGCTCAGTGTGCTGTATCCTGGGCTCAGAGTGCTGTATCCTGGGCTCAGTGTGCTGTATCCTGGGCTCAGAGTGCTGTATCCTGGGCTCAGAGTGCTGTATCCTGGGCTCAGAGTGCTGTATCCTGGGCTCAGAGTGCTGTATCCTGGGCTCAGAGTGCTGTATCCTGGGCTCAGTGTGCTGTATCCTGGGCTCAGAGTGCTGTATCCTGGGCTCAGAGTGCTGTATCCTGGGCTCAGTGTGCTGTATCCTGGGCTCAGTGTGCTGTATCCTGGGCTCAGTGTGCTGTATCCTGGGCTCAGTGTGCTGTATCCTGGGCTCAGAGTGCTGTATCCTGGGCTCAGTGAGCTGTATCCTGGGCTCAGTGAGCTGTATCCTGGGCTCAGTGTGCTGTATCCTGGGCTCAGTGTGCTGTATCCTGGGCTCAGTGTGCTGTATCCTGGGCTCAGTGTGCTGTATCCTGGGCTCAGTGGGCTGTATCCTGGGCTCAGTGGGCTGTATCCTGGGCTCAGTGGGCTGTATCCTGGGCTCAGTGTGCTGTATCCTGGGCTCAGTGTGCTGTATCCTGGGCTCAGTGTGCTGTATCCTGGGCTCAGTGGGCTGTATCCTGGGCTCAGTGGGCTGTATCCTGGGCTCAGTGGGCTGTATCCTGGGCTCAGTGTGCTGTATCCTGGGCTCAGTGTGCTGTATCCTGGGCTCAGTGTGCTGTATCCTGGGCTCAGTGTGCTGTATCCTGGGCTCAGTGTGCTGTATCCTGGGCTCAGTGTGCTGTATCCTGGGCTCAGTGTGCTGTATCCTGGGCTCAGTGTGCTGTATACTGGGCTCAGTGTGCTGTATTCTGGGCTCAGTGTGCTGTATCTTGGGCTCAGAGTGCTGTATCCTGGGCTCAGTGTGCTGTATCCTGGGCTCAGAGTGCTGTTTTCTGGGCTCAGTGTGCTGTATACTGGGCTCAGTGTGCTGTATTCTGGGCTCAGTGTGCTGTATCCTGGGCTCAGAGTGCTGTATCCTGGGCTCAGTGTGCTGTATCCTGGGCTCAGAGTGCATGTAAAGCTCACTGCAGACTATTGCTTTTCTATTACTGATAATACAAGCAGTTGCTTGAGCTAACCTGCAGTATTTTCAGTCAGTGTGCTGTATACTGGCCACAGTGTGCAGCTAAAGCAGACTGCAGGCCATTCCTTTTGTACCTACCTATTCCAATACATCAAAAACAGTATGTCTGGAAGGCCAACAAGGAGAGGCATCCTGGGCTCAGTGTGCTGTATCCTGGGCTCAGTGTGCTGTATTCTGGGCTCAGTGTGCTGTATCCTGGGCTCAGTGTGCTGTATTCTGGGCTCAGTGTGCTGTATCCTGGGCTCAGTGTGCTGTATCCTGGGCTCAGTGTGCTGTATCCTGGGCTCAGTGTGCTGTATTCTGGGCTCAGTGTGCTGTATACTGGGCTCAGTGTGCTGTATCCTGGGCTCAGTGTGCTGTATCCTGGGCTCAGTGTGCTGTATTCTGGGCTCAGTGTGCTGTATACTGGGCTCAGTGTGCTGTATCCTGGGCTCAGTGTGCTGTATCCTGGGCTCAGTTTGCTGTATCCTGGGCTCAGTGTGCTGTATACTGGGCTCAGTGTGCTGTATACTGGGCTCAGTGTGCTGTATTCTGGGCTCAGTGTGCTGTATCCTGGGCTCAGTGGGCTGTATCCTGGGCTCAGTGGGCTGTATCCTGGGCTCAGTGGGCTGTATCCTGGGCTCAGTGGGCTGTATCCTGGGCTCAGTGTGCTGTATCCTGGGCTCAGTGTGCTGTATCCTGGGCTCAGTGTGCTGTATCCTGGGCTCAGTGTGCTGTATCCTGGGCTCAGTGTGCTGTATCCTGGGCTCAGTGTGCTGTATCCTGGGCTCAGTGTGCTGTATCCTGGGCTCAGTGTGCTGTATACTGGGCTCAGTGTGCTGTATTCTGGGCTCAGTGTGCTGTATCTTGGGCTCAGAGTGCTGTATCCTGGGCTCAGTGTGCTGTATCCTGGGCTCAGAGTGCTGTTTTCTGGGCTCAGTGTGCTGTATACTGGGCTCAGTGTGCTGTATTCTGGGCTCAGTGTGCTGTATCCTGGGCTCAGAGTGCTGTATCCTGGGCTCAGTGTGCTGTATCCTGGGCTCAGAGTGCATGTAAAGCTCACCGCAGACTATTGCTTTTCTATTACTGATAATACAAGCAGTTGCTTGAGCTAACCTGCAGTATTTTCAGTCAGTGTGCTGTATACTGGCCACAGTGTGCAGCTAAAGCAGACTGCAGGCCATTCCTTTTGTACCTACCTATTCCAATACATCAAAAACAGTATGTCTGGAAGGCCAACAAGGAGAGGCATCCTGGGCTCAGTGTGCTGTATCCTGGGCTCAGTGTGCTGTATTCTGGGCTCAGTGTGCTGTATCCTGGGCTCAGTGTGCTGTATTCTGGGCTCAGTGTGCTGTATCCTGGGCTCAGTGTGCTGTATCCTGGGCTCAGTGTGCTGTATCCTGGGCTCAGTGTGCTGTATTCTGGGCTCAGTGTGCTGTATACTGGGCTCAGTGTGCTGTATCCTGGGCTCAGTGTGCTGTATCCTGGGCTCAGTGTGCTGTATTCTGGGCTCAGTGTGCTGTATACTGGGCTCAGTGTGCTGTATCCTGGGCTCAGTGTGCTGTATCCTGGGCTCAGTTTGCTGTATCCTGGGCTCAGTGTGCTGTATACTGGGCTCAGTGTGCTGTATACTGGGCTCAGTGTGCTGTATTCTGGGCTCAGTGTGCTGTATCCTGGGCTCAGAGTGCTGTATTCTGGGCTCAGTGTGCTGTATACTGGGCTCAGTGTGCTGTATTCTGGGCTCAGTGTGCTGTATCCTGGGCTCAGAGTGCTGTATCCTGGGCTCAGTGTGCTGTATCCTGGGCTCAGAGTGCATGTAAAGCTCACCGCAGACTATTGCTTTTCCATTACTGATAATACAAGCAGTTGCTTGAGCTAACCTGCAGTATTTTCAGTCAGTGTGCTGCAGGGATGAGCCGAACACCCCCCTGTTCGGTTCGCACCAGAACCTGCGAACAGACAAAATGTTCGTGTAAACTTTAGAACCCTATTAAATACAATGGACTCGAACGTTCGAAATCTAAAGTGTTAATTATAAAGGCTAATATGCAAGTTATTGTCCTAAAAAGTGTTTGGGGACCGGGGTCCTGCCCCAGGGGACATGTATCAATGCAAAAAGAAGTTTTAAAAACGGCCGTTTTTTCGGGAGCAGTGATTTTAATAATGCTTAAAATGAAAAAATAAAAGTGAAATATTCCTTTAAATTTCGTACCTGGGGGGTGTGTATGATATGCATGTAAAGTGGCGCATGTTTCCTGTGCTTAGAACTGTCCCTGCAAAAAATGTCATTTTTGAAAGAAAAAAATGCATTTAAAACTGACTCGCGGCTATTAATGAATTGTCGGCTCCCGGCAATACATACAAAAGTCATTGAGAAAAAAAAAAAAAAAAGCGTGGGGGTTCCCCAGAATTCAATTACCAGGCCCTTCAGATCTGGCATGGATTTTAAGGGGAACTCCACCCCAAGTTTAAAAAAAAATGGCGTGGAGTCCCCCTAAAAATCCATACCAGACCCCTTATCCGAGCACGCAACCTGGCCGGCCGCAGGGGAAAAGGGGGGGACGAGAGAGCGGCCCCCCCTCCCTCCTGAACCGTACCAAGCCACATGCCCTCAACATGGGGAGGATGTCCCCATGTTGATGGGGACAAGGGCCTCATCCCCACAACCCTTGCCCGGTGGTTGTGGGGGTCTGCGGGCGGGGGGCTTATCGGAATCTGGAAGACCCCTTTAACAAAGGGGACCCCCAGATCCCGCCCCCCCCCTATGTGAATTGGTAAGGGGTACATTGTACCCCTACCATTTCACGAAGAAAGCGTAAAAAAAATGTTTAAAAAAACACACAAACACCTTGAAAAAGTCCTTTATTTAAAAAAATAAATAAATAAACATTCCAGCGGTGAAATCCAGTGTCCCGCGGCGATCCCGATGTCCAGCGCTGTCCTTCATTGGTTGTGCCTGAGCGGACCTGATGGGGAACTCCCTCTCAGTATTTTAAATGTATAGACCCGCCCCTTCTAAAGTTCCCCATCAGGTCCGCCACCTCGGTATGTCGGACCCGCCTACGTCATTGGCTTGAGCGGGGAACTTCCTTCACTATGTAAATTTAAATTTACATAGTGAAGGAAGTTCCCCGCTCAAGCCAATGACGTAGCCGGTCCGACATACCGAGGAGGCGGACCTGATGGGGAACTGCTCTCACTTTGGTAATACATGTATAGACCCGCCCCTTCTCATGTTCCGCATCTGGTCCGCTGAGCGGACCTGATGGGGAACTTTAGAAGGGGCGGGTCTATACATTTAAAATACTGAGAGGGAGTTCCCCATCAGGTCCGCTCAGGCACAACCAATGACGGACAGCGCTGGACATCGGGATCGCCGCGGGACACTGGATTTCACCGCTGGAATGTTTTTTTTTTATTTTTTTAAATAAAGGACTTTTTCAAGGTGTTTGTGTGTTTTTTTAAACATTTTTTTACGCTTTCTTCGTGAAATGGTAGGGGTACAATGTACCCCTTACCAATTCACATAGGGGGGGGGGGCGGGATCTGGGGGTCCTCTTTGTTAAAGGGGTCTTCCAGATTACGATAAGCCCCCCGCCCGCAGACCCCCACAACCACCGGGCAAGGGTTGTGGGGATGAGGCCCTTGTCCCCATCAACATGGGGACATCCTCCCCATGTTGAGGGCATGTGGCTTGGTACGGTTCAGGAGGGAGGGGGGGCCGCTCTCTCGTCCCCCCCTTTTCCCCTGCAGCCGGCCAGGTTGCGTGCTCGGATAAGGGGTCTGGTATGGATTTTTAGGGGGACTCCACGCCATTTTTTTTTTAATTTGGGGTGGAGTTCCCCTTAAAATCCATGGCAGATCTGAAGGGCCTGGAATGGATATTTGGGGGAACCCCACGTCAATTTTTTTTTTATTTGCGGCGGGGTTCCCCTTAATATCCATTCCAGACCTGAAGGGCCTGGTAATTGAATTCTGGGGAACCCCCACGCTTTTTTTTTTTTTTTTCTCAATGACTTTTGTATGTATTGCCGGGAGCCGACAATTCATTAATAGCCGCGAGTCAGTTTTAAATGCATTTTTTTCTTTCAAAAATGACATTTTTTGCAGGGACAGTTCTAAGCACGGGAAACATGCGCCACTTTACATGCACATCATACACACCCCCCAGGTACGAAATTTAAAGGAATATTTCACTTTTATTTTTTCATTTTAAGCATTATTAAAATCACTGCTCCCGAAAAAACGGCCGTTTTTAAAACTTCTTTTTGCATTGATACATGTCCCCTGGGGCAGGACCCGGGTCCCCAAACACTTTTTAGGACAATAACTTGCATATAAGCCTTTATAATTAGCACTTTAGATTTCTCCCATAGATTTTTCGAATTTGCCGCGAACACCCCAATTTGTTCGTTGTTCGGCGAACGGGCGAACAGGCAATGTTCGAGTCGAACATGAGTTCGACTCGAACTCGAAGCTCATCCCTAGTGTGCTGTATACTGGCCACAGTGTGCAGCTAAAGCAGACTGCAGGCCATTCCTTGTGTACCTACCTATTCCAATACATCAAAAACAGTATGTCTGGAAGGCCAACAAGGAGAGGCAGACAATCAGGAGCCAATAAAAGAGGGCAAGCAGGCTCTGTGTCTAGAGACAACAGTGCTGGTCGTGGACGCGGTGCATTGTCATCAGCACATGGCCATGGGACACGCTTGTCCTTCTTTTCGGCAGCTGGACATGTTGAGCCACATCATGCCGAAGACTTGGTAGAGTGGATGACCAAGCCCTCCTCATCCTCCTCATCCTCTCTCACCCAGGCTCAGGGTACTGGCAAAGCAGCTGCCAAAGCGTCCTCTTCCCTGGTAGTGATGAGCCGAACACCCCCGGGTTCGGTTCGCACCAGAACCCGCGAACGGACCGGAAGTTCGAACGAACATTAGAACCCTATTAAATACAATGGATGCGAACGTTCGAATTCTAAAGTGCTAATTATAACAACTATTATGCATGTTATTGTCCTAAAAAGGGTTTGGGAACCCGGGTTCTGCACCAGGGGACATGTATCAATGCAAAAAGAAGTTTTAAAAACGGTCGTTTTTCGGGAGCAGTCATTTTAATGATGCATAAAGTGAAAAAAAAAAGTCAAATATTCCTTTAAATATCGTACCTGGGGGGTGTCTAAAGTATGCCTGTGAAGTGCCACGTGTTTCCCGTGTTTAGAACTGTCCCTGCACAAAATGACACTTCTAAAGGAAAAAAAAGCCATTTAAAACTGCTTGCGGCTTTAATGTAATGTCTGGTCCCGGTAATATGGATGAAATTCTTTAAGAAAAATGGCATAGCTACCCCATGACCCCCCCCCCCCTACCCCAGCCCATTACCAGCCCCTTTGGGTCTTGTATGGATATTAAGGGGAACCCCGCACATAAAATAAAAAAGGCCCTATATACTCTGAACAGCCGTATACAGGCGGTGCATACAAGACAGGGACTGTAGGTTTGTTCTTATGTAGAATCTGTTTGTAATTTTGAACAGGTACATTGTTGAAGTGTAGCTCCAGCCCAAAAATCTATTTTTAAACTTTTTGGAAAACATAGGTAAGGGTTATCACCCCTGTAACATTTGTTTTGCTGTCTGTGCCCCTGTTCAGAACATTTCACCTCACTTTCCGTCCCAATGACAACTGTTTTTGAAATGTGGTGTTTTTCTTGAAACAAGGATTGCTGATAAAGCATCAGTACAGAGGAGACACCTTTCTCCCATATTTATTCTTACAGGAGAGAATTTTCCTTCCTAGTGGTAGATTTCCTCTCACTTCCTGTTGTGTTCTTGCGTTTGCAAGTAGGAGTCGTTTGTAAGTTGGATGTTTGAAAGTAGGGACCTGCCGTATATACTCTGCAGAAATAGGCCCCTTAGTTGTTGGTGTTGGCACAACACTGTAAGCACTCACAGTTACTCTTGGTTGGTGCTGGAACGCCCTGCTGTCAACTATTATATCAGGAATTTTAATTACATATAATTGTTGAACAGTGGTAGTAAAAATTGGGCCTTTGATGGTGGTGCTGGTGCCACAACACTGTAAGCCCTGACAGTTACTCTTGGTGGGTGCAGCAATGGGCCCTGCTGTGAATTATTAGATCAAGAATTGTAATTACATGCCCCTGTTGAACAGGGGCTGAAAAATTGGGCCTTAGGCACTGGTGGCACAACACTGCAACCCCTCACAGATACTGTACTTGGAGCACAGCAATGAGCCCTGTTGCAAAGTATTGCTTCAAAAATTGTAATGACACGCCCCTGTTAAACAGGGGCTGAAAAATTGGGCCTTAGGCACTGGTGGCACAACACTGCAACTCCTCACAGATACTGTACTTGGAGCACAGCAATGAGCCCTGTTGCAAAGTATTGCTTCAAAAATTGTAATTACACGCCCCTGTTAAACAGGGGCTGAAAAATTGGGCGTTAGGCACTGGTGGCGGCACCCATAAACAAAAATGATCTTCCAAGCTATCATCATCAATCGTATCATTGAGGACTCGGAGGAGGAGGATAGCCAGTCAACATAACAGCACAGGCACTCAGCATCAGCATCAGTCTTGAAGGGATGTGACATTTTAAAATCAATTAGTCTGTTATATCAGCATCAGGTGTGTGGTAGCTGGTGGTGATCCAAGACTGGTTCATCTTGATGAAAGTCAGTCGATCAACCGAGTCGGTGGACAGGCGCACCCTGTGATCCGTGACAAATCCTCCAGCAGCACTGAATGTGCGTTCCGAAAGAACGCTGGATGCAGGACAGGCCAGTAGCTCAATTGCATACTGTGCAAGCTCTGGCCAGTGATCCATCCTCAAGACCCAGTAAGCCAGAGGATTTTCGGTGGGGAAGGTGTCCAAGTCTGACCTTGCCCCTAGATATTCCTGCACCATGTTTATCAGACGCTGGCGATGGTTGCTGGAACCAATCATACTTTGGGGCTGCGGACTAAAGAATTGTCTGAACGCATCGGTCAGACGGCCACCTTCCCCACCGCTCCTTCTTTGACTGGCCGAAGCCTCAGCAACTCGTTGTCCAGGACCAGGAGTTTGCAACCTCCCAGTCTCTGGGAACGCGTTGCACAGACCTTTCTGCAAGGCCTCCCGGAGTTGTCTCATCCTCTGCTCCCTCTGCGACGGTAACATAAGGTCCGCAACCTTACCCTTGTACCGTGGATCAAGGAGAGTGGCCAGCCAGTAATGGTCCCTCTCCTTGATCCGAAGAATACGAGGATCCTTCCGCAGACTTTGCAGGATCAGGGAGGCCATGCAGCGTAGGTTTGCTGAGGCATTCGCTCCGGAGTCCTCTGGGTCACTAAGGACGACATGATCCGCAGCCACCTCCTCCCAGCCACGTACAAGTCCACTGGTTTCTTGGGACTGTAAATCATCCCTAAAAGACTGCTGCTGATGATGCTGAGTGCCAGCCTCCACCTCCATGCTGACACAATCCTCCTCCTCCTCCTCCTCCTCCTCCTCCTCTTCCTGTGCGATGGGTGGGACAGAAGGAACACTGTCTGGGTAAAGGGGGCCTTGAGAGGCAAGGAAGTCCTCCTCTTCCTGCCTCTGTTCTGCCTCAAGTGCCCTGTCCATTATTCCACGCAGCGTGTGCTCCAACAGGTGGACAAGAGGTACAGTGTCACTGATGCATGCACTGTCACTGCTCACCATCCTCGTGGCCTCCTCAAATGGTGCCAGGACAGTGCATGCATCCCTGATCATGCCCCACTGGCGTGGAGAAAAAAAACCAAGCTCCCCTGACCCTGTCCTGGTGCCGTAGTCGCACAGGTACTCATTGATGGCCCTCTGCTGCGTGTGCAGCCGCTGCAGCATGGCCAACGTTGAGTTCCACCTGGTGGGCATGTCACATATAAGGCGGTTCTTGGGCAGGTTCAACTCCTTTTGCAGCTCAGCCAGGCGAGCACTGGCATTATAAGATCTGCGGAAATGCACACAGACTTTCCTGGCCTGCCTCAGGACATCCTGTAAGCCCGGGTACCTGCCCAAGAACCGCTGCACCACCAGGTTAAGGACGTGAGCCACACAGGGCACATGGGTCAGTTGTCCCTGTCGGAGGGCGGAGAGGAGGTTGGTGCCATTGTCGCAAACCACCATTCCTGGCTTAAGCTGGCGTGGCGTCAACCACCTCTCGGCCTGGCCCTGCAGAGCAGACAGGACCTCTGCCCCAGTGTGGCTTCTGTCCCCCAAACACACCAGCGCAAGCACGGCATGGCATCTTTTTGCCTGCGTACTTGCGTAGCCCCGTGAACGGCTACGGAGCACCGCTGGTTCATAGGACAAACCACAGGAAGAGGCCATGGAGGAAGAAGAAGAGGAGGGGGTGGAGGAGAGAGGTGTGTCACAACCAGTAGTAGCATTTTGGAGGCGTGGCGGTGGGACAACCTCCAACACTACTGCACCTTGTCCTGAATCCTTCCCAGCTGCCAAAAGAGTGACCCAATGGGCCGTGAAAGAAAGGTAACGTCCCTGTCCATGCCTGCTGGACCATGAGTCAGCGGTAATATGCACCTTACCGCTGACCGCCCTGTCCAGCGAGGCCAAGACATTGCCTTCCACATGCCGGTAGAGAGCCGGAATAGCCTTCCGTGAGAAAAAGTGGCGTTTGGGAACCTGCCACTGAGGAACCGCACATTGCACAAACTCACGGAAGGGGGCCGAGTCTACCAACTGAAAAGGCAGCAGTTGAAGCGCTAGCAATTTAGCCAAGCTAGCATTCAACCGCTGGGCATGTGGATGGCTGGGAGTGAACTTCTTTCGACGGTCCAGCAGCTGGGGCAGGGAAATTTGCCTGCTAGAATCGGACGTCGGTGTACTGCTAGCAGAGTGGGCGCAAGTACTTGGCTGTGACACACCTAATTCTACACCTTCATTCCTCTCAGTGCATGTTTCAGAGAGGACTGAAGTTATAGTGGGGTTGGAGATCCCAGCTGATGCGGTGCAAGGAGAGGTCCGCTTTGTTCTTTGGTGTGGGTCTTTGAGGTAGGCTTGCCAACGAGCTGCATGGCAGGTCAACATATGTCTGGTCAGGCATGTGGTACCCAAGCGGCTGATGTTTTGGCCACGCGATATACGCTTGAGACATATGTTGCAAACAGCAGCTGTGCGATCTGATGCACTAGCCTCAAAAAAGGCCCACACCAAAGAACTTTTTGAATGACGGGCAGAGGCAGCGCCCTGCACAGGCGGAGCTCTGCGGTGTGATTCCGTCGGTGTACTGCCCTTACGCTGGCCACCAAAGGGCATCCTGCCTCGTTGGAGATGTGCCTCCTCCTCATCCTCCTCCTCCTCCTCTCTCCTATTAGGCACCCACGTGGAGTCATTGACCTCATCATCCCCTCCCTCCTCATCACTGGAGCCAATCTGGCAGTATGCTGCAGCTGCTGGAACATGACTGCCAGATTGGTGTCCTTCTTGAGCATCCCCTCTGTCTGCTCTCACGCTACTGCCTTCCTCTAGCTGGGTTTCATCATCAGACCCTTCGAAACGCTGGGCATCCTCCTGGAGCATGTACCCAACACTGTGCTGAAACAGTTCGGGGGACTCCTCAGGAGGAGGACATGGTGGGTCTAGGGAAGGAGTGACTGATGATTTGTCTGACATTGATACCAGGGAAGACGACGCTTTGGCAGCTGCTTTTCCAGTACCCTGAGCCTGGGTGAGAGAGGATGAGGAGGAGGAGGAGGGCTTGGTCATCCACTCTACCAAGTCTTCGGCATGATGTGGCTCAACATGTCCAGCTGCCGAAAAGAAGGACAAGCGTGTCCCATGGCCATGTGCTGATGACAATGCACCGCGTCCACGACCAGCACTGTTGCCCCCAGACACAGAGCCTGCTTGCCCTCTTTTATTGCCTCCTGACTGTCTGCCTCTCCTTGTTTGCCTTCCAGACATTCTAATAGATGGCCTGCAGGGAGATGGGAAAAAGCAATAAGGGCTACCTTCAGGTGTCCTTCTCTGTCCCTGGAAACAAGGACTTGCAGAGTGAAAGAAAAAAAACACTCTCCCTACCTACAGTTTTCTGTCCCTAGAAAAAATGTTTTTTTTAATCACAATATAGCACAAGGAAAATTAACTCACTGTCCTTACAGGTCCCTGGAAACAAGGACTTGCAGAGTGAAAGAAAAAAAACACTCTCCCTACCTACAGTTTTCTGTCCCTAGAAAAAAATGTTTTTTTTAATCACAATATAGCAAAAGGACAATTCACTCACTGTCCTTCCAGGTCCCTGGAAACAAGGACTTGCAGAGTGAAAGAAACTGACACTGTCCCTACCTAGAGTTTTCTGTCCCTAGAATAAATGTTTTTTTTAATCACAATATAGCAAAAGGACAATTCACTCACTGTCCTTCCAGGTCCCTGGAAACAAGGACTTGCAGAGTGAAAGAAACTGACACTGTCCCTACCTAGAGTTTTCTGTCCCTAGAATAAATGTTTTTTTTAATCACAATATAGCAAAAGGACAATTCACTCACTGTCCTTCCAGGTCCCTGGAAACAAGGACTTGCAGAGTGAAAGAAACTGACACTGTCCCTACCTAGAGTTTTCTGTCCCTAGAATAAATGTTTTTTTTAATCACAATATAGCAAAAGGACAATTCACTCACTGTCCTTCCAGGTCCCTGGAAACAAGGACTTGCAGAGTGAAAGAAACTGACACTGTCCCTACCTAGAGTTTTCTGTCCCTAGAATAAATGTTTTTTTTAATCACAATATAGCAAAAGGACAATTCACTCACTGTCCTTCCAGGTCCCTGGAAACAAGGACTTGCAGAGTGAAAGAAACTGACACTGTCCCTACCTAGAGTTTTCTGTCCCTAGAATAAATGTTTTTTTTAATCACAATATAGCAAAAGGACAATTCACTCACTGTCCTTCCAGGTCCCTGGAAACAAGGACTTGCAGAGTGAAAGAAACTGACACTGTCCCTACCTAGAGTTTTCTGTCCCTAGAATAAATGTTTTTTTTAATCACAATATAGCAAAAGGACAATTCACTCACTGTCCTTCCAGGTCCCTGGAAACAAGGACTTGCAGAGTGAAAGAAACTGACACTGTCCCTACCTAGAGTTTTCTGTCCCTAGAATAAATGTTTTTTTTAATCACAATATAGCAAAAGGACAATTCACTCACTGTCCTTCCAGGTCCCTGGAAACAAGGACTTGCAGAGTGAAAGAAACTGACACTGTCCCTACCTAGAGTTTTCTGTCCCTAGAATAAATGTTTTTTTTAATCACAATATAGCAAAAGGACAATTCACTCACTGTCCTTCCAGGTCCCTGGAAACAAGGACTTGCAGAGTGAAAGAAACTGACACTGTCCCTACCTAGAGTTTTCTGTCCCTAGAATAAATGTTTTTTTTAATCACAATATAGCAAAAGGACAATTCACTCACTGTCCTTCCAGGTCCCTGGAAACAAGGACTTGCAGAGTGAAAGAAACTGACACTGTCCCTACCTAGAGTTTTCTGTCCCTAGAATAAATGTTTTTTTTAATCACAATATAGCAAAAGGACAATTCACTCACTGTCCTTCCAGGTCCCTGGAAACAAGGACTTGCAGAGTGAAAGAAACTGACACTGTCCCTACCTAGAGTTTTCTGTCCCTAGAATAAATGTTTTTTTTAATCACAATATAGCAAAAGGACAATTCACTCACTGTCCTTCCAGGTCCCTGGAAACAAGGACTTGCAGAGTGAAAGAAACTGACACTGTCCCTACCTAGAGTTTTCTGTCCCTAGAATAAATGTTTTTTTTAATCACAATATAGCAAAAGGACAATTCACTCACTGTCCTTCCAGGTCCCTGGAAACAAGGACTTGCAGAGTGAAAGAAACTGACACTGTCCCTACCTAGAGTTTTCTGTCCCTAGAATAAATGTTTTTTTTAATCACAATATAGCAAAAGGACAATTCACTCACTGTCCTTCCAGGTCCCTGGAAACAAGGACTTGCAGAGTGAAAGAAACTGACACTGTCCCTACCTAGAGTTTTCTGTCCCTAGAATAAATGTTTTTTTTAATCACAATATAGCAAAAGGACAATTCACTCACTGTCCTTCCAGGTCCCTGGAAACAAGGACTTGCAGAGTGAAAGAAACTGACACTGTCCCTACCTAGAGTTTTCTGTCCCTAGAATAAATGTTTTTTTTAATCACAATATAGCACAAGGAAAATTAACTCACTGTCCTTACAGGTCCCTGGAAACAAGGACTTGCAGAGTGAAAGAAAAAAAACACTCTCCCTACCTACAGTTTTCTGTCCCTAGAAAAAAATGTTTTTTTTAATCACAATATAGCAAAAGGACAATTCACTCACTGTCCTTCCAGGTCCCTGGAAACAAGGACTTGCAGAGTGAAAGAAACTGACACTGTCCCTACCTAGAGTTTTCTGTCCCTGGAATAAATGTTTTTTTCAGCACAATATAGCACAAGGACAATTAACTCACTGTCCTTACAGGTCCCTGGAAACAAGGACTTGCAGAGTGAAAGAAAAAAAATACTCTCCCTACCTACAGTTTTCTGTCCCTAGAAAAAAATGTTTTTTTTAATCACAATATAGCAAAAGGACAATTCACTCACTGTCCTTCCAGGTCCCTGGAAACAAGGACTTGCAGAGTGAAAGAAACTGACACTGTCCCTACCTAGAGTTTTCTGTCCCTAGAATAAATGTTTTTTTTAATCACAATATAGCAAAAGGACAATTCACTCACTGTCCTTCCAGGTCCCTGGAAACAAGGACTTGCAGAGTGAAAGAAACTGACACTGTCCCTACCTAGAGTTTTCTGTCCCTAGAATAAATGTTTTTTTTAATCACAATATAGCAAAAGGACAATTCACTCACTGTCCTTCCAGGTCCCTGGAAACAAGGACTTGCAGAGTGAAAGAAACTGACACTGTCCCTACCTAGAGTTTTCTGTCCCTAGAATAAATGTTTTTTTTAATCACAATATAGCAAAAGGACAATTCACTCACTGTCCTTCCAGGTCCCTGGAAACAAGGACTTGCAGAGTGAAAGAAACTGACACTGTCCCTACCTAGAGTTTTCTGTCCCTAGAATAAATGTTTTTTTTTAATCACAATATAGCAAAAGGACAATTCACTCACTGTCCTTCCAGGTCCCTGGAAACAAGGACTTGCAGAGTGAAAGAAACTGACACTGTCCCTACCTAGAGTTTTCTGTCCCTAGAATAAATGTTTTTTTTAATCACAATATAGCACAAGGAAAATTAACTCACTGTCCTTACAGGTCCCTGGAAACAAGGACTTGCAGAGTGAAAGAAAAAAAACACTCTCCCTACCTACAGTTTTCTGTCCCTAGAAAAAAATGTTTTTTTTAATCACAATATAGCAAAAGGACAATTCACTCACTGTCCTTCCAGGTCCCTGGAAACAAGGACTTGCAGAGTGAAAGAAACTGACACTGTCCCTACCTAGAGTTTTCTGTCCCTGGAATAAATGTTTTTTTCAGCACAATATAGCACAAGGACAATTAACTCACTGTCCTTACAGGTCCCTGGAAACAAGGACTTGCAGAGTGAAAGAAAAAAAATACTCTCCCTACCTACAGTTTTCTGTCCCTAGAAAAAAATGTTTTTTTTAATCACAATATAGCAAAAGGACAATTCACTCACTGTCCTTCCAGGTCCCTGGAAACAAGGACTTGCAGAGTGAAAGAAACTGACACTGTCCCTACCTAGAGTTTTCTGTCCCTAGAATAAATGTTTTTTTTAATCACAATATAGCAAAAGGACAATTCACTCACTGTCCTTCCAGGTCCCTGGAAACAAGGACTTGCAGAGTGAAAGAAACTGACACTGTCCCTACCTAGAGTTTTCTGTCCCTAGAATAAATGTTTTTTTTAATCACAATATAGCAAAAGGACAATTCACTCACTGTCCTTCCAGGTCCCTGGAAACAAGGACTTGCAGAGTGAAAGAAACTGACACTGTCCCTACCTAGAGTTTTCTGTCCCTAGAATAAATGTTTTTTTTAATCACAATATAGCAAAAGGACAATTCACTCACTGTCCTTCCAGGTCCCTGGAAACAAGGACTTGCAGAGTGAAAGAAACTGACACTGTCCCTACCTAGAGTTTTCTGTCCCTAGAATAAATGTTTTTTTTTAAGCACACTATAGCAGAAGCACAAAACACACTGACACTCTCCCTACCTATCCTTCTCTTTCCCTAAACTAAAGGAATCCAGGTTAAGCAAGAAAGAAATAACAGTCACTGTCCCTGCCTATGCTACTCTATCCCTGCTCCGGAACACACTACACTAGGCCGCCGTGCTGGCGGCCTTTTATAGTGTGGGGCGTGTACTAAACACCCTCAGCAATAATTGGCCACAGGCATCCTGCCTGTGGCCAATCATTGCTCTCCTCGCTGCCGGCGCTGTGATTGGCCAAGCATGCGGGGTCACAGTGCATGCTTGGCCAATCACAGCGCCTGGATGACACTGCGATGGCGTAGTGCATTGTGGGCCGTTCGCGTCACTCGAATTTGGCGCGAACGGCCCAAATCGTTCGATCTTCGTCGAACGATCGAACAGCCAATGTTCGAGTCGAACGTATGTTCGACTCGAACACGAAGCTCATCCCTATTCCCTGGTATCAATGTCATCATCAGTCACTCCTTCCCTAGACCAACCATGTCCTCCTGAGGAGTCCCCCGAACTGTTTAAGCACAGTGTTGGGTACATGCTCCAGGAGGATGCCCAGCGTTTCGAAGGGTCTGATGATGATACCCAGCTAGAGGAAGGCAGTAGCGTGAGAGCAGAGAGAGGGGATGCTCAAGAAGGACACCAATCTGGCAGTCATGCTCCAGCAGCTGCAGCATACTGCCAGATTGGCTCCAGTGATGAGGAGGGAGGGGATGATGAGGTCACTGACTCCACGTGGGTGCCTAATAGGAGAGAGGAGGAGGAGGAGGATGAGGAGGAGGCACATCTCCAACAAGGCAGGATGCCCTCGGGGGGCCAGCGTAAGGGCAGCACACCGTCGGAATCACACCGCAGAGCTCCGCCTTTGCAGGGCGCTGCCTCTGCCCGTTATTCAAAAAGTTCTTTGGTGTGGGCCTTTTTTGAGTCGAGTGCATCAGATCGCACAGCTGCTGTTTGCAACATATGTCTCAAGCGTATATCGCGTGGCCAAAACATCACCCGCTTGGGCACCACATGCTTGACCAGACATATGTTGACCTGCCATGCAGCTCGTTGGCAAGCCTACCTTAAAGACCCACACCAAAGAACAAAGCGGACCTCTCCTTGCACCGCATCAGCTGGGATCTCCAACCCCACTATAACTTCAGTCCTCTCTGAAACATGCACTGAGAGGAATGAAGGTGTAGAATTAGGTGTGTCACAGCCAAGTACTTGCGGGCACTCTGCTAGCAGTACACCGACGTCCGATTCTAGCAGGCAAATTTCCCTGCCCCAGCTGCTGGACCGTCGAAAGAAGTTCACTCCCAGCCATCCACATGCCCAGCGGTTGAATGCTAGCTTGGCTAAATTGCTAGCGCTTCAACTGCTGCCTTTTCAGTTGGTAGACTCGGCCCCCTTCCGTGAGTTTGTGCAATGTGCGGTTCCTCAGTGGCAGGTTCCCAAACGCCACTTTTTCTCACGGAAGGCGATTCCGGCGCTCTACAGGCATGTGGAAGGCAATGTCTTGGCCTCGCTGGACAGGGCGGTCAGCGGTAAGGTGCATATTACCGCTGACTCATGGTCCAGCAGGCATGGACAGGGACGTTACCTTTCTTTCACGGCCCATTGGGTCACTCTTTTGGCAGATGGGAAGGATGCAGGACAAGGTGCAGTAGTGTTGGAGGTTGTTCCACCGCCACGCCTCCAAAATGCTACTACTGGTTGTGACACACCTCTATCCTCCACCCCCTCCTCTTCTTCTTCCTCCATGGCCTCTTCCTGTGCTTTGTCCTCGGAACCAGCGGTGCTCCGTAGGCGTTCAAGGGGCTACGCAAGTACGCAAGCAAAAAGATGCCATGCCGTGCTTGTGCTGGTGTGTTTGGGGGACAGGAGCCACACTGGGGCAGAGGTTCTGTCTGCTCTGCAGGAAAGTGGCCACTGACCCATGTGACCTGTTTGGCTCACGTCTTTAACTTGGTGGTGCAGTGGTTCTTGGGCAGGTACCCGGGCTTACAGGAGGTCCTGGGGCAGGCCAGGAAACTCTGTGTGCATTTCCGCAGATCATATAATGCCAGTGCTCGGCTGGCTGACCTCCAAAAGGAATACAACCCGCCCAAGAACCGCCTAATCTGTGACATGCCCACCAGGTGGAACTCAACATTGGCCATGCTGCAGCGGCTGCACACGCAGCAGAGGGCCATCAATGAGCATCTGTGCGACTACAGCACCAGGACAGGGTCAGGGGAGCTTGGATTTTTTTCCCCACGCCAGTGGGGCATGATCAGGGATGCATGCACTGTCCTGGCACCATTTGAGGAGGCCACGAGGATGGTGAGCAGTGACAGTGCATGCATTAGTGACACTGTCCCTCTTGTCCACCTATTGGAACATACGCTGTGTGGAATAATGGACAGGGCACTTGAGGCAGAACAGAGGGAGGAAGAGGAGGACTTCCTTGCCTCTCAAGGCCCCCTTTACCCAGACAGTGTTCCTACTGGCCCGCCGATCACACAGGAAGAGGACGAGGAGGAGGAGGATTGTGTCAGCATGGAGGTGGAGCCTAGCACTCAGCATCAAGCATCAGCAGCAGTCTTCAAGGGATGATTTACAGTCCCAAGAAACCCGTGGACTTGTACGTGGCTGGGAGGAGGTGGCTGCGGATCATGTCGTCCTTAGTGACCCAGAGGACTTCGGACCGAATGCCTCAGCAAACCGACGCTGCATGGCCTCCCTGATCCTGCAAAGCCTGCAGAAGGATCCTTGTATTCGTGGTATCAAGGAGAGGGATCATTACTGGCTGGCCACTCTCCTTGATCCACGTTACAAGGGTAAGGTTGCGGACCTTATCTTACCGTCGCAGAGGGAGCAGAGGATGAGACATCTCCGGGAGGCCTTGCAGAAAGGTCTGTGCAACGCGTTCCCAGAGTGTCAGGGACATGCTGGGCTTGAACCTGGGACCTCTTCTGTGTCTGGCATTGACTCTACCAGCGGAGCTATCTGAGATGCTGGACAGTTCCCTGCCTGATCTGCTGGATAACCTATCTGATCCATTAGACTATTCTGCTTGGTGTCTGATTACTGTTGAACTCTGAACCCCTTGCTCCTCCCATGTACTTCCTATAAAAGACATTCCAGAGATGTTGCCCCTTGCGGTTTGATCTGCTTCTGTTCCCTGAGTTCCTGATTCTGTGCTTGTATCCTGTTCCTGTGTTTGACCCGGCTTCCTGACCACGCTTCTGTCTCCAGTCCTGACCTCGGCTCGTTTGACCCTGCTCAGTTATCTGCCAGTCTGCCTGTTGCCAAGATTCGGCCCGGACTTTGACTACTCTCTGCCTGCCACTTGTGATGTTTACCTTGATGTGTATGACCCGGCTTGTCTGACTCTGCAAACCTGCATCCCTGCTCTGCTGACCTGCATCCCTGCTCTGCAAACCTGCACCTGCTGACCTGCATCCCTGCTCTGCAAACCGGCACCTGCTGACCTGCAGCCCTGCTCTGCAAACCTGCACCTGCTGACCTGCATCCCTGCTCTGCAAACCGGCACCTGCTGACCTGCATCCTCTGCTCTGCAAGCTGAACCTGCTGACCTGCATCCGCTGCTTCCGGAACCAGCCGTTCCAGTCTCCACTCGGCTCCACCACTCCAAGCAGTGAGGATCAGACAGGCACCCTTACCTCACCGTGCTCTTACCACCACTGTCCCCACTCCAGTGGTCTCCGAGCCGGGGTTGTACGGGAGGTCCCTCTCCGCACGTCAGGCTCACACCTAAGGTACGTTACAGTATCAAACCGCCATGCCTGAGCCTGCAGGAGATACCTTGCCTATGGACAATGTCTATCAACACCTTACAGCTCTCACTCAGATCGTGAAGTCTCTGCAGGGCAGCCATGTCCGAATGGATAAGCAGACACAAACTCAAGCCACCTCTGCAGATTCACCTCCAACCCCAACTTCCTCTATTGGAATGTTACCATCTCCTGAGCCCAGGGTCCCTGTTCCTGAGAAGTTTTTCGGGGATCGGAGTAAATTCCGTGCGTTTCGCAACGCATGTGAACTTTACTTTTCGTTGCTACCTCTGACTTTTTCATCTGAAGCCACCAAGGTGGGCTTCGTTATCGCTTTGCTGCAGGGGGAACCTCAAGCTTGGGCCCATCACCTACTTGAAGTCCGCCATGTAGTTCTAGACTCTCTGCCCTCTTTTCTTGATGCCATGGCCCGACTTTATGACGATCCACAGCGGACTTCTACTGCCGAGGCTGCTCTCCATGCGCTCCAGCAAGGCCGCCGAGCGGTCGAGGACTATGTGACTGATTTCAGACGCTGGAGCGTGGATACCCAGTGGAATGAGGCGGCTCTGCGGCATCAGTTCCGTCTTGGTCTCTCTGAAAGCCTGAAGGATGAGTTAGCACGGGTCAGTGTTCCTGATGTTCTAGAGACTTTAATTAATTTGTCTATCCAGATAGACCGACGACTCCGGGAGCGCAGAGTAGAAAGGTCTACCCAACAGCTCCGCCCAGCTTGGATGCTACCCCGGATACGAGCCCCTGTGTACCCTGCCAGTGCCAGTACGGTTCCAACTGAACCCTCATCCCTCAACCAGCCCATCAAGCCAGGGCAGCTTGGACTAATGAAACATTCCCTATCGGCCAAGGAACGACTTCGTCGGCTGCAGAATTATCTATGCCTGTATTGCGGTGAACCCGGTCATTATGTCTCTTCTTGTCCTGCTAATCTGCGCAAGGTCCTGGCTACCTCTTCTCCCAACTACTCACCTCCATCTACCAATGCTACTCACCTGGCTCTTCCTATCTCTTTCCAACTACCAGGGAGGACAATACCAGTAACTGCAATAATCGACTCAGGGGCATGTAGTTGTTTTGTCGATCTAGACTTTGCAGCACAACAACACATCCCACTCCAACCTAAGACTCAGGGACTTTCCATTTTCCTGGCAGATGGGTCTCGCATCAAGTCCGGAGTAGTGACCCAGGAGACCCCTCCTTTGCCTGTGATCACCTCCATGGACCATAAGGAACTATTGACTTTGGATGCTATTGCATCTCCCATGTTTCCAGTTACCCTGGGTCTACCCTGGCTTCAGGCACACAATCCACAGATTGATTGGGGAACCGGAAGTATTAAGTTCCAGTCACCATACTGTCAACGCCACTGCATGCTTCCATGTCCCAGCACCTTGGGGCCTCTGTTATGCCTGGATTCAGATCCAGAGATACGAGCTTCTGTACCCAAACAATATCATGAGTTCCTGGACGTCTTCAGCAAACGAGGGGCCGAAGTCCTCCCGCCTCATCGTCCTTACGATTGTCCAATCGAGCTTCTTCCCGGTGCTGAGATTCCTTTCGGACGGATCTTCCCCCTATCTGAACGGGAGCTTGAGGTACTGAAAGAATACGTTGATGAGAACCTTAAGAGGGGTTTCATCCGTCCTTCCACTTCTCCAGCAGGGGCAGGAATCTTCTTTGTGGAGAAAAAAGACCATTCTCTTCGGCCCTGTGTAGATTACCGGGAATTAAATAAAATCACGGTCAAGAACCGGTACCCTCTGCCTCTGGTACCTGAACTTTTTCAAAGACTCAGGACTTCCTCTGTGTTTACCAAATTAGACCTGCGGGGGGCGTACAACTTGGTACGCATCCGAGCAGGGGATGAATGGAAGACTGCCTTTCGTACCAGGTTCGGCCATTACGAATACCTAGTAATGCCCTTCGGCCTATGTAACGCCCCTGCCACCTTTCAGCATCTAGTCAATGATGTTTTCAGAGACTGTCTGGACATTTATGTAGTTGTCTATTGTGAGGGGGTTAGCTCGGCAGCGGGTGTGTGTGACCCCCGGGATGGGCTCCCCACACAAAAACAGGCCCAGCAAACGGAGGTTGTGGTTTTCAAAATCAAAAAGGTGTGGTTTATTTTCTATTTACAGTGACAAAACACAGCAAAGCAAAAGAAACATAAACAAAATAAATCCTGGTCAACTTGACCTCTGACTAAACATACAGGTTTCCTAACTAACAACTGGGATCAGCCTAGTGCTGTCCTAGTCCCTAAGTCCCTGGTTTTAAATGTCCAAGCAAATAGCCACACAGGCTTTGTCTCACCGCACAGGGGTTCACTCTCCCTAGACAGTCCACACAGGTCTGGGTCCAGGCATGAGCTAACACCTAATGAAGCTGGGAGTTCTTATAGAGGCCTAAATGAGCTGACAAGCTTCAGCTGGTCTCATCAACTCCCTGTCTGCACGACGCCAAACACTCTCCCTAGAGGTATGAGTCATCCATGAGCCCACTAGCCTCAGCTGGGCTTATACAACTCTCCACCTAGTTGTATAAGTCGGCGTAAAGCCTGAATCTGGGCGAAATATATCTACCCCCCTGGATGCAACCAGGTGACTTTACCTTCCTGCTGTCACATACCCCCCCCTCTTGTTTTAACCTCGGGGTTGGAACACCAGCAATCAGGCATTCATGTACTCGAGACAAAGCATCCACATTCCCCATTTGAACGCCAGGGCGATGCTTTACTGTGAAGTTGAATTCCTGGAGGGCCAGGAACCACCTATTCACTCTTCTATTTGTTTCCTTGTTTTGAGCCATCCACTTTAACGGAGCGTGATCCGTAACCATGTCAAAGTGCCTACCTAGCAGGTAGTACCGAAGGGAATCTAGAGCCCACTTCACCGCTAAACACTCCTTTTCAGCGGTGGCGTAATTTACCTCATGGGACTTCAACTTCCTGCTGAGGTAAATGACTGGGTGCTCTTCCCCGTTCCAGACCTGGGACAATACTGCTCCTAACCCCACATCTGACGCATCACTTTGTACAACAAAGTCTTTAGAGAAGTCGGGTGAGTACAACACTGGCTGGCTACATAAGGCTTGTTTCAAGAATTGGAATGCTGCCTCAGCCTCGGGGGTCCATTTAATCATGACCGACCCTTTCCCCTTCGTCAGGTTGGTTAGGGGCACAGCCTTAGAAGCAAAGTGGGGAATGAATCGCCGATAATACCCAGCGATTCCCAGAAAGGCTCGTACCTGCTTCTTGCTGTTGGGACGTGGCCAACTCTGGATGGCCTCGACTTTGTTGAGTTGGGGTTTTATTACTCCCCTCCCAATGGTGTACCCAAGATATTTGGCCTCCTCCTGCCCAATGGTACACTTCTTGGGGTTAGCCGTAAACCCCGCTTCCCGAACAGAGTCCAGGACTGCTTGCACTTTTGGCAGATGTGAGGCCCAATCTGTGCTATGGACAATTACGTCATCCAGGTAAGCCGCAGCATACTTCCGATGGGGCCTCAGCATCTGGTCCATTTTCCGCTGGAATGTGGCCGGCGCATTCTGTAACCCGAACGGCATTCTTTTATATTGGAACGCCCCGTCTGGGGTTACAAATGCGGTTTTCTCTTTGGCCGACTTGGCCAGGGGGATTTGCCAATACCCTTTTGTGAGGTCAAGAGTCGTCATGTATCGGGCTGTTCCCAGCCGGTCGATCAACTCATCTATACGTGGCATGGGGTAGGTGTCAAATTTTGTAACTTTGTTCAACTGACGAAAATCGTTACAAAATCGCCAGCTCCCATCCGGTTTAGGCACCAACACAATGGGACTAGACCAATTACTTTGGGACTCCTCTATCACCCCTAAGTTCAGCATTTTCTGTACTTCCTCCCGTATTGCCTCCCGTCGGGCCTCTGGGATCCGATAGGGTTTTAACTTCACCCTTTCACCGGGCGGGGTAATGATGTCATGCTCTACCCCAGATGTTTGTCCCGGCAGCTCAGAGAATACCTCCTTGTTGCGAAGCACAAACTCCTTAACCTCCTGTTGTTGGGGTTGTGACAAGGTGGCTGCTATTCCAACCTCAGGAATCACGCAACCAGTTTGAGCTGGTGACCAAGTGTCTGCGACTAGGGACTCTCTATCCCTCCAGGCTTTCAACAGATTAACGTGATAGATCTGTTCGGGCTTTCGCCTTCCTGGTTGTCTGACCTTGTAATTCACTTCGCTCACTTTTTCCATTATCTCGTAGGGGCCTTGCCATTTGGCAAGGAATTTACTTTCAACCGTAGGGACAAGTACCAGTATCCTATCCCCCGGGGAAAAGGTACGGGTCTTGGCTCCACGGTTGTACACTCTCTGCTGTGCTAACTGCGCTTGGGCCAAATGTTCCTTCACGATGGGCATTACCTGTGCAATTCGGTCTTGCATCAGGGCGACATGCTCAATCACACTCCTGTGGGGAGAACTCTCACTTTCCCAAGTTTCCTTGGCAATATCCAACAGCCCTCTTGGGTGTCTCCCATACAGTAACTCAAAGGGGGAGAATCCCGTAGAGGATTGGGGCACCTCCCTAATAGCAAACATCAGATAAGGAAGTAGACAGTCCCAATCCTTTCCATCTCTATCCACCACTTTCTTCAACATTTGTTTTAGGGTTTTGTTGAATCTTTCAACCAGCCCATCGGTTTGGGGGTGATACACAGATGTACGTAATTGCGTCACTTTGAACAATTTACACAGCTCCTTCATAACCCGGGACATAAAGGGTGTACCTTGGTCCGTAAGCAGTTCTTTACAAATACCCACCCGGCTAAACACAAGAGATAGCTCTTTGGCTATGGTTTTGGCCGAGGTATTTCGGAGAGGGATCGCTTCTGGATAACGGGTGGCATAGTCCATTATAACTAATATGTACTGGTGCCCCCTAGCGGACTTGATTATAGGACCTACCAAATCCATGGCGATCCTCTCAAACGGGACCTCAATGATGGGTAGAGGGACCAGCGGGCTACGGAAATGTGGCATCGGGGCCGACCTCTGACACACAGGGCAGGAGGAACAATAATTTTCTATGTCCTTCATCACCCCCGGCCAATAGAATCTCTGTAATACCCTCTCTCGGGTTTTCTCTGTCCCCAGATGACCTCCAAGAATGTGCCCATGGGCCAACTCCAACACCAACTTCCTGTAAGGTTTGGGCACCACAAGCTGCTCAACGGTTTCTTCTGCCCTTTTTGCCACCCGATACAGTAGGTCCTTCTCTACGCTGAAGTATGGGTAAGTGCAGGTATTATCTGGGTTCACTAACTCGCCATCTATTTTCACTACGTTTTCCCGTGCCTTTATTAGGGCGGGGTCTTTCAACTGTTCTGTGGCAAAGTTTTCCCTGTGAACCTCAAGATCAGAAAACTCCACAGACGGTAGGTTTTCGTCTGAGGAGGTGGGCTCCTCTCCAGTTTCTTGAGTCTCCCCTGCCAATACTGATAAGGGAAATTCCGGAGAGTCCTCACCACTCTCAGGGGAGTTCTGGCTATCACATTCCTGGTACATAGGGGCACCAGTGGGGGGCTCAGGATCATCCCACAGTTCCCAGAACTTCGGAAAATCCCTTCCCACAATGGCGTCATGCGGTAACTGAGATACTAAGCCCACTGGATGAGAGAGGGTACCTTTGGGGGTCTCGAAACACACTGTAGTCACTGGATACTCTCGGGTGTCCCCATGCACACAAATAACAGCTACCTTGCTATTCCCAGAGACCTCTGTTTTAACTAACTCAGCCTTTATCAGGGTCACAAGGCTACCTGAATCCAGCAAAACCACAACATTTCTACCATTAACACACATTTTGCATAAATGTTTCTCAGTTCCTCGAATGGCAGTGCATGCGACTGTCGCACACAGCGACTGACGTCTGCCCGTCAGAAAGTCACACTGCATGGGTTCCTCCACAACCGGGCAATTGGCTGCAATATGTCCCGCTTGCCGGCAGCGGTAGCAAACGATCCTTCTTGCCGCCTCTTGAGCCGCTGATTTCCCAGGCTGTTCTCGCCAAACTTGGGGTAGAGCTCCCACCCTCTCACTCTCTCCACCCTCACCCCTTGGAATCCTCTTATCCGCCCCTGGGGATGGTCTGGTCTTAGGGTGGAAAGTCCGAGTGTCTCTGGAAGAGGCCGTCAGGTTCTCTGTAGCCAAGTATTTCTCCACACGATCCACAAGACCATCGGCCGTCTCTGGGTCTCCATGGCTTACCCACTTTTGGATGGCAGTAGGAAGAGCTCTCAAAAACCGATCCATTACAACACGTTCCACAATCTTTGGTGCGGACAAAGTCTCTGGCTGTAGCCACTTTCTGCTCAGGTGAATGAGATCATACATTTGAGACCTGGGGGGTTTTCCAAGCTGGAAAGTCCAGTTATGCACACGCTGAGCCCGGACAGCCTGGGTGACACCCAGCCTTGCCAATATTTCAGCTTTTAGCATCACATAGTCTTTTGCTTGGTTAGGCTCTAGGTCATAGTAAGCTTTCTGCGATTCACCAGTTAACAGAGGAGCCACCAGTCCAGCCCACTGCTCCTCAGGCCACTTTTCTCTTTCAGCGGTCCTTTCAAATGTGGTCAAAAATACCTCTGGATCATCCTCTCCAGTCATTTTTGTCAATAAACGACTCACCCCAAAGGACGCGGTATTAGTGGGACGGCTTTCCTCACTGGTCTGCGGACGTTGCTGCATTACTGCTTCCATCTGTTGTTGTAGTCTCTGCTCTTGCTTCTGCAACAGGTCTATGAAGCGGGCCTCAGATTGCAGCTGGGCTTGTTGCTGAGCCTCCAGACTCTGTTGCAAAGTTGCGTTTGTCTGCTGCTGGGCTGCAAGGCTCTGTTGATGAGCTTGCTGCTGGGCTGCGAAGTTCTGTTGTTGAGCTGCAAGGCTCTGTTGATGAGCTGCAAGGCTCTTTTGCAAACCTGCATTTGTCTGCTGTTGATTGGCATTTGCTAGAGCCAGCTGCTTCAGTATCTCCTCCATGCTGGCCTAAAAAAAAACTGCCACTGGTTCTCCACCAACTGTGAGGGGGTTAGCTCGGCAGCGGGTGTGTGTGACCCCCGGGATGGGCTCCCCACACAAAAACAGGCCCAGCAAACGGAGGTTGTGGTTTTCAAAATCAAAAAGGTGCGGTTTATTTTCTATTTACAGTGACAAAACACAGCAAAGCAAAAGAAACATAAACAAAATAAATCCTGGTCAACTTGACCTCTGACTAAACATACAGGTTTCCTAACTAACAACTGGGATCAGCCTAGTGCTGTCCTAGTCCCTAAGTCCCTGGTTTTAAATGTCCAAGCAAATAGCCACACAGGCTTTGTCTCACCGCACAGGGGTTCACTCTCCCTAGACAGTCCACACAGGTCTGGGTCCAGGCATGAGCTAACACCTAATGAAGCTGGGAGTTCTTATAGAGGCCTAAATGAGCTGACAAGCTTCAGCTGGTCTCATCAACTCCCTGTCTGCACGACGCCCCACACTCTCCCTAGAGGTATGAGTCATCCATGAGCCCACTAGCCTCAGCTGGGCTTATACAACTCTCCACCTAGTTGTATAAGTCGGCGTAAAGCCTGAATCTGGGCGAAATATATCTACCCCCCTGGATGCAACCAGGTGACTTTACCTTCCTGCTGTCACACTATCTTGATGATATTTTGATTTTTTCCTCCTCTCTTGAGCAGCACCGGAAACATGTCAAGAGTGTACTCTGACGTCTCCGCCAGCATGGACTGTACGCAAAACCAGAAAAGTGTGAATTCGAGCGACAGAGTATCCAGTTCCTTGGCCTAGTGATCTCTACAGAGGGATTCAAGATGGACCCACAGAAGGTTTCAGCCATTCTGGATTGGCCTGCACCTTCAGATAAAAAGGGGGTGCAGCGCTTCGTTGGCTTTGCCAATTTTTATCGGAGGTTTATCAAGGGATTCTCTGCTATTATTTCCCCGATTACGCAGCTAACGAAGCAAAATGCTCGATTCCAGTGGACATCTGAAGCACAGGCAGCTTTCACAAACCTAAAAATACTTTTTACGTCTGCTCCTATCCTAAGTCATCCCGATCCTATCCTACCGTATCGACTTGAGGTAGATGCCTCAGAGACAGCGGTTGGAGCTGTTATCTCCCAGCGCCAAGGTCTCAAGGACTTGATACACCCGGTAGCCTTCTTCTCCCGTAAGCTTACCCCATCCGAGAGGAATTATGATGTTGGAGACCGGGAGCTCCTGGCCATTAAATCTGCCCTTGAGGAGTGGAGGTACTTGTTGGAGGGAGCAGCGCATCCTATACTCATTTACACAGACCACAAGAACCTAGAGTATCTGAGAGCTGCCAAACGTCTGAGACCACGCCAGGCACGTTGGGCACTATTTTTCTCTAGGTTCTCGTTCCACATAACTTACCGGCCAGGCTCCAAGAACACCAAACCAGACGCTCTTTCCCGCATGTTTGATGATCCAAAAGAGGTGTCAGCTCCAGTTACCATTCTATCGGAAGGCAACTTCTTACTTTTACAAACTAGCCTGATGTCTGTCTTGAAGCAAGCTTCTACAGGTGTGTCTGGTCCCTCTGAAATCACTCTGGTACCCAAGGACGGGTTACTTTGGAAGAATGACAAAATCTTTGTGCCAGAAGAAGTTCGAGTCACAGTGTTAAACTTGTGTCATGATCATCCCCTGGCAGGCCATTTCGGAATGCATAAAACCCTTGAACTGATTCAACGCACGTTTTGGTGGCCGGATCTTGAAAAAGACTGCAGGGAATATGTAGGTTCATGTGCCACCTGTATCCGTAGCAAGACCACTAGAAGCAAGGCCTGGGGTCTGCTCAGACCCTTACCAGTCCCTGACCGTCCCTGGAAAATGATTGCCATGGACTTCATAGTGGAACTCCCCCCGTCTGAAGGTTGCACAGCCATCTTTGCAGTGGTTGACCGTCTATCCAAGATGGCCCACTTCGTGCCTCTCAAAGGCACGCCCTCTGCCATGGAAACTGCCCAGGTCTTCATTAGGGAAGTAGTAAGGCTACATGGGGTCCCTGCGGACATCTTTTCGGATAGAGGGGTGCAGTTCACCTCTCGCTTTTGGAAGGCTTTGTGCAAGGTCCTGAAGATTGAGTTGTCCATGTCCTCGGCCTATCACCCCCAAACTAACGGGCAAACCGAAAGAACGAATCAGACGCTCGAACAGTACCTCAGATGCTTCACCACCTTCGTTCAAGACGACTGGGTAGCTTTACTACCGTTGGCAGAGTTTGCCTTTAACAACGCCAGTCATTCGGCTACAGGTCAATCGCCATTTTTTGCCAACTACGGGTTTCACCCGACCTTCTTACCTGATCTCATCCCTGATTCAACAGTCCCAGCGGTCCAGAGTATTGTTGATTTCCTGACCCGTAACAGCAGGATATTGCAGGAAGCCATGACTAAGGCACAAGCAGCCAATAAAAGGATCTTTGACAGGAAAAGGAGAGGGGAATTATGCCTGCAACAGGGTGATCAAGTTTGGTTATCGACCACCAACCTTAAGATGGCTTGCCCCGCAAGGAAACTGGCACCCAAGTTCATCGGTCCTTTCCCAGTAAAATGGAAATCAAACGAGGTCTCCTATGAACTTGCCTTACCGGAGTCATTGAAGATTCACCCAGTCTTTCACGTTTCCTTGCTGAAACCCGCAGTGCCCGACCCATTCCCAGACAGGGGATCGGGACCACCCAAGCCTGTAATCATTGACGGTGATGAGGAGTTCGAGGTGGAGGCCGTCTTGGACTGCCGAAGAAGAGGGAACCAGCTTCAATTCCTGATCAAGTGGAAGGGGTACGGTCTGGAGGAGAACTCCTGGGAACCCCAACAGAACATTCACGCCCGAGAGTTAATCCAGGCTTTTTTTTGCAGTCACCCCCAGAAAAGAGCTCTATTGGGCACCCGGAGGTTGCCCTTAAGGGGGGGCACTGTCAGGGACATGCTGGGCTTGAACCTGGGACCTCTTCTGTGTCTGGCATTGACTCTACCAGCGGAGCTATCTGAGATGCTGGACAGTTCCCTGCCTGATCTGCTGGATAACCTATCTGATCCATTAGACTACTCTGCTTGGTGTCTGATTACTGTTGAACTCTGAACCCCTTGCTCCTCCCATGTACTTCTCTATAAAAGACATTCCAGAGATGTTGCCCCTTGCGGTTTGATCTGCTTCTGTTCCCTGAGTTCCTGATTCTGTGCTTGTATCCTGTTCCTGTGTTTGACCCGTCTTCCTGACCACGCTTCTGTCTCCAGTCCTGACCTCGGCTCGTTTGACCCTGCTCAGTTATCTGCCAGTCTGCCTGTTGCCAAGATTCGGCCTGGACTTTGACTACTCTCTGCCTGCCACTTGTGATGTTTACCTTGATGTGTATGACCCGGCTTGTCTGACTCTGCAAACCTGCATCCCTGCTCTGCTGACCTGCATCCCTGCTCTGCAAACCGGCTGACCTGCATCCCTGCTCTGCAAACCGGCACCTGCTGACCTGCAGCCCTGCTCTGCAAACCTGCACCTGCTGACCTGCATCCCTGCTCTGCAAACCGGCACCTGCTGACCTGCATCCTCTGCTCTGCAAGCTGAACCTGCTGACCTGCATCCGCTGCTTCCGGAACCAGCCGTTCCAGTCTCCACTCGGCTCCACCACTCCAAGCAGTGAGGATCAGACAGGCACCCTTACCTCACCGTGCTCTTACCACCACTGTCCCCACTCCAGTGGTCTCCGAGCCGGGGTTGTACGGGAGGTCCCTCTCCGCACGTCAGGCTCACACCTAAGGTACGTTACACAGAGACTGGGAGGTTACAAACTCCTGGTCCTGGACAACGTGTTGCTAAGGCTTCGGTCAGTCACAGAAGGAGCGGTGGAGAAGGTGGCCGTCTGACCGATGCGTTCAGACAATTTTTTAGTCCGCAGCCCCAAGGTATTTACATGGTGCAGGAATACCTAGGGGCAAGATCAGACTTGGACACCTTTCCCACCGAAAATCCTCTGGGTTACTGGGTCTTGAGGATGGATCACTGGCCAGAGCTTGCACAGTATGCAATTGAGCTACTGGCCTGTCCTGCATCCAGCGTTCTTTCGGAACGCACATTCAGTGCTGCTGGAGGCTTTGTAACCGATCACAGGGTGCGCCTTCTCCACTGAATCGGTCGATCGGCTGACCTTCATAAAAATTAATTAGTCTTAGATCACCAGCTGCCAAGCACCTGATGCTGATGTAACCGAATAATTCTTTTTTGAATGTGAGATGCTGAGTGACTATCCTGTTATGCTGAGTGACTATCCTCTTCCTTCCTCCTCAATGTTCATGTTAATAGCATGTAAGAATCTTTTTTATTCTGGCCACCGACACCATTGCCTAAGGCCCAATTTTTCTGCCCCTGTTTAACAGGGGTGTGTAATTACAATTTTTGCTGCAATAATTTGCAGCAGGGCTCATTCCTGCGCTCCAACTAGAGTTTCTGTGAGGGGTTGCAGTGTTGTGGCACCATCACCTGTGCCTAAGGCCCAATTTTTCTGCCCCTGTTCAACAGGGGCATGTGATTACAATTCTTGATCAAATATTTCACAGCAGGGCGTTCCAGCGCCCACCAAGAGTAACTGTGAGGCCTTACAGTGTTGTGGCAACACTGACACCTAAGGGGCAAATTTCAGCAGAGTATATACGGCAGGTCCCTACTTTCAAACATTCGACTTACAAACGATTCCTACTTGCAAACAGAAGGAGACAACAGGAAGTGAGAGAAAATCTACCCCTAGGAAGGGAAATTCTCTCCTGTAAGAGTTAATATGGGAAAAAGGTGTCTCCTCTCCACTGATGCTTTATCACCAATCCTTGTTTCAATAAAAAACCCACTTTTCAAAATCCAATTGTCATTGGGACAGAAAGTGAGGTGAAATGTTCTGAACAGGGGCACAGACAGCAAAACAAATGTTACAGGGGTGATAACCCTTCCCTATGTTCTCCAAAAAGCTTAAAAATAGATTTTTTGGCTGGAGCTACACTTAAACAATGTACCTGTTCAAAATTACAAACAGATTCTACATAAGAACAAACCTACAGTCCCTGTCTTGTATGCACCGCCTGTATACGGCTGTTCAGAGTATATAGGGCCTGGGGGCCCCACGCCTTACCTTTTTTTTTATTTGGGTGCGGGGTTCCCCTTAATATCCATACAAGACACAAAGGGGCTGGTAATGGGCAGGGGGGGGGTACCCATGCCGTTTTTCTCAATGATTTTCATCCATACTGCCGGGACCAAACATTACATTAAGGTCGGGTTCACACTGGTCCGACAAACGGTCCGACATTGGGAGCTCATGTCGCAAGACGTGTGAAAAAAGAATTTATCTCACACTGGGATTGTTTTGATTGGTCAAAGGACAAGTCAGACTATCACAAAGTTGGATCAAAGTAGTATCCTGTTTATTCAAGTCGGATGGATGTAGGACTAATGTAGGACTGATGTCGCAGAGCAAAGTAGGATGAAAGTCGCATGAATGTCGTGTAGTATCAGTGTGAACCCAGCCTCAAGCCGCAAGCAGTTTTAAATGACTTTTATTCCTTTAGAATTGTCATTTTGTGGACAGTTCTAAACACGGGAAACATGCGCCACTTTACAGGCATACTATACACACCCCCCAGGTACGATAGTTAAAGGAATATTTCACTTTTATTGTTTCACTTTAAGCATCATTAAAATCACTGCATCTGAAAAAACTTAGATTTTTAAAACTTTTTTTTGCATTGATACATGTCACCTGGGGCAGAACCCGGGTCCCCAAACACTTTATAGGACAATAACTTGCATATTAGCCTTTAAAATTTGCACTTTTGATTTCTCACATTTGAGTCCCATACACTTTAACGGGGTTCGAAAGTTTGCACAAGCTTTCGGTCCATGTTCTGGTGCGAACCGAAGCGGGGGGTGTTCATCTCATCCCTAATTAGGACTAAGGTTTGAGTCGGGGTTGGGATTAGGACCAAGGGTTGAGTTGGAGTTACGATAAGGACTAGGGTTTGAGTTGGGATTAGGACTAGGGTTTGAGTTGGGGTTAGGATTAGGACTAGGGTTTGAGTTGGGGTTAGGATTAGGACCAAGGGTTGAGTTGGAGTTACGATAAGGACTAGGGTTTGAGTTGGAGTTACGATAAGGACTAGGGTTCGAGTTGGGGTTAGGATTAGGACTAGGGTTTGAGTTGGGGTTAGGATTAGGACTAGGGTTTGAGTTGGGGTTGGGATTAGGACTAGGGTTTGAGTTGGGGTTAGGATTAGGAGTAAGGTTTGAGCTGGGGTAAGGATTAGGACTAAGGCTTGAGTTGGAGTTACGATAAGGACTAGTGTTTGAGTTGGGGTTAGGATTAGGACTAGGGTTTGAGCTGGGGTTGGAATTAGGACTAAGGCTTGAGTTGGAGTTACGATAAGGACTAGGGTTTGAGTTGGGGTTAGGATTAGGACTAAGTTTTGAGTTGGAGTTACGATAAGGACTAGGGTTTGAGTTGGGGTTAGGATTAGGACTAGGGTTTGAGTTGGGGTTAGGATTAGGACTAAGTTTTGAGTTGGGGTTAGGATTAGGACTAGGGTTTGAGTTACATAGTTACATAGTTAGTCAGGTTGAAAAAAGACAAAGTCCATCCAGTTCAACCATAAAAATAAAAAAAATATCGTGCAATCCCATATACCCAATTCTATACCCACAGTTGATCCAGAGGAAGGCAAAAAACCCCAGCAGAGCATGATCCAATTTGCTACAGCAGGGGAAAAAATTCCTTCCTGATCCCCCGAGAGGCAATCGGATTTACCCCGAATCACCTTTACCTATAAATGTCAGTACTCAGTTATATTATGTACATTTAGGAAAGTATCCATGCCTTTCTTAAAGCAATCTACTGAGATGGCCAGAACCACCTCTGCAGGGAGTCTGTTCCACATTTTCACAGCTCTTACTGTGAAGAAACCTTTCCGCATTTGGAGATGAAATCTTTTTTCTTCTAGACGTAAAGAGTGCCCCCTTGTTCTCTGTGTTGACCGTAAAGTGAATAACTCATCACCAAGATCAATATATGGACCCCTTATATATTTGTACATGTTAATCATATCCCCCTTATTCTCCTCTTCTCAAGAGTGAATAAATTCAGCTCCTCTAATCTTTCCTCATAGCTGAGCTCCTCCATGCCTCTTATCAGTTTGGTTGCCCTTCTCTGCACTTTCTCCAGTTCCCCGATATCCTTTTTGAGAACTGGGGCCCAAAACTGAACTGCATATTCCAGATGAGGTCTTACTAATGATTTGTAGAGGGGCAAAATGATGTCTCTCTCTCTGGAGTCCATACCTCTCTTAATACAAGAAAGGACTTTGCTCGCTTTGGAAACCGCAGCTTGGCATTGCACGCCATTATTGAGCTTATGATCTACCAAAACCCCCAGATCCTTCTCCACTACGGATCCCCCCAGTTGTATTCCCCCTAGTATGTATGATGCATTCATATTCTTAGCCCCCAAGTGCATAACTTTACATTTATCAACATTAAACCTCATCTGCCACATAGTCGCCCAATTAGACAGAGCATTGAGGTCGGCTTGTAAATTGGAGACATCCTGCAAGGACGTCATTCCACTGCATAGCTTGGTGTCATCTGCAAAGACAGAAATGTTACTTTTGATCTCAGACCCAATATCATTTATAAAGATATTAAAAAGTAAGGGTCCCAGCACTGAACCTTGGGGTACACCACTGATAACCTTAGACCATTCAGAGTAAGAATCATTAACTACTACTCTCTGAATTCTGTCTTTTAGCCAGTTTTCTATCCATTTACAAACTGATATTTCCAATCATGTAGACTTTACCTTACACATGAGCTGTGTGTGGGGAACTGTATCAAACGCTTTTGCAAAATCCAAGTATACCACGTCCACAGCCACGCCTCTGTCCAAGGTTTTACTTACCTCTTCATAAAAAGAAATCAGGTTTGTCTGACAACTTCTGTCTTTCATGAATCCATGCTGTCTGTTGCTGAAATAGTTTTTTTCCAGCAAGAACTCATCTATGTGGTCTTTTATTAATCTCTCCAGTATCTTCCCAACTATGGAAGTTAAACTAACAGGTCTATAGTTACTTGGTAAAGACTTTGTTCCCTTTTTAAATATAGGCACCACATTGGCCCTGCGCCAATCCAGTGGTACTATTCCTGTCATTAATGAGTCCCTAAAAATTAGATACAATGGCTTTGAAATTACAGAGCTCAATTCTTTTAGGATCCGTGGGTGGATGCCATCTGGTCCAGGTGCTTTATCCACCTTTACTCTGTCTAAATATTTCTGGACCATATCACTTTTGAGCCATTGTGGATTTGGGGCTGTGTCACTACCACCCCCATTATGGACATGAACTCCCCCATGCTCCTTTGTATACACAGAACTGAAGAAAGTATTTAATAAATTAGCCTTTTCTTTGTTAGGATTAGGACTAAGGCTTGAGTTGGGGTTAAGATTAGGGTTCAGATTAGGGTTAGAGATTGCTTAGTCTACCTACCCAGTCTGTCAGGGATTGGTAATGTTGATATCACACTATTTCTCGTCTCGCAGGCCTCGGACAGGTAGAAGTCTGAACATGTACACCTTGATGGGCGGCGGTCTGCTCTGTGCAGTCTCTGGATTGGTTCTGCTCATAGTTGCCACAGCGACTGACTTTTGGATGCAGTATCGGTACTCGGGGAGTCTGAGTAACCAGGGTCTGTGGAAGTTCTGTGTGGCAGGAAAATGTCATCCTCATACCATCACCGTCGGTAAGTGCCATAAACCTAGAATTGTGATAAAACCAGATTTGGGGTCATTGGGAGGCCATAATGCAATGATTGGCTGGAGACTCATGTCAGATCTGTATGGCCACCATGTTACGATATGTCCATGTGTCACTTGCCGCTCTCCCCTCATAGATTATAATGGCCTGTAAGTCGGTCCTCCTGTGTGGCACTTTACCTGAACCCTTCAACATTTGGCACACCTGTGCAATACACCACCATTCACTGCAATCGAGAACCCATACACAACCCATCCAGCAAAGACCCTACATGAGCAGGGGTACAAGTATAAAATGCTGGGGGAGGGGATGCTGTAAAGGATAAGTATGCTAAAAGACACACAAATATATAAAAAAAAAAGAAAATTGCGCTTCCTGTGAAAGAATAAGCTGCTGATATAAACAATAAAACGGTATTGTGAAAAGATAAAGAAATAAAACAAATGCAGCGCTAGCCTAAACCAAGTGAATATCAGTGACAAAGAGGAACCTTAAAGGGTAGATACATGAAGTACTCTACCCAGATATTCCAATGGTGACAAATAACAAGCATGTGGAAAACATGTGAACATGTGACAAAATAATACACCAAAAACACATCAGAGTTACAAAACAATGTCCCATATGAAAGTCAATCAGAAGGTGAAGTCTGTATCCATGATGGACATACTGAATTCCCTGTGAGATTGTAAAGGTGTTTGTGTTGTAAGCCATGTGGAAAACAACAGGGATGGGTGTATTCCAACGTCTCCCGTACACAGGTAGGTACAGGTAGGTAATGAATACTCTTACCGTGACTCTGATAATAATAAGCCTGGACGGGAACTCCAAGGTAGGTGCTCCAATATGGATGTCGCAAACCTCTCCTCCCGATATCACAACGGCGATGGTAGGTGGTCATCCAAAAAGGTGTAACTCTTTATGGACTATCCGTTGGAGGTATGTCATAAAAAGAAAGAAATGGACGGCTCCATATGGTGTAAGTAAAACCAGGGGATGGTATAGAAAAATAGCCTTTATTGGCGTATCATCATAGTAAAATTTGGTACAGGCAGCATTAATAGATGCAAAGACTAAGAAAAAGGACCTCGAGGAAAAAAATGAAGTAATTGGGTGATAATCATACTCCAGTTGAAGGGCCATTGCTCGAAACATGTCGGGTTTTTAGTCTGCTGCCACCCTTGTTATCACCCAATTACTTCATTTTTTTCCTCGAGGTCCTTTTTCTATGTCTTTGCATCTATTAATGCTGCCTGTACCATTTTTTACTATGATGATACGCCAATAAAGGCTATTTTTCTATACCATCCCCTGGTTTACCTTACACCAGGGATAAGCAATTAGCGGACCTCCAGCTGTTGCCAAACTACAAGTCCCATCATTCCTCTGCCTTTGGAGATCATGCTTGTGGCTGTCAGAGTCTTGCTATGCCTCATGGGACTTGTAGTTTGGCAACAGCTGGAGGTCCGCTAATTGCATATCCCTGACTTACACCATATGGAGCCGTCCATTTCTTTCTTTTTATGACATACCTCCAATGGATAGTCCATAAAGAGTTACACCTTTTTGGATGACCACCTACCATCGCCGTTGTGATATCGGGAGGAGAGGTTTGCGACATCCATATTGGAGCACCTACCTTGGAGTTCCCGTCCAGGCTTATTATTATCAGAGTCACGGTAAGAGTATTCATTACCTACCTGTACCTACCTGGGTACGGGAGACGTTGGAATACATCTTTACACCCATCCCTGTTGTTTTCCACATGGCTTACAACACAAACACCTTTACAATCTCACAGGGAATTCAGTATGTCCATCATGGATACAGACTTCACCTTCTGATTGACTTTCATATGGGACATTGTTTTGTAACTCTGATGTGTTTTTGGTCTATTATTTTGTCACATGTTCACATGTTTTCCACATGCTTGTTATTTGTCACCATTGGAATATCTGGGTAGAGTACTTCATATATCTACCCTTTAAGGTTCCTCTTTGTCACTGATATTCACTTGGTTTAGGCTAGCGCTGCATTTGTTTTATTTCTTTATGCTAAAAGACAACCTGCCCTTTTATATGTGCAGGACTTGGACACTGTGTAAATATAGTCAGTGTTAGGGTTAAATTAATATTAACAAATTGATTACAGTTATAACTGAATTAGGGTTACAGGTATAGTCAGAATTAAGTATGGGGTTATGTTAAGTGTTAGATATAGAGTTATGGTTAGTGTTAGGTATAGAGTTATGGTTAGTGTTAGGTATGGAGCTATGGTTAGTGTTAGGTATAGAGTTATGGTTAGTGTTAGGTAAGGAGTTATGGTTAGTGTTAGGTATAGAGTTATGGTTAGTGTTAGGTATAGAGTTATGGTTAGTGTTAGGTATGGAGTTATTGTTAGTGTTAGGTATAGCGTTATGGTTAGTGTTAGGTATGGAGTTATGGTTAGTGTTAGGTATAGAGTTATGGTTAGTGTTAGGTATGGAGTTATGGTTAGTGTTAGGTATAGAGTTATGGTTAGTGTTAGGTATAGAGTTATGGTTAGTGTTAGCTGGAGAGTTATGGTTAGTGTTAGGTAAGGAGATATGGTTAGTGTTAGGTATAGAGTTATGGTTAGTGTTAGGTATAGAGTTATGGTTAGTGTTAGGTATAGCGTTATGGTTAGTGTTAGGTATAGAGTTAAGGTTAGTGTTAGGTAAGGATTTATGGTTAGTGTTAGGTATAGAGCTATGGTTAGTGTTAGGTATAGAGCTATGGTTAGTGTTAGGTATGGAGTTATGGTTAGTGTTAGGTATGGAGTTATGGTTAGTGTTAGGTATAGAGTTATGGTTAGTGTTTGGTATAGAGTTATGGTTAGTGTTAGGTATAGAGTTATGGTTAGTGTTAGCTGGAGAGTTATGGTTAGTGTTAGGTAAGGAGTTATGGTTAGTGTTAGGTATAGAGTTATGGTTAGTGTTAGGTATGGAGTTATGGTTAGTGTTAGGTATAGTGTTATGGTTAGTGTTAGGTAAGGAGTTATGGTTAGTGTTAGGTATAGAGTTATGATTAGTGTTAGGTATAGAGTTAAGGTTAGTGTTAGGTAAGGATTTATGGTTAGTGTTAGGTATAGAGTTATGGTTAGTGTTAGGTATGGAGTTATGGTTAGTGTTAGGTATGGAGATATGGTTAGTGTAAGGTATAGAGTTATGGTTAGTGTTGGGTAAGGAGTTATGGTTAGTGTTAGGTATAGAGTTATGGTTAGTGTTAGGTATGGAGATATGGTTAGTGTAAGGTATAGAGTTATGGTTAGTGTTAGGTAAGGAGTTATGGTTAGTGTTAGGTATAGAGTTATGGTTAGTGTTAGGTATGGAGTTATGGTTAGTGTTAGGTATAGAGTTATGGTTAGTGTTAGGTAAGGAGTTATGGTTAGTGTTAGGTAAGGAGTTATGGTTAGTGTTAGGTATGGAGTTATGGTTAGTGTTAGGTATAGAGTTATGGTTAGTGTTAGGTAAGGAGTTATGGTTAGTGTTATGCCCCATACACACGATCATTTTTCATGCCGTTAAAAATGCCATTAAAAAAAATGGCCATTAAAAATGATCGTGTGTAGGCTCCAGAGCATTTTTAACGACGTGAAAAACGGGCATTAAAAATTTCGAACATGCTCTCTTTTTTCACGTCGTTTTTCATGTCGTTTTTTTTAACGACGTGAAAAACGATAGTGTGTATGCTTTAACGACGTGAAAAAAAATGCGCATGCTCAGAACCAAGTATGAGACGGGAGCGCTCGTTCTGGTAAAACTAGCGTTCGTAATGGAGATAGCACATTCGTCACGCTGTAACGGACTGAAAAGCACTAGACTGAAAAGAGCGAATCGTCTCTCAACAAACTTTACTAACATGAAGGGTGGCGCCATTCGAACGGAACTTCCCCTTTATAGTGCCGTCGTACGTGGTGTACGTCACTGCGCTTTTCTTGAACATTTTTTAAAATGATGGTGTGTACGCAAGACAGGCTTGAGAGGAAACAAGAAAAAAAATGACGAGAAAAACGTCAGTTTTAAAAATGACATTAAAAATGATCTTGTGTATGGGGCATTAGGTATAGCGTTATGGTTAGTGTTAGGTATAGAGTTATGGTTAGTGTTAGGTATAGCGTTATGGTTAGTGTTAGGTAAGGAGTTATGGTTAGTGTTAGGTATAGAGCTATGGTTAGTGTTAGGTATAGAGTTATGGTTAGTGTTAGGTAAGGAGTTATGGTTAGTGTTAGGTATAGAGTTATGGTTAGTGTTAGGTATGGAGTTATGGTTAGTGTTAGGTATAGAGTTATGGTTAGTGTTAGGTAAGGAGTTATGGTTAGTGTTAGGTATAGAGTTATGGTTAGTGTTAGGTATAGAGTCATGGTTAGTGTTAGGTATAGAGTTATGGTTAGTGTTAGATATGGAGTTATGGTTAGTGTTAGGTATAGAGTTATGGTTAGTGTTAGGTATAGAGTTATGGTTAGTGTTAGGTATGGAGTTATGGTTAGTGTTAGGTATAGAGTTATGGTTAGTGTTAGGTATAGAGTTATGGTTAGTGTTAGGTATAGAGTTATGGTTAGTGTTAGGTAAGGAGTTATGGTTAGTGTTAGGTATGGAGTTATGGTTAGTGTTAGGTATAGAGTTATGGTTAGTGTTAGGTAAGGAGTTATGGTTAGTGTTATGCCCCATACACACGATCATTTTTCATGCCGTTAAAAATGCCATTAAAAAAATGGCCATTAAAAATGATCGTGTGTATGCTCCAGAGCATTTTTAACGACGTGAAAAACGGGCATTAAAAATTTCGAACATGCTCTCTTTTTTCACGTCGTTTTTCATGTCGTTTTTTTTAACGACGTGAAAAACGATAGTGTGTATGCTTTAACGACGTGAAAAAAAACGCGCATAATCAGAACCAAGTATGAGACGGGAGCGCTCGTTCTGGTAAAACTAGCGTTCGTAATGGAGATAGCACATTCGTCACGCTGTAACGGACTGAAAAGCACTAGACTGAAAAGAGCGAATCGTCTCTCAACAAACTTTACTAACATGAAGGGTGGCGCCATTCGAACGGAACTTCCCCTTTATAGTGCCGTCGTACGTGGTGTACGTCACTGCGCTTTTCTTGAACATTTTTTAAAATGATGGTGTGTACGCAAGACAGGCTTGAGAGGAAACAAGAAAAAAAATGACGAGAAAAACGTCAGTTTTAAAAATGACATTAAAAATGATCGTGTGTATGGGGCATTAGGTATAGCGTTATGGTTAGTGTTAGGTATAGAGTTATGGTTAGTGTTAGGTATAGAGTTATGGTTAGTGTTAGGTATGGAGTTATGGTTAGTGTTAGGTAAGGAGTTATGGTTAGTGTTAGGTAAGGAGTTATGGTTAGTGTTAGGTATAGAGTTATGGTTAGTGTTAGGTATAGAGTTATGGTTAGTGTTAGGTATAGCGTTATGGTTAGTGTTAGGTATGGAGTTATGGTTAGTGTTAGGTATAGAGTTATGGTTAGTGTTAGGTATAGAGTTATGGTTAGTGTTAGGTATGCAGTTATGGTTAGTGATAGGTATAGAGTTATGGTTAGTGTTAGGTAAGGAGTTATGGTTAGTGTTAGGTATAGAGTTATGGTTAGTGTTAGGTATGGAGTTATGGTTAGTGTTAGGTAAGGAGTTATGGTTAGTGTTAGGTATAGAGTTATGGTTAGTGTTAGGTATGGAGTTATGGTTAGTGTTAGGTATAGAGTTATGGTTAGTGTAAGGTATAGAGTTATGGTTAGTGTTAGGTATGGAGTTATGGTTAGTGTTAGGTATAGAGTTATGGTTAGTGTAAGGTATAGAGTTATGGTTAGTGTTAGGTAAGGAGTTATGGTTAGTGTTAGGTATGGAGTTATGGTTAGTGTTAGGTATGGAGTTATGGTTAGTGTTAGGTAAGGAGTTATGGTTAGTGTTAGGTATAGAGTTATGGTTAGTGTTAGGTATAGCGTTATGGTTAGTGTTAGGTATAGCGTTATGGTTAGTGTTAGGTATAGAGTTATGGTTAGTGTTAGCTGGAGAGTTATGGTTAGTGTTAGGTATAGCATTATGGTTAGTGTTAGGTATAGAGTTATGGTTAGTGTTAGGTATAGAGTTATGGTTAGTGTTAGGTATAGAGTTATGGTTAGTGTTAGGTATAGAGTTATGGTTAGTGTTAGGTATAGAGTTATGGTTAGTGTTAGGTATAGAGTTATGGTTAGTGTTAGGTATAGAGTTATGGTTAGTGTTAGGTAAGGAGTTATGGTTAGTGTTAGGTATAGAGTTATGGTTAGTGTTAGGTATAGAGTTATGGTTAGTGTTAGGTATAGAGTTATGGTTAGTGTTAGGTATGGAGTTATGGTTAGTGTTAGGTAAGGAGTTATGGTTAGTGTTAGGTATAGAGTTATGGTTAGTGTTAGGTATGGAGTTATGGTTAGTGTTAGGTATAGAGTTATGGTTAGTGTTAGGTATAGAGTTATGGTTAGTGTTAGGTATAGCGTTATGGTTAGTGTTAGGTATAGAGTTATGGTTAGTGTTAGGTATAGCGTTATGGTTAGTGTTAGGTATAGAGTTATGGTTAGTGTTAGCTGGAGAGTTATGGTTAGTGTTAGGTATAGAGTTATGGTTAGTGTTAGCTGGAGAGTTATGGTTAGTGTTAGGTATAGAGTTATGGTTAGTGTTAGGTATAGCGTTATGGTTAGTGTTAGGTATAGAGTTATGGTTAGTGTTAGGTATAGAGTTATGGTTAGTGTTAGGTATAGAGTTATGGTTAGTGTTAGGTATGGAGTTATGGTTAGTGTTAGGTATAGAGTTATGGTTAGTGTTAGGTATAGAGTTATGGTTAGTGTTAGGTATAGAGTTATGGTTAGTGTTAGGTAAGGAGTTATGGTTAGTGTTAGGTATGGAGTTATGGTTAGTGTTAGGTATAGAGTTATGGTTAGTGTTAGGTAAGGAGTTATGGTTAGTGTTATGCCCCATACACACGATCATTTTTCATGCCGTTAAAAATGCCATTAAAAAAATGGCCATTAAAAATGATCGTGTGTATGCTCCAGAGCATTTTTAACGACGTGAAAAACGGGCATTAAAAATTTCGAACATGCTCTCTTTTTTCACGTCGTTTTTCATGTCGTTTTTTTTAACGACGTGAAAAACGATAGTGTGTATGCTTTAACGACGTGAAAAAAAACGCGCATAATCAGAACCAAGTATGAGACGGGAGCGCTCGTTCTGGTAAAACTAGCGTTCGTAATGGAGATAGCACATTCGTCACGCTGTAACGGACTGAAAAGCACTAGACTGAAAAGAGCGAATCGTCTCTCAACAAACTTTACTAACATGAAGGGTGGCGCCATTCGAACGGAACTTCCCCTTTATAGTGCCGTCGTACGTGGTGTACGTCACTGCGCTTTTCTTGAACATTTTTTAAAATGATGGTGTGTACGCAAGACAGGCTTGAGAGGAAACAAGAAAAAAAATGACGAGAAAAACGTCAGTTTTAAAAATGACATTAAAAATGATCGTGTGTATGGGGCATTAGGTATAGCGTTATGGTTAGTGTTAGGTATAGAGTTATGGTTAGTGTTAGGTATAGAGTTATGGTTAGTGTTAGGTATGGAGTTATGGTTAGTGTTAGGTAAGGAGTTATGGTTAGTGTTAGGTAAGGAGTTATGGTTAGTGTTAGGTATAGAGTTATGGTTAGTGTTAGGTATAGAGTTATGGTTAGTGTTAGGTATAGCGTTATGGTTAGTGTTAGGTATGGAGTTATGGTTAGTGTTAGGTATAGAGTTATGGTTAGTGTTAGGTATAGAGTTATGGTTAGTGTTAGGTATGCAGTTATGGTTAGTGATAGGTATAGAGTTATGGTTAGTGTTAGGTAAGGAGTTATGGTTAGTGTTAGGTATAGAGTTATGGTTAGTGTTAGGTATGGAGTTATGGTTAGTGTTAGGTAAGGAGTTATGGTTAGTGTTAGGTATAGAGTTATGGTTAGTGTTAGGTATGGAGTTATGGTTAGTGTTAGGTATAGAGTTATGGTTAGTGTAAGGTATAGAGTTATGGTTAGTGTTAGGTATGGAGTTATGGTTAGTGTTAGGTATAGAGTTATGGTTAGTGTAAGGTATAGAGTTATGGTTAGTGTTAGGTAAGGAGTTATGGTTAGTGTTAGGTATGGAGTTATGGTTAGTGTTAGGTATGGAGTTATGGTTAGTGTTAGGTAAGGAGTTATGGTTAGTGTTAGGTATAGAGTTATGGTTAGTGTTAGGTATAGCGTTATGGTTAGTGTTAGGTATAGCGTTATGGTTAGTGTTAGGTATAGAGTTATGGTTAGTGTTAGCTGGAGAGTTATGGTTAGTGTTAGGTATAGCATTATGGTTAGTGTTAGGTATAGAGTTATGGTTAGTGTTAGGTATAGAGTTATGGTTAGTGTTAGGTATAGAGTTATGGTTAGTGTTAGGTATAGAGTTATGGTTAGTGTTAGGTATAGAGTTATGGTTAGTGTTAGGTATAGAGTTATGGTTAGTGTTAGGTATAGAGTTATGGTTAGTGTTAGGTAAGGAGTTATGGTTAGTGTTAGGTATAGAGTTATGGTTAGTGTTAGGTATAGAGTTATGGTTAGTGTTAGGTATAGAGTTATGGTTAGTGTTAGGTATGGAGTTATGGTTAGTGTTAGGTAAGGAGTTATGGTTAGTGTTAGGTATAGAGTTATGGTTAGTGTTAGGTATGGAGTTATGGTTAGTGTTAGGTATAGAGTTATGGTTAGTGTTAGGTATAGAGTTATGGTTAGTGTTAGGTATAGCGTTATGGTTAGTGTTAGGTATAGAGTTATGGTTAGTGTTAGGTATAGCGTTATGGTTAGTGTTAGGTATAGAGTTATGGTTAGTGTTAGCTGGAGAGTTATGGTTAGTGTTAGGTATAGAGTTATGGTTAGTGTTAGCTGGAGAGTTATGGTTAGTGTTAGGTATAGAGTTATGGTTAGTGTTAGGTATAGCGTTATGGTTAGTGTTAGGTATAGAGTTATGGTTAGTGTTAGGTATAGAGTTAAGGTTAGTGTTAGGTAAGGAGTTATGGTTAGTGTTAGGTATAGAGTTATGGTTAGTGTTAGGTATAGAGTTATGGTTAGTGTTAGCTGGAGAGTTATGGTTAGTGTTAGGTATAGAGTTATGGTTAGTGTTAGGTATAGAGATATGGTTAGTGTTAGGTATAGAGTTATGGTTAGTGTAAGGTATAGAGTTATGGTTAGTGTTAGGTAAGGAGTTATGGTTAGTGTTAGGTATAGAGTTATGGTTAGTGTTAGGTAGTGTTATGGTTAGTGTTAGGTATATAGTTATGGTTAGTGTTAGGTATAGCGTTATGGTTAGTGTTAGGTATAGAGTTAAGGTTAGTGTTAGGTATAGAGTTAAGGTTAGTGTTAGGTATGGAGTTATGGTTAGTGTTAGGTAAGGAGTTATGGTTAGTGTTAGGTATAGAGTTATGGTTAGTGTTAGGTATAGAGTTATGGTTAGTGTTAGGTATGGAGTTATGGTTAGTGTTAGGTATAGAGTTATGGTTAGTGTTAGGTATAGAGTTATGGTTAGTGTTAGGTATAGCGTTATGGTTAGTGTTAGGTATAGAGTTATGGTAAGTGTTAGGTATAGCGTTATGGTTAGTGTTAGGTATAGAGTTATGGTTTGTGTTAGGTATAGAGTTATGGTTAGTGTTAGGTATGCAGTTATGGTTAGTGATAGGTATAGAGTTATGGTTAGTGTTAGGTAAGGAGTTATGGTTAGTGTTAGGTATAGAGTTATGGTTAGTGTTAGGTATGGAGTTATGGTTAGTGTTAGGTAAGGAGTTATGGTTAGTGTTAGGTATAGAGTTATGGTTAGTGTTAGGTATGGAGTTATGGTTAGTGTTAGGTATAGAGTTATGGTTAGTGTTAGGTATAGAGTTATGGTTAGTGTAAGGTATAGAGTTATGGTTAGTGTTAGGTAAGGAGTTATGGTTAGTGTTAGGTATGGAGTTATGGTTAGTGTTAGGTATAGAGTTATGGTTAGTGTTAGGTATGGAGTTATGGTTAGTGTTAGGTATGGAGTTATGGTTAGTGTTAGGTATAGAGTTATGGTTAGTGTTAGGTATAGCGTTATGGTTAGTGTTAGGTATAGCGTTATGGTTAGTGTTAGGTATAGAGTTATGGTTAGTGTTAGCTGGAGAGTTATGGTTAGTGTTAGGTATAGCATTATGGTTAGTGTTAGGTATAGAGTTATGGTTAGTGTTAGGTATAGAGTTATGGTTAGTGTTAGGTATAGAGTTATGGTTAGTGTTAGGTATAGAGTTATGGTTAGTGTTAGGTATAGAGTTATGGTTAGTGTTAGGTATGGAGTTATGGTTAGTGTTAGGTAAGGAGTTATGGTTAGTGTTAGGTATAGAGTTATGGTTAGTGTTAGGTATGGAGTTATGGTTAGTGTTAGGTATAGAGTTATGGTTAGTGTTAGGTATAGAGTTATGGTTAGTGTTAGGTATAGCGTTATGGTTAGTGTTAGGTATAGAGTTATGGTTAGTGTTAGGTATAGCGTTATGGTTAGTGTTAGGTATAGAGTTATGGTTAGTGTTAGCTGGAGAGTTATGGTTAGTGTTAGGTATAGAGTTATGGTTAGTGTTAGCTGGAGAGTTATGGTTAGTGTTAGGTATAGAGTTATGGTTAGTGTTAGGTATAGCGTTATGGTTAGTGTTAGGTATAGAGTTATGGTTAGTGTTAGGTATAGAGTTAAGGTTAGTGTTAGGTAAGGAGTTATGGTTAGTGTTAGGTATAGAGTTATGGTTAGTGTTAGGTATAGAGTTATGGTTAGTGTTAGCTGGAGAGTTATGGTTAGTGTTAGGTATAGAGTTATGGTTAGTGTTAGGTATAGAGATATGGTTAGTGTTAGGTATAGAGTTATGGTTAGTGTAAGGTATAGAGTTATGGTTAGTGTTAGGTAAGGAGTTATGGTTAGTGTTAGGTAGTGTTATGGTTAGTGTTAGGTATATAGTTATGGTTAGTGTTAGGTATAGCGTTATGGTTAGTGTTAGGTATAGAGTTAAGGTTAGTGTTAGGTATAGAGTTAAGGTTAGTGTTAGGTATGGAGTTATGGTTAGTGTTAGGTAAGGAGTTATGGTTAGTGTTAGGTATAGAGTTATGGTTAGTGTTAGGTATAGAGTTATGGTTAGTGTTAGGTATGGAGTTATGGTTAGTGTTAGGTATAGAGTTATGGTTAGTGTTAGGTATAGAGTTATGGTTAGTGTTAGGTATAGCGTTATGGTTAGTGTTAGGTATAGAGTTATGGTAAGTGTTAGGTATAGCGTTATGGTTAGTGTTAGGTATAGAGTTATGGTTTGTGTTAGGTATAGAGTTATGGTTAGTGTTAGCTGGAGAGTTATGGTTAGTGTTAGGTATAGAGTTATGGTTAGTGTTAGGTATAGCGTTATGGTTAGTGTTAGGTATAGAGTTAAGGTTAGTGTTAGGTATAGAGTTAAGGTTAGTGTTAGGTAAGGAGTTATGGTTAGTGTTAGGTATAGAGTTATGGTTAGTGTTAGGTATAGAGTTATGGTTAGTGTTAGGTATAGAGTTATGGTTAGTGTTAGGTATAGAGTTATGGTTAGTGTTAGCTGGAGAGTTATGGTTAGTGTTAGGTATAGAGTTATGGTTAGTGTTAGGTATAGCGTTATGGTTAGTGTTAGGTATAGAGTTAAGGTTAGTGTTAGGCATAGAGTTAAGGTTAGTGTTAGGTAAGGAGTTATGGTTAGTGTTAGGTATAGAGTTATGGTTAGTGTTAGGTTTAGAGTTATGGTTAGTGTTAGCTGGAGAGTTATGGTTAGTGTTAGGTATAGAGTTATGGTTAGTGTTAGGTATAGAGATATGGTTAGTGTTAGGTATAGAGTTATGGTTAGTGTAAGGTATAGAGTTATGGTTAGTGTTAGGTAAGGAGTTATGGTTAGTGTTAGGTATAGAGTTATGGTTAGTGTTAGGTAGTGTTATGGTTAGTGTTAGGTATATAGTTATGGTTAGTGTTAGGTATAACGTTATGGTTAGTGTTAGGTATAGAGTTAAGGTTAGTGTTAGGTATAGAGTTAAGGTTAGTGTTAGGTAAGGAGTTATGGTTAGTGTTAGGTATAGAGTTATGGTTAGTGTTAGGTATAGAGTTATGGTTAGTGTTAGGTATAGAGCTATGGTTAGTGTTAGGTATAGAGTTATGGTTAGTGTTAGGTATGGAGTTATGGTTAGTGTTAGGTATAGAGTTATGGTTAGTGTTTGGTATAGAGTTATGGTTAGTGTTTGGTATAGCATTATGGTTAGTGTTAGGTATGGAGTTATGGTTAGTGTTAGGTATAGAGTTATGGTTAGTGTTAGGTATAGAGTTATGGTTAGTGTTAGGTATGGAGTTATGGTTAGCGTTAGGTATAGAGTTATGGTTAGTGTTAGGTATAGCGTTATGGTTAGTGTTAGGTATAGAGTTATGGTTAGTGTTAGGTAAGGAGTTATGGTTAGTGTTAGGTATAGAGTTATGGTTAGTGTTAGGTAAGGAGTTATGGTTAGTGTTAGGTATAGAGTTATGGTTAGTGTTAGGTATGGAGTTATGGTTAGTGTTAGGTATAGAGTTATGGTTAGTGTTAGGTAAGGAGTTATGGTTAGTGTTAGGTATAGCGTTATGGTTAGTGTTAGGTATAGAGTTATGGTTAGTGTTAGGTATAGCGTTATGGTTAGTGTTAGGTATAGAGTTATGGTTTGTGTTAGGTATAGAGTTATGGTTAGTGTTAGCTGGAGAGTTATGGTTAGTGTTAGGTATAGAGTTATGGTTAGTGTTAGGTATAGCCTTATGGTTAGTGTTAGGTATAGAGTTAAGGTTAGTGTTAGGTATAGAGTTAAGGTTAGTGTTAGGTAAGGAGTTATGGTTAGTGTTAGGTATGGAGTTATGGTTAGTGTTAGGTATAGAGTTATGGTTATTGTTAGGTATAGAGTTATGGTTAGTGTTAGGTATAGAGTTATGGTTAGTGTTAGGTATAGAGTTATGGTTAGTGTTATCTGGAGAGTTATGGTTAGTGTTAGGTATAGAGTTATGGTTAGTGTTAGGTATAGAGTTAAGGTTAGTGTTAGGTATAGAGTTAAGGTTAGTGTTATGTAAGGAGTTATGGTTAGTGTTAGGTATAGAGTTATGGTTAGTGTTAGGTATAGAGTTATGGTTAGTGTTAGGTATAGAGTTATGGTTAGTGTTAGGTATAGAGTTATGGTTAGTGTTAGGTATAGCATTATGGTTATTGTTAGGTATGGAGTTATGTTTAGTGTTAGGTATAGAGTTATGGTTAGTGTTAGGTATGGAGTTATGGTTAGTGTTAGGTATGCAGTTATGGTTAGTGTTAGGTATAGAGTTATGGTTAGTGTTAGGTATAGAGTTATGGTTAGTGTTAGCTGGAGAGTTATGGTTAGTGTTAGGTATAGAGTTATGGTTAGTGTTAGGTATAGCGTTATGGTTAGTGTTAGGTATAGAGTTATGGTTAGTGTTAGGTAAAGAGGTTATGGTTAGTGTTAGGTATAGAGTTATGGTTAGTGTTAGGTATGGAGTTATGGTTAGTGTTAGGTAAGGAGTTATGGTTAGTGTTAGGTATAGAGTTATGGTTAGTGTTAGGTATGGAGTTATGGTTAGTGTTAGGTATAGAGTTATGGTTAGTGTTAGCTGGAGAGTTATGGTTAGTGTTAGGTATAGAGTTATGGTTAGTGTTAGGTATAGAGTTATGGTTAGTGTTAGGTATAGAGTTATGGTTAGTGTTAGGTAAGGAGTTATGGTTAGTGTTAGGTATAGAGTTATGGTTAGTGTTAGGTATAGAGTTATGGTTAGTGTTAGGTATGGAGTTATGGTTAGTGTTAGGTATAGAGTTATGGTTAGTGTTAGATATAGAGTTATGGTTAGTGTTAGGTATGGAGTTATGGTTAGTGTTAGGTATGGAGTTATGGTTAGTGTTAGGTATAGAGTTATGGTTAGTGTTAGGTATAGAGTTATGGTTAGTGTTAGCTGGAGAGTTATGGTTAGTGTTAGGTATAGAGTTATGGTTAGTGTTAGGTATAGCGTTATGGTTAGTGTTAGGTATAGAGTTAAGGTTACTGTTAGGTATAGAGTTAAGGTTAGTGTTAGGTATAGAGATATGGTTAGTGTTATGTATAGAGTTATGGTTAGTGTAAGGTATAGAGTTATGGTTAGTGTTAGGTAAGGAGTTATGGTTAGTGTTAGGTATAAAGTTATGGTTAGTGTTAGGTATAGAGTTATGGTTAGTGTTAGGTAAGGAGTTATGGTTAGTGTTAGGTATAGAGTTATGGTTAGTGTTAGGTATGGAGTTATGGTTAGTGTTAGGTATAGAGTTATGGTTAGTGTTAGGTAAGGAGTTATGGTTAGTGTTAGGTAAGGAGTTATGGTTAGTGTTAGGTATGGAGTTATGGTTAGTGTTAGGTATGGAGTTATGGTTAGTGTTAGATATAAAGTTATGGTTAGTGTTAGGTATAGAGTTATGGTTAGTGTTAGGTAAGGAGTTATGGTTAGTGTTAGGTATAGAGTTATGGTTAGTGTTAGGTATGGAGTTATGGTTAGTGTTAGGTATAGAGTTATGGTTAGTGTTAGGTAAGGAGTTATGGTTAGTGTTAGGTATAGCGTTATGGTTAGTGTTAGGTATAGCGTTATGGTTAGTGTTAGGTATAGAGTTATGGTTAGTGTTAGGTATAGAGTTATGGTTAGTGTTAGCTGGAGAGTTATGGTTAGTGTTAGGTATATAGTTATGGTTAGTGTTAGGTATAGCGTTATGGTTAGTGTTAGGTATAGAGTTAAGGTTAGTGTTAGGTATAGAGTTAAGGTTAGTGTTAGGTAAGGAGTTATGGTTAGTGTTAGGTATAGAGTTATGGTTAGTGTTAGGTATAGAGTTATGGTTAGTGTTAGGTATAGAGCTATGGTTAGTGTTAGGTATAGAGTTATGGTTAGTGTTAGGTATGGAGTTATGGTTAGTGTTAGGTATAGAGTTATGGTTAGTGTTTGGTATAGAGTTATGGTTAGTGTTAGGTATAGAGTTATGGTTAGTGTTAGCTGGAGAGTTATGGATAGTGTTAGGTATAGCGTTATGGTTAGTGTTAGGTATGGAGTTATGGTTAGTGTTAGGTATAGAGTTATGGTTAGTGTTAGGTATAGAGTTATGGTTAGTGTTAGGTATAGCATTATGGTTAGTGTTAGGTATAGAGTTATGGTTAGTGTTAGGTATGGAGTTATGGTTAGTGTTAGGTATAGAGTTATGGTTAGTGTTAGGTATGGAGTTATGGTTAGTGTTAGGTATGGAGTTATGGTTAGTGTTAGGTATAGAGTTATGGTTAGTGTTATCTGGAGAGTTATGGTTAGTGTTAGGTATAGAGTTATGGTTAGTGTTAGGTATAGAGTTAAGGTTAGTCTTAGGTATAGAGTTAAGGTTAGTGTTATGTAAGGAGTTATGGTTAGTGTTAGGTATAGAGTTATGGTTAGTGTTAGGTATAGAGTTATGGTTAGTGTTAGGTATAGAGTTATGGTTAGTGTTAGGTATAGCATTATGGTTAGTGTTAGGTATAGAGTTATGGTTAGTGTTAGGTATGGAGTTATGGTTAGTGTTAGGTATAGAGTTATGGTTAGTGTTAGGTATGGAGTTATGGTTAGTGTTAGGTATGGAGTTATGGTTAGTGTTAGGTATGGAGTTATGGTTAGTGTTAGGTATAGAGTTATGGTTAGTGTTAGGTATAGAGTTATGGTTAGTGTTAGCTGGAGAGTTATGGTTAGTGTTAGGTATAGAGTTATGGTTAGTGTTAGGTATAGCGTTATGGTTAGTGTTAGGTATAGAGTTATGGTTAGTGTTAGGTAAGGAGTTATGGTTAGTGTTAGGTATAGAGTTATGGTTAGTGTTAGGTATGGAGTTATGGTTAGTGTTAGGTATAGAGTTATGGTTAGTGTTAGGTAAGGAGTTATGGTTAGTGTTAGGTATAGCGTTATGGTTAGTGTTAGGTATAGAGTTATGGTTAGTGTTAGGTATAGCGTTATGGTTAGTGTTAGGTATAGAGTTATGGTTTGTGTTAGGTATAGAGTTATGGTTAGTGTTAGCTGGAGAGTTATGGTTAGTGTTAGGTATAGAGTTATGGTTAGTGTTAGGTATAGCCTTATGGTTAGTGTTAGGTATAGAGTTAAGGTTAGTGTTAGGTATAGAGTTAAGGTTAGTGTTAGGTAAGGAGTTATGGTTAGTGTTAGGTATGGAGTTATGGTTAGTGTTAGGTATAGAGTTATGGTTATTGTTAGGTATAGAGTTATGGTTAGTGTTAGGTATAGAGTTATGGTTAGTGTTAGGTATAGAGTTATGGTTAGTGTTATCTGGAGAGTTATGTTTAGTGTTAGGTATAGAGTTATGGTTAGTGTTAGGTATAGAGTTAAGGTTAGTGTTAGGTATAGAGTTAAGGTTAGTGTTATGTAAGGAGTTATGGTTAGTGTTAGGTATAGAGTTATGGTTAGTGTTAGGTATAGAGTTATGGTTAGTGTTAGGTATAGAGTTATGGTTAGTGTTAGGTATAGAGTTATGGTTAGTGTTAGGTATAGCATTATGGTTAGTGTTAGGTATGGAGTTATGTTTAGTGTTAGGTATAGAGTTATGGTTAGTGTTAGGTATGGAGTTATGGTTAGTGTTAGGTATGCAGTTATGGTTAGTGTTAGGTATAGAGTTATGGTTAGTGTTAGGTATAGAGTTATGGTTAGTGTTAGCTGGAGAGTTATGGTTAGTGTTAGGTATAGAGTTATGGTTAGTGTTAGGTATAGCGTTATGGTTAGTGTTAGGTATAGAGTTATGGTTAGTGTTAGGTAAAGAGATTATGGTTAGTGTTAGGTATAGAGTTATGGTTAGTGTTAGGTATGGAGTTATGGTTAGTGTTAGGTAAGGAGTTATGGTTAGTGTTAGGTATAGAGTTATGGTTAGTGTTAGGTATGGAGTTATGGTTAGTGTTAGGTATAGAGTTAAGGTTAGTGTTAGGTAAGGAGTTATGGTTAGTGTTAGGTATGGAGTTATGGTTAGTGTTAGGTATAGAGTTATGGTTAGTGTTAGCTGGAGAGTTATGGTTAGTGTTAGGTATAGAGTTATGGTTAGTGTTAGGTATAGAGTTATGGTTAGTGTTAGGTATAGCGTTATGGTTAGTGTTAGGTATAGAGTTATGGTTAGTGTTAGGTATAGAGTTATGGTTAGTGTTAGGTATAGAGTTATGGTTAGTGTTAGGTAAGGAGTTATGGTTAGTGTTAGGTATAGAGTTATGGTTAGTGTTAGGTATAGAGTTATGGTTAGTGTTAGGTATAGAGTTATGGTTAGTGTTAGGTATGGAGTTATGGTTAGTGTTAGGTATAGAGTTATGGTTAGTGTTAGATATAGAGTTATGGTTAGTGTTAGGTATGGAGTTATGGTTAGTGTTAGGTATGGAGTTATGGTTAGTGTTAGGTAAGGAGTTATGGTTAGTGTTAGGTATAGAGTTATGGTTAGTGTTAGGTATGGAGTTATGGTTAGTGTTAGGTATAGAGTTATGGTTAGTGTTAGGTAAGGAGTTATGGTTAGTGTTAGGTAAGGAGTTATGGTTAGTGTTAGGTATGGAGTTATGGTTAGTGTTAGGTATGGAGTTATGGTTAGTGTTAGATATAAAGTTATGGTTAGTGTTAGGTATAGAGTTATGGTTAGTGTTAGGTAAGGAGTTATGGTTAGTGTTAGGTATAGAGTTATGGTTAGTGTTAGGTATGGAGTTATGGTTAGTGTTAGGTATAGAGTTATGGTTAGTGTTAGGTAAGGAGTTATGGTTAGTGTTAGGTATAGCGTTATGGTTAGTGTTAGGTATAGCGTTATGGTTAGTGTTAGGTATAGAGTTATGGTTAGTGTTAGGTATAGAGTTATGGTTAGTGTTAGCTGGAGAGTTATGGTTAGTGTTAGGTATATAGTTATGGTTAGTGTTAGGTATAGCGTTATGGTTAGTGTTAGGTATGGAGTTATGGTTAGTGTTAGGTATAGAGTTATGGTTAGTGTTAGGTATAGAGTTATGGTTAGTGTTAGGTATAGCATTATGGTTAGTGTTAGGTATAGAGTTATGGTTAGTGTTAGGTATGGAGTTATGGTTAGTGTTAGGTATAGAGTTAAGGTTAGTGTTAGGTAAGGAGTTATGGTTAGTGTTAGGTATGGAGTTATGGTTAGTGTTAGGTATAGCATTATGGTTAGTGTTAGGTATAGAGTTATGGTTAGTGTTAGGTATGGAGTTATGGTTAGTGTTAGGTATAGAGTTAAGGTTAGTGTTAGGTAAGGAGTTATGGTTAGTGTTAGGTATGGAGTTATGGTTAGTGTTAGGTATAGAGTTATGGTTAGTGTTAGGTATAGCGTTATGGTTAGTGTTAGGTATAGAGTTAAGGTTAGTGTTAGGTATAGAGTTAAGGTTAGTGTTAGGTAAGGAGTTATGGTTAGTGTTAGGTATAGAGTTATGGTTAGTGTTAGGTATAGAGTTATGGTTAGTGTTAGCTGGAGAGTTATGGTTAGTGTTAGGTATAGAGTTATGGTTAGTGTTAGGTATAGAGATATGGTTAGTGTTAGGAATAGAGTTATGGTTAGTGTAAGGTATAGAGTTATGGTTAGTGTTAGGTAAGGAGTTATGGTTAGTGTTAGGTATAGAGTTGTGGTTAGTGTTAGGTAAGGAGTTATGGTTAGTGTTAGGTATGGAGTTATGGTTAGTGTTAGGTATAGAGTTATGGTTAGTGTTAGGTATAGAGTTATGGTTAGTGTTAGGTAAAGAGTTATGGTTAGTGTTAGGTATAGAGTTATGGTTAGTGTTAGGTAAGGAGTTATGGTTAGTGTTAGGTATAGAGTTATGGTTAGTGTTAGGTATGGAGTTATGGTTAGTGTTAGGTAAGGAGTTATGGTTAGTGTTAGGTATAGCGTTATGGTTAGTGTTAGGTATAGAGTTATGGTTAGTGTTAGGTATAGCGTTATGGTTAGTGTTAGGTATAGAGTTATGGTTAGTGTTAGGTATAGAGTTATGGTTAGTGTTAGCTGGAGAGTTATGGTTAGTGTTAGGTATAGAGTTATGGTTAGTGTTAGGTATAGAGTTATGGTTAGTGTTAGGTATAGCGTTATGGTTAGTGTTAGGTATAGAGTTATGGTTAGTGTTAGCTATAGAGTTATGGTTAGTGTTAGGTATAGAGTTATGGTTAGTGTTAGGTAAGGAGTTATGGTTAGTGTTAGGTAAGGAGTTATGGTTAGTGTTAGGTATAGAGTTATGGTTAGTGTTAGGTATAGAGTTATGGTTAGTGTTAGGTATAGAGTTATGGTTAGTGTTAGGTATGGAGTTATGGTTAGTGTTAGGTATAGAGTTATGGTTAGTGTTAGGTATAGAGTTATGGTTAGTGTTAGGTATGGAGTTATGGTTAGTGTTAGGTATGGAGTTATGGTTAGTGTTAGGTATAGAGTTATGGTTAGTGTTAAGTATAGAGTTATGGTTAGTGTTAGCTGGAGAGTTATGGTTAGTGTTAGGTATAGAGTTATGGTTAGTGTTAGGTATAGCGTTATGGTTAGTGTTAGGTATAGAGTTAAGGTTAGTGTTAGGTATAGAGTTAAGGTTAGTGTTAGGTATAGAGTTAAGGTTAGTGTTAGGTATAGAGATATGGTTAGTGTTATGTATAGAGTTATGGTTAGTGTAAGGTATAGAGTTATGGTTAGTGTTAGGTAAGGAGTTATGGTTAGTGTTAGGTATAGAGTTATGGTTAGTGTTAGGTAAGGAGTTATGGTTAGTGTTAGGTATGGAGTTATGGTTAGTGTTAGGTATGGAGTTATGGTTAGTGTTAGGTATAGAGTTATGGTTAGTGTTAGGTATAGAGTTATGGTTAGTGTTAGGTATAGAGTTATGGTTAGTGTTAGGTATAGAGTTATGGTTAGTGTTAGGTATGGAGTTATGGTTAGTGTTAGGTATAGAGTTATGGTTAGTGTTAGGTAAGGAGTTATGGTTAGTGTTAGGTATAGAGTTATGGTTAGTGTTAGGTATAGCGTTATGGTTAGTGTTAGGTATAGAGTTATGGTTAGTGTTAGGTATAGAGTTATGGTTAGTGTTAGCTGGAGAGTTATGGTTAGTGTTAGGTATATAGTTATGGTTAGTGTTAGGTATAGCGTTATGGTTAGTGTTAGGTATAGAGTTAAGGTTAGTGTTAGGTATAGAGTTAAGGTTAGTGTTAGGTATAGAGTTAAGGTTAGTGTTAGGTATAGAGATATGGTTAGTGTTATGTATAGAGTTATGGTTAGTGTAAGGTATAGAGTTATGGTTAGTGTTAGGTAAGGAGTTATGGTTAGTGTTAGGTATAGAGTTATGGTTAGTGTTAGGTAAGGAGTTATGGTTAGTGTTAGGTATGGAGTTATGGTTAGTGTTAGGTATGGAGTTATGGTTAGTGTTAGGTATAGAGTTATGGTTAGTGTTAGGTATAGAGTTAAGGTTAGTGTTAGGTATAGAGTTATGGTTAGTGTTAGGTATAGAGTTATGGTTAGTGTTAGGTATGGAGTTATGGTTAGTGTTAGGTATAGAGTTATGGTTAGTGTTAGGTAAGGAGTTATGGTTAGTGTTAGGTATAGAGTTATGGTTAGTGTTAGGTATAGCGTTATGGTTAGTGTTAGGTATAGAGTTATGGTTAGTGTTAGGTATAGAGTTATGGTTAGTGTTAGCTGGAGAGTTATGGTTAGTGTTAGGTATATAGTTATGGTTAGTGTTAGGTATAGCGTTATGGTTAGTGTTAGGTATAGAGTTAAGGTTAGTGTTAGGTATAGAGTTAAGGTTAGTGTTAGGTAAGGAGTTATGGTTAGTGTTAGGTATAGAGTTATGGTTAGTGTTAGGTATAGAGTTATGGTTAGTGTTAGGTATAGAGCTATGGTTAGTGTTAGGTATAGAGTTATGGTTAGTGTTAGGTATGGAGTTATGGTTAGTGTTAGGTATAGAGTTATGGTTAGTGTTTGGTGTAGAGTTATGGTTAGTGTTAGGTATAGAGTTATGGTTAGTGTTAGCTGGAGAGTTATGGTTAGTGTTAGGTATAGAGTTATGGTTAGTGTTAGGTATGGAGTTATGGTTAGTGTTAGGTATAGAGTTATGGTTAGTGTTAGGTATAGAGTTATGGTTAGTGTTAGGTATAGCGTTATGGTTAGTGTTAGGTATGGAGTTATGGTTAGTGTTAGGTATAGAGTTATGGTTAGTGTTAGGTATAGAGTTATGGTTAGTGTTAGCTGGAGAGTTATGGTTAGTGTTAGGTATAGAGTTATGGTTAGTGTTAGGTATAGCATTATGGCTAGTGTTAGGTATAGAGTTAAGGTTAGTGTTAGGTATAGAGTTAAGGTTAGTGTTAGGTAAGGAGTTAAGGTTAGTGTTAGGTATAGAGTTATGGTTAGTGTTAGCTGGAGAGTTATGGTTAGTGTTAGCTGGAGAGTTATGGTTAGTGTTAGGTATAGAGTTATGGTTAGTGTTAGGTATAGCGTTATGGTTAGTGTTAGGTATGGAGTTATGGTTAGTGTTAGGTATAGAGTTATGGTTAGTGTTATGTATAGAGTTTTGGTTAGTGTTAGGTATGGAGTTATGGTTAGTGTTAGGTATAGAGTTATGGTTAGTGTTAGGTATAGAGTTATGGTTAGTGTTAGCTGGAGAGTTATGGTTAGTGTTAGGTATAGAGTTATGGTTAGTGTTAGGTATAGCGTTATGATTAGTGTTAGGTATAGAGTTAAGGTTAGTGTTAGGTATAGAGTTATGGTTAGTGTTAGGTATAGAGTTATGGGTAGTGTTAGGTATAGAGTTATGGTTAGTGTTAGGTAAGGAGTTATGGTTAGTGTTAGCTGGAGAGTTATGGTTAGTGTTAGGTATAGAGTTATGGTTAGTGTTAGGTATAGAGTTAAGGTTAGTGTTAGGTATAGAGTTAAGGTTAGTGTTAGGTAAGGAGTTATGGTTAGTGGTAGGTATAGCATTATGGTTAGTGTTAGGTATAGAGTTATGGTTAGTGTTAGGTATGGAGTTATGGTTAGTGTTAGGTATAGAGTTATGGTTAGTGTTAGGTATAGAGTTATGGTTAGTGTTAGGTATAGAGTTATGGTTAGTGTTAGGTATAGAGTTATGGTTAGTGTTAGGTATGGAGTTATGGTTAGTGTTAGATATGGAGTTGTGGTTAGGGTTAGGCATGCAGTTATGGTTAGTGTTAGGTATGGTCTAATGGTTAGGGTTAGGACTGCCTTTACCCCAGTGTTCAGGTACAGTAAAGCTAACCTAGCATTGTTATTATAATGAGAGTCACGGCTATGGCTGCAATTAGAGCCTATATTGGGCAAATATTGGTGTAAGGTGCAGGGTCAGGATAAGGGTTTTAGAGAAGAGTTTGGTTGGGATATGTTGGTGAAGGGTCAATGTTTCTGAGGCAGGGTCATGATAAGGTTTATAGGGAAGAGTTTGGTGGGAATATGTTGGTGTAGGGTCAATGTTTCTGAGGCAGGGTCATGATAAGGTTTATAGGGAACAGTTTGGTGGGAATATGTTGGTGTAGGGTCAATGTTTCTGAGGCAGGGTCAGGATAAGGGTTATAGAGAAGTGCTTGGTTGGGATATGCTGGTGTAGGGTCAATGTTTCTGAGGCAGGGTTGTGATAAGGGTTTTAGAGAAGAGTTCGGTTGGGATATGTTGGTGTAGGGTCAATGTTTTGGAGACAAGGTCATGATAAGGGTTTTAGAGAAGAGCTTGGTTGGGATATGTTGGTGTAGGAGGGTCAATGTTTTGGAGGCAGGGTCATGATAAGGGTTTTAGAGAAGAGTTTGGTTGGGATATGTTGGTGTAGGAGGGTCAATGTTTTGGAGGCAGGGTCATGATAAGGGTTTTAGAGAAGAGCTTGGTTGGGATATGTTGGTGTAGGAGGGTCAATGTTTTGGAGGCAGGGTCATGATAAGGGTTTTAGAGAAGAGTTTGGTTGGGATATGTTGGTGTAGGGTCAATGTTTCTGAGGCAGGGTCGTGATAAGGGTTTAGGAGAAGAGTTTGGTTGGGATATGTTGGTGAAGGGTCAATGTTTCTGAGGCAGGGTTGTGATAAGGGTTTTAGAGAAGAGTTTGGTTGGGATATGTTGGTGTAGGGTCAATGTTTCTGAGGTAGGGTCATGATAATAGGATTTTTATAACAGCTTACCTGTAAAATCCTTTTCTTGGAGTACATCACGGGACACAGAGCGACATAGTCATTACTAATGGGTTATATAGATACCGTCAGGTGCTGGCACTGGCAACTTCCAAAACCGGAAGTACCCTCCCCTATATAAGCCCCTCCCATCCGGGAGCACCTCAGTTTTGTAGCAAAGCAATAAGTGTCCCCAAAGAGGGGCGGGAGCTCTGTGTCCCGTGATGTACTCCAAGAAAAGGATTTTACAGGTAAGCTGTTATAAAAATCCTATTTTCTTTCTCGTACATCACGGGACACAGAGCGACATAGTCATTACTAATGGGATGTCCTAAAGCAATGCCAAATGAGGGGGGGGATACACCATATATAAGCTGAGCGCTATCAGACATGAGGATCTTTTGCGGCCTGCAACACACTGCGCCCAAAGGCGACATCCTCCTGACTTCTAACGTCCACCTGGTAGAACCTAGTAAACGTGTGAACTGAAGACCATGTTGCGGCCTTACAGATTTGAGCCAGGGAGGCCTGGTGATGCACTGCCCATGAAGTTCCAACTGCTCTCGTGGAGTGCGCTCTAACTTTGAACGGAGGCGGTCTCCTTCTCAAGCCATAGGCTTGTATTATGACCTGTCGAATCCATTTGGCTAAAGTAGATTTTGACGCTGCCTGACCCTTTCTGGGGCCTTCCGGCAGAATAAACAAAGTATCCGTTCTGCGAATCTGAGCAGTGGCTTTTAGATAAGCTTTAACTGCTCTTACTACATCCAAAGAATGCAATAACTTTTCCTCTACCGAAGTAGGTTTGGGGAAAAAAGAAGGAAGAACCACATCTTGGTTCAAATGAAAACTCGATACCACCTTAGGAAGAAAGGCTGGATGAGGGCGTAACACTACTCTGTCCTTATGGATAACCAGATATGGCTCCTTACAGGACATAGCTGCTAATTCCGACACTCTTTTAGCCGAACAAATGGCTACTAGAAAAATCAATTTCCTGGTGAGAAGCACCAAGGAAATATGCTGTAATGGTTCAAATGGTTGTTTCTGTAGAACCGACAGAACCAAGTTTAGATCCCATGGACATATGGGAATATTAACCGGAGGACTAATACGCATCACTCCTTGTATAAAGGCTTTGACTAGTGAATGCGAAGCCAAGGGCCTTTGAAAAAATATTGACAAGGCCGAAATCTGACCCTTGATAGTACTCAAGGCAAGCTTCCTATCTACAGCCCATTGTAGGAAGTCCAGAATCCTACCTATTACGTATTTACGTGGATGCCATTTCTTGGCCTCACACCAGGCGATGTACGCCTTCCAGATTCTATAGTAGATCTGCCTGGATACCGGCTTCCTGGCATTGATCATGGTAGATACCACAGCATTAGAGAGCCCTCTCTTTTTTAGAATGTGGGCTTCAATAGCCAGGCCGTCAAACCTAGGGCTGGTAAGGAAGGGTGGTATATCGGTCCTTGCGAAAGCAGGTCCGGACGATGTGGGAGGGTCCAAGGACTCCCCACAGACATTTTTACAATCTCCGCGTACCATGCTCTTCGGGGCCACGCTGGAGCCACCAGAATCACTGGTGTCTTTTCTACCCTGATTCTGCGGAGTAATCGAGGTAACAATTGTGGCGGTGGGAATGCATATATCAGCTTGAACTGATCCCAAGGGAACACTAGGGCATCCGAGCCGCACGCTAGGGGATCCCTTGTCCAAGAGACAAACCTGTCCACTTTTGTGTTGAATCTGGATGCTAGCAGATCTACATCCGGTGTTCCCCACCGCTAACATATTGTCCGGAAAACCTCGGGATGAAGGGACCATTCCCCTGGGCATAATTGTTGGCGACTTAGAAAGTCCGCCTTCCAATTCTCCACTCCTGGAATGAATACCGCAGATTTGGCTGGGACATATCTTTCTGCCCATCTCAGGATGTAATTTACTTCCCTTTGGGCTGCACGACTCCTGGTGCCCCCCTGACGATTGATATATGCCACTGCTGTGGCATTGTCTGATTGAATTCTGACAGGGGACCCTTGGAGTTTGGATGTCCATGCTACTAGGGCATACCGGGCTGCTCGTATCTCTAAGAGATTGATGGGCAGGGCCTTTTCCGCATCCGACCATCTGCCCTGGAGAGACCATTGCTCCAGTACTGCTCCCCAGCCTATAAGGCTGGCATCTGTTGTGACCACCTTCCAGGAAATCGGACTGAAGGATTTCCCTCTTTCCAGATTATGGGGAACCAACCACCAGCGGAGGCTCTTGCGAACGGAAGGGGACAAGGACATTGGTAAGTCCAGAGCCTGAACTTTTTTGTTCCAGGCTGACAGTATGGCCCTTTGCAACTTCCTTGAATGGAATTGACCGTAGGGTACTGCTTCGAATGATGCCACCATTTTTCCCAGCAGCCTCATGCACAGGCGTATGGATGGCTGTCTTTTTGAACCCACTAAGTGGATCAAATCTCTCAAAGACGACCCCTTTTCTTGAGGCAAGAAAATTTTTCTCTGGTCTGAATCCAGCCTTAGCCCCAAGTATTCCAGACTTTTGACTGGTTTTAGGGCTGACTTGTCTCGGTTGATAATCCAACCGTGATATTCCAGATACTTGATTGTCTCGTGAACAACCACTTCTAGTTTTTCCACTGAGTGGTCTATCAGCAACAAGTCGTCTAGATATGCCATTATCGTTACACCTCGTGTTCTTAGATTGGCCAATAATGGGGCCAGAATTTTTGTGAACACTCTTGGTGCTGTGGCCAGACCGAAGGGTAAGGCTCTGAACTGAAAATGGCGCCCTTCTACCGCAAAGCGTAGAAATTTTTGGTGGGCTGGAAAGATGGGAATGTGCAAATAAGCATCTTTGATGTCGATCGAGGCTAACCATTCCTCCCCTTGTAGGGCAGTGGCTACCGATCGGATCGACTCCATCCGGAAAGTCCTGATATGTAGGAATTTGTTTAGCCCTTTTTAGATTTAATATGGGCCTCACGTCCCCGTTTGGCTTCGGGACTGTAAAGAGGTTTGAGTAAAACCCGAACCCCCATTCTTCCAGGGGAACCTCTATAATTACTGCTTGGAGCAATAATTGTTCTAGTGCCAACAGGAGGGATCCTCTCTTCTGGGGATCCCTTGGCACGTTTGACCTTATAAAGCGGGAAGGAGGGGAGTTTTTTAACTCCAATTTGTATCCCAGATTTACTGCGGAGAGCACCCATCTGTCTCGGATCGTGTCCCGCCAGGTCTCTGTGAACAACTGAAGTCTTCCCCCCACCCGATTGAGTGGGGGCAACCCTTCATGCATTTGACTTTGGGGGAGGTTTTGTACCTCTCCTGCTCCAGGGCTTCTTGTTACCCTGCAACTGTCCCTGATTTTTACCTCCGGGATTTGACCGAGGAGGCCGTCGGAACTGTTTCACAGCCGATGTCCTAGGGACTGGAGAAGCAGGCCTCTTAAAAGAGGGACCTCTAACTCTATTTTTAACCGGCAAAAGTGTACTTTTACCGCTGGAAATTCTCTGGATATACTTGTCCAGGTCTTCCCCGAATAAGCGCTCACCATGAAATGGGAAGCTGACCAGCAATTTTTTACAGGGAGCTTCAGCAGACCAGTTTTTGAGCCATAGAAGCCTGCGCATATGTACTACAGACAGCGTAAGGCGGGAGGCCTGATGGATTGAATCCTTTATAGCGTCCACCGCAAAGCATAAGGCTCTAGGTAGATCGGCTAGGGCAAGAGCCTGCTGATCTGGCAAGTCCCTTAAGACCTGTTTCAACTGATCCTTCACTGCTTGGCAGACCCCAATAGCTGCCACTGCTGGTTGTGTCACCAACCCTGCTGTAGAAAAAGCAGATTTTAATAAGGACTCCAATTTTTTATCTATTGGGTCCTTGAACATTTGGACATTATCCACCGGACATGTCAGTGATTTATTCACACAAGAGATGGCTGCGTCCACTGTAGGGACCTTCCATTTTCTGATGAACTTATCCTCCATGGGATAGACCACCGGAAATCTCTTGGGGGGAGTAAATATTTTGTCAGGATGCTCCCAATCCTGGTAAATGAGCCCTTCCAGTAAAGGATGGATCGGAAAGGAACAAACAGTCTGGGGAGCTTTTAGCGACCCCAACGAGGAGACAGAAGTGGATGATGGCTCCGCAAGGGGCATTTTAAATGCTGATCGGACCATATTAGTCAGGGACTGAACCCATAACCTTTCAGCATGTGATGCTGAGAATGGCTCTTCCACTGTTGATTCCTCTACAACCGAATCGACCTCATCCTGATCCCCTTCAGGTAGGTCGATCCCTGTATGGGACTGTTGCTCTGTTAACAGGCACTCTGAGGGAGGAGACGGAGATCGGGCGCTTTTCTCCTGTGACAGGGAAGCCGCGATCAATGCTGACAATCTCTCTTCCAGCCCTCCCAGAGCTGAGGAAAAAACCTCCTCTGTTACATACACAGGAGCAGGTGAACTGAGGACAGCCACAGTACCAGGTACTCCTGAGGGTGCTCTACGGTCACTAACCTCTGATTCTTCAGGGGAGACTGGTGCAGTCGAAGCATGCCCAAGATCCTCAGAGCCCGATGGAGACCCCCTATGCCTCCTGGAATTTCTAGTCCCGGAGTTTTTAGACGGCATATTCCTAAGCCACAAAGCTGAGGTATTCCAGCCGAAATACACCAGTTACTGACAATAGTCTAGCATAAATGCTGCTATAAGAAACAGTTGGTGTCTACTAATGTGCCTTTCTAGGGGATGCCTGTATCAACCGCTTGCTGTATGCCTTTTTTAAATGTTGCCAGCTCTGTCTCTGTACTCCATAGCCAGCTCACCACACAAAATTGTGGTTTTTAACATGCTGGGACGCCCGCACATGCGCAGAAGCGCTGCGGCGCGCACAGAGCGTCATCCCCCAGGCTCCGCCCCCTTTCCCGGCTCACCTCTATATATAGAGGCGCGTGCACGCGCACGCGCGTGGCCACGTGCGCCTTCGGCGCTAATTTCGAAAATGGAAACTAGGGACAAGAGCCAGGGCCCCTCTTTGCCGCAGGCCGGGGGATGGACGAGCATTGCAACATGGCAGAGGAAGCAGTTTCCCATAAGAGAATTCACCATCTGCCTGGACTTGCTCTGATGAGAAGAAACTAGTCCACATGACAAGAAACGTTCCACAGCGGCCTCTAGTGGACAAACACAGGTACCGCAGTCTAATATATTAAATATATATATATAATTTTTTATTTTTTTTCTTGACCACTATTAAAATTATTACATTTTTTTAGTAGTTACAGGCATGCACAGAATTTAGCGGGAATACCATTAGGTAACAGACAGAAAGACAAATTAGGCTTGGGGGTCCCCCAATAGAACCAAGTTCCTGGGGGCCCCCACTTACCTGTTCCCCGCCGCAGGACTTTGTTTGGTCCACAAAAGCCCAAACTTCACCTATCACGGCAGGCATTGTAATCAAACCTTCAGGGACCGGGTTCCCAAGGATTCCACTCCCCTGGACCTGTATAGCACCCTGCACAGAAAACATCTTGGTCGTGGGTATGACCAGAGCTCTGGATCCCAGGGTCCAGCTCTCCTAAGAGAAGCATTACAGGCAAAACCTTGCTCTTCTCTGCAAGGCCCGGGTACCGACCGTTTAGCTATGAAGCTTTTTTGGTCGGATCCGGAATAGCTTACTGAGGCCCAAAAGAACCTGTACGCAAGCTCAGTGAAAAACACATGTTTCTTCTTGGCCAACACCTTAGACACTGGCAAAAAACTGAGGTGCTCCCGGATGGGAGGGGCTTATATAGGGGAGGGTACTTCCGGTTTTGGAAGTTGCCAGTGCCAGCACCTGACGGTATCTATATAACCCATTAGTAATGACTATGTCGCTCTGTGTCCCGTGATGTACGAGAAAGAAAAGGGTTTTAGAGAAGAGTTTGTTTGGGATATGTTGGTGTAGGGTCAATGTTTCTAAGGCAGGGTCGTGATAAGGGTTTTAGAGAAGAGTTTGTTTGGGATATGTTGGTGTAGGGTCAATGTTTCTAAGGCAGGGTCGTGATAAGGGTTTTAGAGAAGAGTTTTTTGGGATATGTTGGTGTAGGGTCAATGTTTCTGAGGTAGGGTCATGATAAGGGTTTTAGAGAAGAGTTTGGTTGGGATATGTTGGTGTAGGGTCAATGTTTCTGAGGCAGGGTCATGATCAGGGTTTTAGAGAAGAGTTTGGTTGGGATATGTTGGTGAAGGGTCAATGTGTCTGAGGCAGGGTCGTGATAAGGGTTTAAGAGAAGAGTTTGGTTGGGATATGTTGGTGAAGGGTCAATGTTTCTGAGGCAGGGTCGTGATAAGGGTTTAAGAGAAGAGTTTGGTTGGGATATGTTGGTGAAGGGTCAATGTTTCTAAGGCAGGGTCGTGATAAGGGTTTTAGAGAAGAGTTTGGTTGGGATATGTTGGTGAAGGATCAATGTTTCTGAGGCAGGGTTGTGATAAAGGGATTTTTATAACAGCTTACCTGTAAAATCCTTTTCTTGGAGTACATCACGGGACACAGAGCGACTTAGTCATTACTAATGGGTTATATAGATTACCTTCAGGTGCTGGCACTGGCCACTTCCAAACCGGAAGTACCCTCCCCTATATAAGCCCCTCCCATCCGGGAGCACCTCAGTTTTGTAGCCAAGCAATAAGTGTCCCAAAAAGAGGGGTGGGAGCTCTGTGTCCCGTGATGTACTCCAAGAAAAGGATTTTACAGGTAAGCTGTTATAAAAATCCCTTTTTCTTTTTCGTACATCACGGGACACAGAGCGACTTAGTCATTACTAATGGGACGTCCCAAAGCAATGCCAAATGAGGGGAGGGATACATAAGCTGGGCGCCATCAGGCATGAGGATCTTTTGCGGCCTGCAACACACTGCGCCCAAAGGCGACATCCTCCTGACTTCTAACGTCTACCTGGTAGAATCTAGTAAACGTGTGTACCGAAGACCATGTTGCGGCCTTACATACTTGAGCCAGGGAGGCCTGGTGATGCACTGCCCATGAAGTTCCAACTGCTCTTGTGGAGTGCGCCCTAACTTTGAACGGAGGCGGTCTCTTTCTCAAGCCATAGGCTTGTATTATGACCTGTCGAATCCACTTGGCTAAAGTAGATTTTGATGCTGCCTGACCCTTTTTAGGGCCTTCCGGCAGAATAAACAAAGTATCCGTTCTGCGAATCTGAGCAGTGGCTTTTAGATAAGCTTTAACTGCTCTTACTACATCCAAAGAATGTAATAACTTTTCCTCTACCGAGCTAGGTTTGGGGAAAAAAGAAGGAAGAACCACATCTTGGTTCAAATGAAACCTCGATACCACCTTGGGAAGAAAGGCTGGATGAGGACGTAATACTACTCTGTCCTTATGGACAACCAGATATGGCTCCTTACAGGACAAGGCGGCTAATTCCGATACTCTTTTAGCCGAACAAACGGCTACTAAGAAAATCAATTTCCTGGTGAGAAGAACCAAGGAAATGTGTTGCAATGGTTCAAACGGTTGTTTCTGTAGAACCGACAGAACCAGGTTTAAGTCCCAAGGACATATGGGAATACTAACCGGAGGGCTAATACGCATCACTCCTTGTATGAAAGCTTTGACTAGTGAATGCGAAGCCAAGGGCCTTTGAAAAAATATTGACAAGGCCGAAATCTGACCCTTGATAGTACTCAAGGCCAGCTTCCTATCTACAGCCCACTGTAGGAAGTCCAAAATCCTCCCTTTCACGTACTTACGTGGATGCCATTTCTTGGCCTCACACCACGTAATGTACGCTTTCCAGATCCTATAATAGATCTGCCTGGATACCGGCTTCCTGGCATTGATCATGGTAGATACCACAGAATTAGAGAGCCCTCTCTTTTTCAGAATGTGGGCTTCAATAGCCAGGCCGTCAAACCTAGGGCTGGTAAGGAAGGGTGGTATATCGGTCCCTGCGACAGCAGGTCCGGACGATGTGGGAGGGTCCAAGGACTCCTCACTGACATTTTTACAATCTCCGCGTACCATGCCCTTCGGGGCCACGCTGGAGCCACCAGAATCACTGGTTTCTTTTCTACCCTGATTCTGCGGAGTAATCGCGGTAACAATTGTGGCGGTGGGAATGCATATATCAGCTTGAACTGATCCCAAGGGAACACTAGGGCATCCGAGCCGCAAGCTAGAGGATCCCTTGTGCGAGACACAAATCTGTCCACCTTTGCGTTGAATCTGGATGCTAGCAGATCTACATCCGGTGTTCCCCACCGCTGGCATATTGCCTGGAAAACCTCGGGGTGAAGAGACCATTCCCCCGGGCATAATTGTTGGCGACTTAAAAAGTCCGCTCTCCAATTTTCCACTCCTGGGATGAAAACCGCGGATATGGCTGGGACATATTTTTCTGCCCACTCCAGGATGCAATTTGCTTCCCTCTGGGCTGCACGACTCCTGGTGCCACCCTGGTGATTGATATATGCCACTGCTGTGGCATTGTCTGATTGAATTCTGACAGGGGACCCTTGGAGTTTGGATGTCCATGCTACTAGGGCATACCGGGCTGCTCGTATCTCTAAGAGATTGATGGGCAGGGCCTTTTCTGCTTCTGACCACTTGCCCTGGAGAGACCATTGCTCCAGTACTGCCCCCCAGCCTATGAGGCTGGCATCTGTAGTGACTACCTTCCAAGAAACCGGACTGAAGGGTTTCCCTTTTTCCAGATTCTGGGGCACCAACCACCAATGGAGGCTCTTGCGAACGGAAGGGGACAGGGACATTGGTAAGTCTAAAGCCTGAACTTTTTTGTTCCAGGCTGACAGTATGGCCCTTTGCAAATTCCTTGAATGGAATTGACCGTAGGGTACCGCTTCGAATGAAGCCACCATTTTTCCCAGCAGCCTCATGCAGAGGCGTATGGATGGTTTTCTTTTTGTACCCACTAAGTGGGTCAAATCTTTTAAAGACGACACCTTCTCTGGAGGTAAGAAAATCTTTCTCTGATTTGAATCCAGCCTTAGCCCTAAGTATTCCAGACTTTTGACTGGTCTTAGAGCTGACTTGTCCCGGTTGATAATCCAACCGTGATATTCCAGATACTTGATTGTCTTGTGAATAGCTACTTCCAGCTTTTCCACTGAGTGGTCTATTAGTAGCAGGTCGTCTAGATATGCCATTATCGTTACACCTTGTGTTCTTAGATTGGCCAATAATGGGGCCAGAATTTTTGTGAACACTCGTGGTGCTGTGGCCAGACCGAAAGGTAAGGCTCTGAACTGAAAATGGCGCCCTTCTACTGCAAAGCGTAGAAATTTCTGGTGGGCCGGAAAGATGGGAATATGCAGATAAGCATCCCTTATGTCGATCGAGGCTAACCATTCCTGCCCTTGTAGGGCGGTGGCCACCGATCGGATCGACTCCATCCGAAAAGTCCTGATATTTAGGAACTTGTTTAGCCCTTTTAGATTTAATATGGGCCTCACGTCCCCATTTGGTTTGGGGACTGTGAAAAGGTTCGAGTAAAACCCGAATCCGCTTTCTTCCAGGGGAACCTTCATGATTACACCTTGGAGCAATAGTTGTTCTAGTGCCAGAAGGAGGGATCCTCTCTTCTGGGGATCTCTTGGCACGTTTGACCTCATAAATTGGGCAGGAGGAGTGCCTTTTAACTCCAGCTTGTATCCCAGACTTACTGTGGAGAGCACCCATCTGTCTCTGATGGTGTCCCGCCAGGTCTCTGTGAACAACTGAAGCCTTCCCCCCACCCGATTGAGTGGGGGCAACGCTTCATGACTTGGGGGGAGGTTTTGTACCTCTCTTGATCCAGGGCTTCTTGTTACCCTGTGATTGTCCCTGATTTCTGCCCCCTGAATTTGACCGCGGAGGCCGTCGGAACTGCTTCACAGCCGATGTGCCCGGGACTGGAGAAGTAGGCCTCTTAAAAGAAGGACTTCTACTCTTGTTCTTAACCGATAAGAGTGAACTTTTACCGGCAGAAATTTTCTGGATATATTTGTCCAGATCTTCTCCAAATAAGCGTTCTCCATGAAATGGGAAGCTAACCAGCAGTTTCTTACAGGGAGCTTCAGCAGACCAGTTTTTGAGCCACAGAAGCCTACGCATATGTACTATAGACAGCGTAAAGCAGGAGGCCTGTTGGATTGTATCCTTTATGGCGTCCACCGCAAAACACAAGGCTCTAGGCAGGTCAGCTAGGGCAAGAGCCTGCTGATCTGGTAAGTCCCTTAAGACTTGTTTCAACTGATCTTTCACTGCTTGGCAGACTCCAATCGCTGCTACCGCAGGTTGTGTCACCATGCTTGCTGTAGAGAAAGCAGATTTTAGTAAAGACTCCAATTTTTTATCTATTGGGTCTTTGAACATTGGAACATTATCTACTGGACATGTCAGTGATTTGTTCACAGAAGAGATGGCTGCGTCCACTGTAGGGACCCTCCATTTTTTTATGAACTTATCCTCCATGTGATAGATCACCGGAAATCTCTTGGGGGGAGCAAATATTTTATCAGGATGCTCCCAATCCTGGTAAATAAGCCCTTCTAATAAAGGGTGGATTGGGAAGGAACAGACAGCCTGGGGAGCTTTTAGCGACCCCAGCGAGGAAACCGTAGTGGATGGTGGTTCCGCCAGAGGCATTTTAAATGCTGATCGGACCATGTTAGTCAGAGACTGAACCCATAATCTTTCAGCCTGAGATGCTGAGAAAGGTTCTTCCACTGTTGATTCCTCCATAACTGAATCAACCTCATCCTGATCCCCTTCAGGTAGGTCGATCCCTGTGTGGGGCTGTTCCTCCACTAACAGGCACTCTGAAGGAGGAGACGGAGATCGGACGCGCTTTCCCTGTGACAGGGAAGCAGCGATCAATGCTGTTAATCTCTCTTCCAATCCTCCCAGAGTTGAGGATAAAACCTCCTCTGTTATATATACAGGAGCAGGTGGACTGGGGACAGCCGCAGCACCAGGCACTCCTGCGGGGTTTCTACGGCTACTGACCTCTGAATTCTCAGGGGAGATTGGTGCAGTACAAGCATGCCCAATATCCTCAGAGCCCGATGGAGACCCCTTTGGCTTCCTGGAAGATCTATTTCCGGAGCGTCTGGACGACATATCCTTTAAGCACAAAGCTGAGGTATTCCCGTCGTCATACACCAATTTTGCTGGTAATAGTCTAACAAAGTTGCTGCTATATACCAGCTGGTGTCCACTAAAGTGCCTTTCTATGGGGATGCCTGCATCAACCGCCTCTGTGTGCCACTGTTTGTTGCTAGCTCTGTTTGCATCCAGCTGACACTTGTACTGTGTCTTTATACAAGCTGGGACGTCTGCACATGCGCAGAAGCGCCGTGGCGCGCATCGAGCGTCATCCACCCGCCCCGCCCCTTTTTTTTCATAGGAGGCGCGTGCACGCGCCCGCGCGTGCGCCCGTGCGCCATTGGCGCCCTTTTCGAAACCAAACAGGGACTAGGAGCCAGGGCCCTTTTTGCCGGAGGGCCTGTGTGGTGGATGAGCGCAGCAACAGGGCAGAGGAAGTGGATTCCCACAGAGAAACTTACCAACTGCCTGGATCTTTTGACTTGAGAAAACCAAAGATCCACATGACAAGAAAAATGGACCACAGCGGCCTCTAGTGGTTTAACACAGGTACCGCGGTCCTCTTTTTTTTTTTTTCTTGACTACTATTAAAATTTTACATTTTCAGTAGTTACAGGCATACACAGATATTAGCGGGAATACCGTTAGGTAACAGACAGAAAGACAAATTAGGCTTGGGGGTCCCCCAATAGAACCAAGTTCCTGGGGGCCCCCACTTACCTGATCCCCGCCGCAGGACTCTGTTTGGTCCACAGAAGCCCAAACTTCACCTATCACGGCAGGCATTGTAATTAAACCTTCAGGGACCGGGTTCCCAAGGATTCCACTCCCCTGGACCTGTATAGCACCCTGCACAGACAACATCTTGGTCGTGGGTATGACCAGAGCTCTGGATCCCAGGGTCCAGCCCTCCTAAGAGAGGCATTACAGGCAAAACCTTGCTCTTCCGCTGCAAGGCCCAGGTACCGACCCTTTAGCTATGAAGCTTTTTTGGTGGGATCCGGAACAGCTTACTAAGGCCCAAAAGAACCTGTACGCAAGCCCAGTGAAAACACATGTTACTCTTTGGCCAACACCTTAGACACTGGCAAAAAACTGAGGTGCTCCCAGATGGGAGGGGCTTATATAGGGGAGGGTACTTCCGGTTTGGAAGTGGCCAGTGCCAGCACCTGAAGGTAATCTATATAACCCATTAGTAATGACTAAGTCGCTCTGTGTCCCGTGATGTACGAAAAAGAAAAGGGTTTGGTTGGGATACGTTGGTGAAGGGTCAATGTTTCTGAGGCAGGGTCGTGATAAGGGTTTTAGAGAAGAGTTCGGTTGGGATATGTTGGTGTAGGGTCAATGTTTCTGAGGCAGGGTCGTGATAAGGGTTTTAGAGAAGAGATTGATTGGGATATGTTGTTGAAGGGTCAATGTTTCTGCGGCAGGGTCGTGATAAGGGTTTTAGAGAAGAGTCATTCGGGCATTCGCTATTTGCGATATAATTTATTTCGGATTTGGTTTTATTCGTAATTGCTTTGTTTGGAAATTCGAATGCTTCCGAATGTCCGAAAGTTGCTAAATTCGGATGAATTTTGATTCGTTACGAAACGAATTGCACAAGCCTAGTGAAGGGTCAATGTTTCTGAGGCAGGGTCGTGATAAGGGTTTTAGAGAAGAGTTTGGTTGGGATATGTTGGTGTAGGGTCAATGTTTCTGAGGCAGGGTCGTGATAAGGGTTTTAGAGAAGAGTTTGGTTGGGATATGTTGGTGAAGGGTCAATGTTTCTGAGGCAGGGTCTTGATAAGAGTTTTAGAGAAGAGTTTGGTTGGGATATGTTGGTGAAGGGTCAATGTTTCTGAGGCAGGGTCGTGATAAGGGTTTTAGAGAAGAGTTTGGTTGGGATATGCTGGTGAAGGGTCAATGTTTCTGAGGCAGGGTCAGGATAAGGGTTTTAGAGAAGAGTTTGGTTGGGATATGTTGGTGAAGGGTCAATGTTTCGGAGGCAGGGTCATGATAAGGGTTTTAAAGAAGAGCTTGGTTGGGATATGTTTGTGTAGGGTCAATGTTTTGGAGGCAGGGTCATGATAAGGGTTTTAGAGAAGAGTTTGGTTGGGATATGTTGGTGTAGGAGGGTTAATGTTTCTGGGGCAGGGTCGTGATAAGGGTTTTAGAGAAGACTTTGGTTTGGATATGTTGGTGAAGGGTCAATGTTTCTGAGGCAGGGTCTTGATAAGGGTTTTAGAGAACAGTTTGGTTGGGATATGTTGGTGAAGGGTCAATGTTTCTGCGGCAGGGTCGTGATAAGGGTTTTAGAGAAGAGTTTGGTTGGGATATGTTGGTGTAGGAGGGTCAATGTTTCTGAGGCAGGGTCGTGATAAGGGTTTTAGAGAAGAGTTTGGTTGGGATATGTTGGTGAAGGGTCAATGTTTCTGAGGCATGGTCGTGATAAGGGTTATAGAGAGGAGTTTGGTTGGGATATGTTGGTGAAGGGTCAATGTTTCTGAGGCAGTGTCGTGATAAGTGTTTTAGAGAAGAGTTTGGTTGGGATATGTTGGTGAAGGGTCAATGTTTCTGAGGCAGGGTCTTGATAAGGGTTTTAGAGATGAGATTGGTTGGGATATGTTGGTGTAGGAAGGTCAATGATTCTGAGGCAGGGTCGTGATAAGGGTTTTAGAGATGAGATTGGTTGGGATATGTTGGTGAAGGGTCAATGTTTCTGAGGCAGGGTCGTGATAAGGGTTTTAGAGATGAGTTTGGTTGGGATATGTTGGTGTAGGAGGGTCAATGTTTCTGAGGCAGGGTCGTGATAAGGGTTTTAGAGATGAGATTGGTTGGGATATGTTGGTGTAGGGTCAATGTTTCTGAGGCAGGGTCTTGATAAGGGTTTTAGAGAAGAGTTTGTTTGGGAAATGTTGGTGTAGGGTCAATGTTTCTGAGGCAGGGTCGTGATAAGGGTTATAGAGAGGAGTTTGGTTGGGATATGTTGGTGAAGGGTCAATGTTTCTGAGGCAGGGTCTTGATAAGGGTTTTAGAGAAGAGTTTGGTTGGGATATGCTGGTGTAGGGTCAATGTTTCTGCGTCAGGGTCGTGATAAGAGTTTTAGAGAAGAGTTTGGTTGGGATATGTTGTTGAAGGGTCAATGTTTCTGAGGCAGGGTCGTGATAAGGGTTTTAGAGAAGAGTTTGTTTGGGATATGTTAGTGAAGGGTCAATGTTTCTGAGGCAGGGTCGTGATAAGGGTTTTAGAGAAGAGATTGGTTGGGATATGTTGGTGTAGGGTCAATGTTTCTGAGGAAGGGTCGTGATAAGGGTTTTAGAGAAGAGTTTGTTTGGGATATGTTGGTGAAGGGTCAATGTTTCTGAGGCAGGGTCGTGATAAGGGTTTTAGAGAAGAGATTGGTTGGGATATGTTGGTGTAGGGTCAATGTTTCTGAGGCAGGGTCGTGATAAGGGTTTTAGAGAAAAGATTGATTGGGATATGTTGTTGAAGGGTCAATGTTTCTGCGGCAGGGTCGTGATAAGGGTTTTAGAGAAGAGTCATTCGGGCATTCGCTATTTGCGATATAATTTATTTCGGATTTGGTTTTATTCGTAATTGCTTTGTTTGGAAATTTGAATGCTTCCGAATGTCCGAAAGTTGCTAAATTCGGATGAATTTTGATTCGTTACGAAACGAATTGCATAAGCCTAGTGAAGGGTCAATGTTTCTGAGGCAGGGTCGTGATAAGGGTTTTAGAGAAGAGTTTGGTTGGGATATGTTGGTGAAGGGTCAATGTTTCTGAGGCAGGGTCGTAATAAGGGTTTTAGAGAAGAGTTTGGTTGGGATATGCTGGTGAAGGGTCAATGTTTCTGAGGCAGGGTCAGGATAAGGGTTTTAGAGAAGAGTTTGATTGGGATATGTTGGTGAAGGGTCAATGTTTCGGAGGCAGGGTCATGATAAGGGTTTTAGAGAAGAGCTTGGTTGGGATATGTTTGTGTAGGGTCAATGTTTTGGAGGCAGGGTCATGATAAGGGTTTTAGAGAAGAGTTTGGTTGGGATATGTTGGTGTAGGAGGGTCAATGTTTCTGAGGCAGGGTCATGATAAGGGTTTTAGAGAAGAGTTTGGTTGGGATATGTTGGTGAAGGGTCAATGTTTCTGAGGCAGGGTTTTAGAGAAGAGTTTGGTTGGGATATGTTGGTGTAGGGCAGGGATATGCAATTAGCGGACCTCCAGCTGTTGCCAAACTACAAGTCCCATCATGCCTCTGGCTCTGGGTGTCATGCTTGATGCTGTCAGAGTCTCGCTATGCCTCATGGGACTTGTAGTTTGGCAACAGCTGGAGGTCCGCTAATTGCATATCCCTGGTGTAGGGTCAATGTTTCTGCGGCAGGGTCGTGATAAGGGTTTTAGAGATGAGATTGGTTGGGATATGTTGGTGAAGGGTCAATGTTTCTGAGGCAGGGTCTTGATAAGGGTTTTAGAGAAGAGTTTGGTTGGGATATGTTGTTGAAGGGTCAATGTTTCTGAGGCGGGGTCGTGATAAGGGTTTTAGAGAAGAGTTTGGTTGGGATATGTTGGTGAAGGGTCAATGTTTCTGAGGCAGGGTCTTGATAAGGGTTTTAGAGATGAGATTGGTTGGGATATGTTGGTGTAGGAAGGTCAATGTTTCTGAGGCAGGGTCGTGATAAGGGTTTTAGAGATGAGATTGGTTGGGATATGTTGGTGAAGGGTCAATGTTTCTGAGGCAGGGTCGTGATAAGGGTTTTAGAGATGAGTTTGGTTGGGATATGTTGGTGTAGGAGGGTCAATGTTTCTGAGGCAGGGTCGTGATAAGGGTTTTAGAGATGAGATTGGTTGGGATATGTTGGTGTAGGGTCAATGTTTCTGAGGCAGGGTCATGATAAGGGTTTTAGAGAAGAGTTTGGTTGGGATATGTTGGTGAAGGGTCAATGTTTCTGAGGCAGGGTCATGATCAGGGTTATAGAGAGGAGTTTGGTTGGGATATGTTGGTGAAGGGTCAATGTTTCTGAGGCAGGGTCTTGATAAGGTTTTTAGAGAAGAGTTTGGTTGGGATATTCTGGTGTAGGGTCAATGTTTCTGCGTCAGGGTCGTGATAAGGGTTTTAGAGAAGAGTTTGGTTGGGATATGTTGTTGAAGGGTCAATGTTTCTGAGGCAGGGTCTTGATAAGGGTTTTAGAGAAGAATTTGGTTGGGATATGCTGGTGTAGGGTCATTACTACAGATTAATGGCAGAGATGAATGCACCATACAAACTCTCTAATTTTCTCCTCCATTTGCTTGTATTCAGCGTTCTGGGATGCCACCCGTGCCTTCATGTTGCTGTCTATCCTGTCCAGTTTTGCTGGAATAATCCTGGGCCTTACCGCTTTCTCCAGTGGGGCCAAATCTGCTAGAACCCGCTCTGCAGGAGTCACATTACTGGTTGCAGGTAAGTGTTACCTAATGTCCTGGCTACCAATCAGAGGCTACCATCACACAGAACTGTATGCCAGAAGTTGTGCCATCTATTATATTATATTATACAGGATATAGCACCAGCACTTTGCACAGCCCCTCCAATATAAAGAGAGACAGTACAATTCAATGCAAAGGGGTTAGGTAGGCCCTGCGCACAAGAGCTTACAATCTATATTGTCATGAAGATCCTTTGAAAAGCTTGTTTTCCTTTTTTTATATAAATTCATCCATCAGACTGCAATGACCAGTTATCTATCAGTCTGTTCATGAACTCCAGGCAACATGCAAGGATTTCCCTCACACAGCAACTCTTCTGGCATCTGCCAGTGCTGCAATGCTGCCAACATCCACAGTGTCCTCGTACATTCCCAACGAGTATCTTATACACATCCACTAGGTGTCAGCAGACTGTAAGTAGTACATTGTAAACAATGGAAATAAGGGTAAATATTGCGCTAATGTGAAAAATAAAACCAAAAAAGTGTATATCAAAACAAGCAGCTACACAACAATGTGACTAAGATTACAAACAAAATGGGTATAGAAAAAGTAGCGCTGTGCAGTGTAAGTGAAAACAAATCAATGTCTCTTTAGGAAAGTGACACCTTGGTGAAAAAATATTAATGAATATCTAATCCTAAAGTGTATACGTAAGTGTAAAGTCCATGATATCTATCATAGAAAATCATGAAATAAAGAAAAAATGTCCATTCAAAACATATATCCCTTGTGATGAAAAAAAGGACGTGCAGGCTTTATGGGTCATCAAGGAAAAGACATCTTCCAACTCTATAAAGAATTAGGTGGAGTACTCTTACCAGAACCCGTGGATCTGCCTGTCGATGACAGCAGATCGCGTAAGCATAGAGAATCTGATGACTCGTAAATTTTGGGAGCTCGATCTCAGTCGTGACAACTCAGTAGTCCTCAGCTCCAAATCTTGGTAGAAAATCCAGAGTATTGGGGACCAACCTGGATTCACCGGATGTCAGCCGTATTTACGTAGGTGTCGAGGGGGTTAAACCCAAACGTGCAGAAAGAAAGAGACAATGCTCCAATGGTGCAGGTCAAAAAATATAGTATACGGTTTTATTGAAATAAAACCACAAAATTTGACATTATAAAAAAGTGATCACATAGAACAGAATAAAAAGCAGTACATCGGATGCCCCAGTAGAAGTCCTACTTGGACGAAACGCGTAGGGCTTGGTACGCCACTTCCCATACTGCTTTTTATTCTGTTCTATGTGATCACTTTTTTATAATGTCAAATTTTGTGGTTTTATTTCAATAAAACCGTATACTATATTTTTTGACCTGCACCATTGGAGCATTGTCTCTTTCTTTCTGCATGTGAGTCGGAGAGAGCTTCCTTTGGAACCACTTTACATTTTAGTCACCCCCCATTGGGGGTACGTTTGGGTTTAACCCCCTCGACACCTACGTGAATACGGCTGACATCCGGTGAATCCAGGTTGGTCCCAATACTCTGGATTTTCTACCAAGATTTGGAGCTGAGGACTACTGAGTTGTCACGACTGAGATCGAGTCATCAGACAAGCTGACTGGTCCCGGTGTTGGATTCTCTATGCTTACGCGATCTGCTGTCATCGACAGGCAGATCCACGGGTTCTGGTAAGAGTACTCCACCTAATTCTTTATAGAGTTGGAAGATGTCTTTTCCTTGATGACCCATAAAGCCTGCATGTCCTTTTTTTCATCACAAGGGATATATGTTTTGAATGGACATTTTTTCTTTATTTCATGATTTTCTATGATAGATATCATGGACTTTACACTTACGTATACACTTTAGGATTAGATATTCATTAATATTTTTTCACCAAGGTGTCACTTTCCTAAAGAGACATTGATTTGTTTTCACTTACACTGCACAGCGCTAGTAGTACATTGTAGACAGTTTATAGGAAGATTTATACAAGTGGAATTGTGAACATGGCTTCAGTCAGGCTACAGGTCTGATGGTTATTGTCTTATTCCCCTCCATCACCTTTACCTTGAAAGAAATTGTTATCGCCTGTAAGTTCCCCTTCGTCCAAAGTTCTGTTTTCAGCCAGGCAAGTAAAATATAAAGAGTACCTGTTGGACTCTCTGAAGCCTTTGAATTCAGCCTATTCCAGTAATTGGAGGACAAGCATCTCCAGATGCTAAGAAATGAATACTGTGAATACTGGTGGTGGAGGCTTTGCCATGTCAGACACAGAAGTCTGGACTACCTAAAGAGGCAATGTGCATCCTATTGGCTGGATGAAGCAGCAGAAATCCGAGGCTGAAGTCATGGCCACAGTTAGCTAAGCATGGGGAGCCAACACTTACTTCTTGGTCCGACCTGTAGACCAGTGGTCTTCAAACTGTGGCCCGGCGGCCGGATGTGGCCCTTTGCTTGCCTCTATCTGGCCCTTAGGGCACTATTCCTCCCACTGACACTAATGATGGATAACCATTCCCCTACTGACACCGTCAATGGTGCACTATTCTTTTCATTGATATCAACTATGGGGCACTATTCCACCCATTAAAACCAATGATGAGGCACTGATGCTGGGGCAATTTCTACTCACACTGACCAGTCTGCCCCCCCCCCCAAAGCCTGGAGGACAGTAAACTGGCCCTTTGCATAGAAAGTTTGGAGACCCCTGCTGTAGACATTCCTGGCAGACCTGTTAGAAGTATTGAAATGGGGTCTCATAGTGAGGTGGGATGTGGGGGGACAGACCTGGAAGGAACGTGAACTTTAGACCTTCATTACCAGTCATTGTTTGAGGTTTAAAGAGGGAAATGAAATATCATTTACAAAGTGTGAGGAAAAGTTCTCAAACAATGGACAGCAACATTTTGAGACCTCCCTGCAGCTGGTCCACCATGTACTGTTTGTGAAAAGCCGGCGTGTCTTCCACAATTTTGGGACAAGTGGAAAGGCTTTTCTTTATAGAGAGATTGGTAGATGATCGCACAGATATAGACTCGGGGCTTCAGGCCATAGAAGAAGACTCCAAATAAAGATTTGCTTTGAATGGCTCGCAGTCTTGTGATTGGGGCGCACTAAACGAAGAAACACCGACTGAGAGATCGACTGAGAGATCGACTGAGAGATCGACTGAGAGATCGACTGAGAGATCGACGAGAGATCGACTGAGAGATCCACCTACCAGCAGCTCACAAAGGGAATTCAAAATGGAGATGTTTGAAGAGATGAGGTATAAAACAAGCAGCTTTGACCCCTGTGGGTGACTGAGGCCTAGGAAGGCGATGTGCGATTTCTCAGCCCCCCTCTAATCTATCGTATCCAGCTTCATCTCTGTGAATGGAATGGTCATCCTCAAGGCCTTGTACATGTGGGGTCCAGATAACTCCCTCCAAACAGAGCCAAAATAAACACAATTAATCAAGATATAGAAATATGTGACTTCCCAGCGACTGGAAGTATTTCTACGATTAATGATTACCCACCTAATCCTGGTGTGGGGCAGAAGTAGACCATTGTACTGCTATAGCTTATCCTACCCATGCATTAGACCCAGATCTATAGGCTGCTCAGTACATTCTCTATAATACTATATATACACTATAGATATATCATAGGAAAAATAATGATCCTCTTAGTTTCCCACTTACATAGAAATGAAGGGTCTATCATTTTTATCATAGGTGTATTTTATATGATGGAGACAGAATATCAACCAAAACTCCAGAAATATCACACAATACAAATGTTATAAATGGAGTAAAATAAGTATTTGATCCCCTTAGTAGTTGGTGGGGAATCCCTTGTTGGGAAGCACAGAGGTCAGACGTTTCTTGTAGGCGGTGATCAGGTTTCCACACATCTCAGAAGGGATTTTGGTCTGGGGATGGGGGTGTGGTCAGGGGATAGGGGGGTGGTCTGGGGGTGGGGATTAGGGTTGGTGATCAGGTTTCCACACATCTCAGGAGGGATTTTGCTCCTCTCTTCTCTACAGATCTTCTCTAAATCCTGAAGGTTTTCTTGGCTGTTTCTTGGCAACTTGAAGTTTCAGTTCCCTCCATAAATTTTCTATAGGATTAAGGTCTGGAGACTGGCTGGGCCACTCTGTGACCTTAATGTGCTTCTTCTTGAGCCCCTCTTTTGTTGCCTTGGCAGTGTGTTTTGGGTCATTGTCATGCTGGAAGACCCATCCATGACCCATCTTCAGTGTTCTGGATGAGGGAAGAAGGTTCTCCTCCAAGATTTTACAATATGTGGCCCCGCCCATTGGCCCCTCAATGCGGCAAAGTCGGCCTGGACCTTTATCTTAGAAACACCCCAAAGCCTCATGTTTCCCCCTCCGTGTGACTGGAGGGATGGAGTTCTTAGGGTCATAGTCACCATTTTTTTTCCTCCAAACACGGCGAGTCGAGTTGATGCCAAAGAGCTGAATTTTTGTCTCATCTGACCACAGAACTTTCTCCCCCAATCCTCCTCTGAATCATTTAGATGTTCATTGGGAGACTTCAGACGGGCTGTACCTGTGTCTTCCTCAGGAGGGGACCTTGCGGGGGCTGCAGGATTTCAATCCATGGCAGTGTGTTGTGTCCCCAATGGTGTGTTTGGTGACTGAGGTCCCAACTGAGATCCTTCACAAGCTCCTCCCATGTTGTTCTGGGCGGATCCCTCACTTTTCTCATGATCACATGTCTGGTTTTCAGGCAGTCTGAAACCAGGACATGTGATTCAATACCTGGACTGTCTGGGTGAATCCTGGACAGGTGGCAACCCAACCCCTAGACTGGGGGGGGTCCTAAAAGGCACCCCTAGATTGGATAATATTTTCATAAAAAGTGAATCGTTCTTGTCCCCCATACTATTCTTCTCTCTTTCTTCTGCTTCCTACTTTCTGGGTTCCCTGCCATTGTCTTCCCCCAATCTTGCTGTCCTCCGTAGTCCTCCATGAATTTTCCTGCCCAGCACAGTATTTCTAAGGAATTGTGAAATGAAAGGGACACAGAGAAGGTGAGAATAGATGTGAAAGACACAAAAATCCCAGAGCCAAAGTTCAGGGAAGCCGACTCGGGGACCCAGTCATATACACTGGACAATAATTCTAGAATAAACTTGTGACACTAATAGTGGCCCCTGTACTGCACTCAGCATTGGATGGGGCCACTCCTGCAAAGGTCTCTGGGTTTAGCCAATCAATGGATGTCATAATATCTTGAAGGTTATGTATTTGTAGTGTAGGAACACAGGGCTACCCCATATAGTTCCCTACAGTTAGGGTTGGGAACCCCATAGTGAGGAGTAGGTTGCGTAGTTACCTAGGAAGTCCCTAGAGGCCCCAAGAATAGTGAGGGCCGTGTACCCCAGATAGCTAGGAAGTGACAACTCTGAAGCCTGCTAGTGAGGGGCATCATGGGTAAGAGGGCTCTGTATATATATCCCTGTGGAAGTCTACCTAGGTTGGTTGGTTATAGGTTCAAGGCATGGAAAGAGGCCCCCTTTAAGGCTCCAGCTTCTGGGAGTGTCCCCCCAGAGAGGAAGTAAGGATTATCAGGCCTTTGGCATTGGATGTGTATGGCAAACCCCTAAAGGTACGGCGCTAATCTCTGCTGCCTGCCGCTTATGTAAATCAACTGCGGTTCAGGGAGGAGATAAAAGGCTTGTGGGGTCCGGAATATTCCATCTCCTGACCTCAAGATGAGAGCTTTTCTGAAAACAAAACTTGTGCTGCAACTGAGGTGCTTTGCAGTAAGGCCTGAGGAAAGTATGGAATGGGCTACTGGGTGGTGCTAACATGGCCTGTCCTGGGGTCTCCTAGGGGTGCCTCTGTAGTGGCCTTTAGGGGACAATCCCATGCCCATAGCATCTCTGTAAGTCTAAGGAGACCACCTTATGAAGGATACATATCAGAATGTACAGGTGCTCCCCGACCACATGGATGGTACACATGGAGGACACGGAGCGCAGACTATTCTGCTTATTTGAAAAAGTAAAAGTTTAAGTAGAAAACAGAGCCGAACACACACATGTGAATGTGATGAATTAGAGCGGAGACTGTGAGTCAGGCCTTCTCGTCCAACATCAGTGCCTGACCTCACAAATGTGCTTCTAGAAGAATGGTCAAACATTCCCATAGACACCCTCCTAAACCTTGTGGACGGCCTTCCCAGAAGAGGTGAAGCTGTTATAGCTGCAAAGGGCGGGGCCAACTCAATATTGAGCCCTCCGGACTAAGACTGGGATGTCATTAAAGTTCATGTGCGTGTAATGGCAGGCGTCCCAATACTTTTGGTAATATAGTTACATAGTTAGCCAGGTTGAAAAAAGACACAAGTCCATCCAGTTCAACCATAAAAAATATATATATATATATATATATACGTATTGGTGGCCGCGCTCGCTACTGTTCGCCTCTTCAGTGGTCAGGGAGGAGGTGGAGCTCTTCTCCCTCCTCGGAATTTTACATCCAACTGCCCTCCTTGCTGGCCGCCTTCCCTGAATCCCCGCCGCTGTTTGCTGCCACGCTCCCGCTGCCGCCGAACTGCATAAAAAAACGGGCCACAAAAAAAAATATATATATATATATATATATTTATTTTTTAAACGGCCCACTGAGCCATCTGCCCGCCGGGAAACTCCCGGTAGTCCCTATGGCCAGTCCATCCCTGCATATATATTTGTACATGGTGATCAAATCCCCCCTTAACCACTTAAGCCCCGGACCATTTTGCAGCTAAAGGACCAGAGGTGATTTCAGAATTTGGCACTGCGCTGCTTTAACTGGAAATTGTGCGGACATGCAATGTTGTACCAAAACGAAATTTGTGTCCTTTTCTTCCCACAAATAGAGCTTTCTTTTAATGGTATTTGATTGCCTCTGCGATTTTTATTTTTTGCGATATAAACGGAAAAAGACAGAAAATTTTGAAAAAAAATGATATTTTCTACTTTTTGTTATAAGAAAAATCAAATAAACTCAATTTTAGTCATACATTTAGGCCAAAATGTATTCAGCCACATGTCTTTAGTAAAAAAAATGTCAATAAGCGTATATTTATTGGTTTGCGCAAAAGTTATAGCGTCTACAAACTAGGCTACATTTTCTGGAATTTACACAGCTTTTAGTTTATGACTGCCTATCTCATTTCTTGAGGTGCTAAAATGGCAGGGCAGTACAAAACACCCCCCCCCCCCCAAATGACCCAATTTTGGAAAGTAGACATCCCAAGGAAATTGCTGAGAGGCATGTTGAGCCCATTGAATATTTTTTTTTTTTGTCTCAAGTGATTGAATAATGACTAAAAAAATAAAATAAAATAAAAATTACAAAAAGTTGTCACTAAATGATATATTGCTCACACATGCCATGGTTATATGTGGAATTGCACCCCAAAATACTTTCTGCTGCTTCTCCTGAGTACGGGGATACCACATGTGTGGGACTTTTTAGGAGCCTAGCCGCGTACGGGACCCCGGAAACCAAGCACCGCCTTCAGGATTTCTAAGGGCGCAAATTTTTGATTTCACTCCTCACTGCCTATCACAGTTTTGAAGGCCATAAAATGCGAAAATAGCACAAAACCCCCCCAAATGACCCCATTTTAGAAAGTAGACACCCCAAGGAAATTGCTGAGAGGCCTGTTGAGCCCATTGAATATTTTTTTTTTCTTGTCCCAAGTGATTGAATAATGACAATAAAAAATAAAATAAAAAAAAATTACAAAAAGTTGTCACTAAATGATATTTTGCTCACACATGCCATGTCTATATGTGGAATTGAACCCCAAAATAAATTTTGCTGCTTCTCCTGAGTACGGGGATACCACATGTGTGGGACTTTTTAGGAGCTTAGCCGCGTACGGGCCCCGAAAACCAAGCACCGCCTTCAGGATTTCTAGGCACAAATTTTTGATTTGACTCCTCACTACCTATCACAGTTTCGAAGGCCATAAAATGCCAAAATAGCACAAAACCCCCCCAAATGACCCCATTTTGGAAAGTAGACACCCCAAGCTATTTGCTGAGAGGCATGGTGAGTATTTTACAGCTCTCATTTGTTTTTGAAAATGAAGAAAGAAAATCATTTTTTATTTTTTTTTCTAATTTTCAAAACTTTGTGACAAAAAGCGAGATCTGCAACATACTCACAATACCTCTCAGCAAATAGCTTGGGGTGTCTACTTTCCAAAATGGGGTCATTTGGGGGGTTTTTGTGCCATCTGGGCATTCCATGGCCTCCGAAACTGTGATAGGCAGTGAGAAGTGAAATCAAAAATTTACACCCTTAGAAAGCCTGAAGGCGGTGATTGGTTTTCGGGGTCCCGTACGCGGCTAGGCTCCCAAAAAGTCTCACACATGTGGTATCCCTGTACTCAGGAGAAGAAACAGAATGTATTTTGGGGTGTAATTCCACATATGCCCATGGCATGTTTGAGCAATATATCATTTAGTAACAACTTTGTGCAAAAAAATAAAAATAAAAAAATAAATTGTCTTTTTTCCGCAACTTGTGTCAACATATAAAATATTCCATGGACTCGACATGCCTCTCAGTATATAGCTTGGGGTGTCTACTTTCCAAAATGGGGTCATTTGGGGGGGTTTTGAACTGTTCTGATACAACATTAGGAAGCTTACATCCACTCTTCTAACCACTTGAAGACAAAGCCCTTTCTGACAATTTTTGTTTACATGAAAACATTTTTTTTTTTTGCAAGAAAATTATGTTGAACCCCCAAACATTATATATTTTTTTAAAGCAAAGGCCCTACAGATTAAAATGGTGGGTGTTGCATTTTTTTTTTCCCACACAGTATTTGCGCAACGATTTTTCAAACGCATTTTTTGGGGAAAAATACACTTTTTTTAATTTTAATGCACTAAAACACACTATATTGCCTAAATGTTTGATGAAATAAAAAAGATGATCTTAGGCCGAGTACATAGATACCAAACACGACATGCTTTAAAATTTCGCACAAACGCGCATTGGCGACAAACTACAAAAATTTTTAAAAGCCTTTACAGGTTACCACGTTAGATTTACAGAGGAGGTCTACTGCTAAAATGACTGCCCTCGATCTGACCTTCGCGGTGATACCTCACATGCATGGTGCAATTGCTGTTTACATATGACGCTAGACCGACGCTTGCGTTTGCCTTTGCGCAAGAGCAGGGCAGGACAGGGGTGCTATTTTTTTTTTTTTTATTATTATTAATTTTGCTTTTTTTTTTTTTTAACTGTTCCTTCCATTTTTTTTTTTTTTTTTTTTATTTAGGGAATGTAAATATCCCCTATGATAGCAATAGGTAGTGACAGGTACTCTTTTTGTGAAAAAAATTGGGGGGTAGACCCTTGATCTTTCCTCTGCCCTCAAAGCATCTGACCACACCAAGATCGGTGTGATAAAATGCTTTCCCAATTTCCCAATGGTGCTGTTTATATCCGGGGAGGACATTCCCTCCCACTGCTTGTAAAAGCAGTCCAGAGGCTAATTAGCCACTAGGATTGCTTTTACATGAAAGCCGGCCGCTGGCTGAAAAGAATGATACCAAGATGATACCTAAACCCCCAGGCATCATTCTGGTATAAACATTCAAAGTCCAGCAACATACCAGTACGTTGCTGGTCCTTGTTGGACATGTATTGTAATCTTTTTTTTATGCAGCCAGTTGGCTGAATGAAAAAAGAGATTGATCGGCGGGTATGCCCACCATTAGAATACCGCCCTTCATCCACCCACTTCTAATGATGGGCATACATGCACCATTTATATATGCCGAAGCATGGGGGCATCCTCCCGCAAAAAAGTTATGCCGCGTACACACATGGTCGGACTTTTCCACGGGCAAGCCTCCGTCGGAATTTCGACCGTATGTACGCGGCATTAGGAGCAAAATCGCTCCTCCTCTCCTGCTGCCCCAATGCTTCGGCATATTTGCTTTTTTTTTTTAACTGTGGTGGTGAAATCACCTCCTACAGCACTGGAGTCGCAGGGATCAGGCCTGTCTCTGTGAACGCTGCAGTTATGTGTGTTTTTGTTTTGTAAGTGACAGTGATCGATCGATACTGCACTTGGGTGGCCTGGGCTGGACGGAGGGGCAAAACGCAGGTGCCAGCAGGTATCTGGGCTGATCCCGCTAACACTGCGTTTTTGGGAACCCTAAACTGCTGGGGACGCTAGTATAGATCTGATCAGATCAGATATTGATCTGATCAGATACTATACCACTAAGGGGGGTGTATGCTTCACGCGTGGGTGTTAGCGTTACTGGCACTAACCTGACGCTGCCTGGGGTGTGACGCAGTGTTAACTAGGGGCAATTAGGGGGTTAAAACCTTTATTAGATAATATATGGGGGTACCTGACGCTATAAAAACCTGCGGCAAACCTAAAAAAAATAACTGGCTATCTATCGGCACCAGCATAACTAATACAGCGATCAGAAAAACGATCGCTTAGAGACACTGGCAGAAGGGGGTGAAAGGGTTACCTGGGGGGCGATCAAGGGGTTAAACCTTTATTAGGTAATATATTGGGGTACCTGACGCTATAAAAACCTGCGGCGAACCTAAAAAAAATAACTGGCTATCTATCGGCACCAGCATAACTAATACAGCGTTTAGAAAAACGATCGCTTAGTGACACTGGCAGAAGGGGGTGAAAGGGTTACCTGGGGGGTGATCAAGGGGTTAAACCTTTATTAGGTAATATATGGGGGTACCCGACGCTATAAAAACCTGCGGCGAACCTAAAAAAAATAACTGGCTACCTATCGGCATCACCGACAATAATACAGCGATCAGAAAAAGATTGCTTAGCGACAGTGGTGATAGGGGGTGAAGGGGTTACCTAGGGGGGCGATCAAGGGGGTTAAACATTTATTAGATAATTTATGGGGGTACCCGACGCTATAAAAACCTGCGGCGAACCTAAAAAAAGTAACTGGCTACCGATCGGCATCACCGACAATAAGACAGCGATCAGAAAAACGTTTGCTTAGTGACAGTGGTGCTAGGGGGTGAAAGGGATATCTGGGGGGGGCGATCAGGGGGTTAAACCTTTATTGGGGGGGGTTAGGGGGCTACACTGGACCTAAAACTAAACTGTAGTGACACTTTTACAGTCACAAATGTCACTGATTGCAGTGATCAGTAAATAAATGGTCACTGCAATCAGTGACACTGTGACTGGGGGGTGTCTGGGGGGGCCTGGGGGGGCAATTTATGTTCCTATGTGTCCTGGTGTCAGTGTAGTGTTTGTGCACTAACCTGTGTGTCTTCTCTTGTACGGCGCTCGGTATATGTGAGCGCCGCATGAGAGATGACATCACTTCCTCTGCCTGTGTAAACATTACACAGCAGAGGAAGCTTTCTCATTCGCCGGGAGCGATCGCGAGGAGGTGGCCGGAATCGAATGGCCGTCCCCTCATCCTGGATCGCTCCTGAACAATTAACGACCGATCAATGTATAGAAGGGGGGTCCGATGGGACCCCCCAACTATACAAAGGCAATCACGTATATGTACGTGATTGTGCCTGTCGGTGCCATTCTGCCAACGTATATTTACAGTGGGCGGTCGTTAAGTGGTTAATCTCCTCTTCTCAAGAGAGAATAAATTCAGTTCCTCTAATCTTTCCTCATAGCTGAGCTCCTCCATGCCTCTTATCAGTTTGGTTGCCCTTCTCTGCACTTTCTCCAGTTCCCTGATATCCTTTTTGAGAACTGGAGCCCAAAACTGAACTGCATATTCCAGATGAGGTCTTACTAATGATTTGTACAGATGATGTCTCTCTCTGGAGTCCATACCTCTCGTTTCTCTCTCTCTGGAGTCCATACCTCTCTTTTCTCTCTCTCTCTGGAGTCCATCCCTCTCTTTTCTCTCTCTCTGGAGTCCATACCTCTCTTTTCTCTCTCTCTGGAGTCCATACCTCTCTTATACAAGAAAGGACTTTGCTCGCTTTGGAAACCGCAGCTTGGCATTGCATGTTATTATTGAGCTTATGATCTACCAAAAACCCACAGATCCTTCTCCACCATGGACTCCCCCACGATCCTTCTCCATGGACTCCCCCAAGAATTCCCCCAGATCCTTCTCCACCATGGACTCCCCCACGATCCTTCTCCATGGACTCCCCCAAGAATTCCCCCAGATCCTTCTCCACCATGGACTCCCCCACGATCCTTCTCCATGGACTCCCCCAAGAATTCCCCCAGATCCTTCTCCACCATGGACTTCCCCATGATCCTTCTCCATGGACTCCCCCAAGAATTCCCCCAGATCCTTCTCCACCATGGACTCCCCCACGATCCTTCTCCATGGACTCCCCCAAGAATTCCCCCAGATCCTTCTCCACCATGGACTTCCCCATGATCCTTCTCCATGGACTCCCCCAAGAATTCCCCCAGATCCTTCTCCACCATGGACTCCCCCATGATCCTTCTCCACCAAGGACTCCCCCATGATGCTTTTCCATGGATTCCCCCAAGAATTCTCCAAGATCCTTCTCCACCATAGACTCACCCACAATCCTTCTCCATGGACTCCCCCAAGAATTCCCCCACGATCGTTCTCCACCATGGACTCCCCCATGATCCTTCTCCACCATGAACTCCCCCGCACTCCTTCTCAACCATGGACTCCCCCACAAAAATCCCCCCAGATCCTTCTCCACCATGGACTTCCCCAGTTGTACTCCCCCCTAGTATGTATGATGAATATTCTTAGCCCCCAAGTGAAGAACTTTACATTTATCAACATTAAACCATTTGCCACTTAGTTGCCCAATTAGACAGAGCATTGAGGTCGGCTTGTAAATTGGAGACATCCTGTAAGGACGTTATTCCACTGCATAGCTTAGTGTCATTTGCAAAGACGGAAATGTTACTTTTGATCCCAGACCCAATATCATTTATAAATAGGGGTCCCAACACTGAACCTTGGGGTACACCACTGATAACCTTAGACCATTCAGAGTAAGAATCATTAAGCCCTATATAGAATATAGTGTATTATATATGGCTGTATGGCATGCTGTGACCTCTTCTTCTCCTCTGCAGGCTTCTTCGCTCTTCTGGCCTTGTCCGTATACACAGGTGTGACCGTCAACTTCTTTGGGAAACGCTATGCCGATTGGCGATTTTCCTGGTCATATATTCTGGGCTGGATTGGAATTATTCTTACTGTGTCAGCAGGTATGAGAGTTGACATCTTCCATTTTATAGAGAGGAATGTTGCCTCCAGCATGCTCCTCACACTGTGTCATTGTTCCTCCAGCGATGGGAAATCTTGGAGAGACGATAGACTGACTGATCTCTGTGTTTTCTGCTTCCAGGAATTTTCCATCTCTGTGCCTATGCCAGAAGCAGCCCCCAGGATGTGGGCAATGTGTCCAGCGGATGAGATCCTTCCAGCTCCTCCCCCTTGATTATCTGTGACCCAGCCCCTGCGGGAAGTCACATGGATCCGCAGAGGAAAGCAGCACCTCCCCCGCTGTCTCTGTATTTACCGTTTTTCTATTTTGTATTGAAGACACTTGCTTTTATACTGTGTATGGACTGACTGTGTCTAGCCAAGATCTCTCACTGGACTGCAGTTTGAATATTGATGATATTATCTAGAAAATGTCTCAGTGTCAATAAAATATACAAGTAAAAACGGTTTCTGATAATCGATATGTTGGGAAATGGTTACAATTGAAGTGTATGTCCCGCCATGGTTGTTGTTGAGTAGAGAACTCTGTCAGTTTAGTTTTCTGTCTGTGTATCATTGGGGACATTTTCCTTCACTTCCTGTCCCAGAGACAAAACAGGAAGTTAGAGAAAATCTGTGATGGGCAGGTGTCCCCGCTGGAAGACTTGCACTTACCTCTTATTCTGAGGATCACTAACATATTGGATTTCTATCTGTAGCGCCCCCCTGGGTCCTCTAAAGGCAGGGCGCCACCTCCAGAGACAGGGAGAGAGTTAGCATTTACCCCAGGGCTATAATGGGGAGTTTTGAACAGAAATTGGGCCGCAGTCACTTTTGATCTTTTCAAAGGTTTAATGTACAACTTGGAAGAAGGTAGAACGAGAGAGGGTCAGGGGTCCCAAATTCCAGGATCAGATCACTTTCAGACTCCTTGGATCCAGAAAAAGTACAGCTTCACAGTACCAGAACCTTTAAGCCAGGGGGTGTTGCTAGGTGGGAAAAAGACCAGGGGCTTCAGCCCGAAGGTAAATTTGGTAACCCCTCCCACATGTTAAAGTAGGTCCAGCCCAAGCCCGGCATCATGGGGTGGGGGTTATGCTCACCTGCTGGTTGCTGCCTGGCTGGGCTGCTGCCTGTTCTAGTTCTGTCCGGTGGGCTTCAGTGACAGCACCTGAGTCTGGGCTGGGAGCTCACTTTAGCTGGCTGATCAGTGCCCATCAGTGCAGCATCACCAGTGCCCATCAGTGCAGCCTGATCAGTGCCCATCAATGTAGCCTGATCAGTGCCCTTTAGTGCAGCGTCACCAGTGCCCATCAGTGCAGCATCACCAGTGCCCATCAGTGCAGCCTCACCAGTGCCCATCAATGCAGCCTGATCAGTGCCCATCAATGCAGTGTCACCAGTGCTTATCAGTGCAGCCTCACCAGTGCCCATCAATGCAGTGTCACCAGTGCCCATCAGTGCAGCCGCACCAGTGCCCATTAATGCAGCCTCACCAGTGCCCATCAATGCAGTGTCACCAGTGCCCATTAATGCAGCCTCACCAGTGCCCATCAGTGCAGCCTGATCAGTGCCCATCAATGTAGCCTGATCAGTGCCCTTTAGTGCAGCGTCACCAGTGCCCATCAGTGCAGCATCACCAGTGCCCATCAATGCAGTGTCACCAGTGCTTATCAGTGCAGCCTCACCAGTGCCCATCAATGCAGTGTCACCAGTGCCCATCAGTGCAGCCGCACCAGTGCCCATTAATGCATCCTCACCAGTGCCCATCAATGCACCTGCACCAGTGACCATTAATGCAGCCTCACCAGTGCCCATCAATGCAGTGTCACCAGTGCCCATCAGTGCAGCCACACCAGTGCCCATTAATGCAGCCTCACCAGTGCCCATCAATGCACCTGCACCAGTGACCATTAATGCAGCCTCACCAATGCCCATCAATGCAGCTGCACCAGTGCCCATCAGTGCAGCCTCACCAATGCCCATCAGTGCAGCCTCACCAGTGCCTATCAATGCAGCCTGATCAGTGCCCATCAGCTCAGCCTCACCAGTGCCGATCAGTACAGCCTTGCCAGTGCATGGGGAGAGGAGAGACACCAGCTTACACAGAGCGGGGATCTCCCTCTTACCCAGCGTGGCAGCTGTCACACTAAGTCCCGCCTCCTGGACCGGCTCCTATAATGGACGGCACATATCCCAGCATTGGACCAGTGTGACGTCCATCATAAGAGCGGGTACAGGAGGTGGGACTTCTTATGACACTGCGGCTGCGCCGGGTAAGCCGGAGGATCCGCCGGCACTCGCCCCCCTTCCCATCAGAGGCATCCCCTGCACCTGACCATTATCGGCCCTGCAAAGCAGCCCCAGGGCAGTCGGCCTACTGCGAACCTCCAGCTAACCCGGTAGGCCAGTCCAGCTCTGTATAGTTCCCAGCCAACCCCAGGCTTTTTGGGAGCCCACTCGGGGCTATAGCCCAGGTCACCCCCCCCCCTCCCGATGCCACTGCTTTAAGCCGACCTGGCCCATGAAACAAACTGCATCACCTAGAGGTAGATTGGCCCAAGGTGATGCAGACAGTCAATGCACCTGATTTCCAAGAAGTGTCTAATCTGACGAGTCCCTACAATCACATGACATCCGCCATCGTAGAAATGCCCCAACCCATACATAGCCCAAGGGCTGGAAACAATTGCACAGACCCCATGACCAGACTATGTGAGGGTTGACTGAGAGACAATGGTGAGCATTTCTGAGCATCAGAGGTTCTCTTTAACACACACGTAGATTTCCCATAATATGTCCTCCATGATTGTGACCAATGCCTGCGAGTAAACATGCCAACCAACACTGGACAGGTGGGAAATAAAATGACAGGTCCTCTTATAGAGGAATGTCCATAGACAATAAAACCCAAAGTCATACCTCCCAACTGTCCCTGATTTCGAGGGACTGTCCCTGATTTTGAGGGATTGTCCCTGATTTGGAACAAAGTCCCTTTGTCCCTCATTCCTCCTCATTTGTCCCTCATATTTGTCTGATCTACACAATTGTATAAAAAAATTCACTTTTTATCTTTCAAAAAGTGTTTCCAGAGCTAAACCTTTCATCCAATTACTAAATTGCTGCATTTGTAAATTCCAAAAGCCAATATAAAGAAATGGTAGTGGTACAAATAAAGCACTTGTGGGTTTAACTAATATTTTTTTTGTATAATTCTCCTTTAAGGGGTGTGGCAGGGGGTGTGTCCCTCGCTCCCATCTCAAAAAGTTGGGGGGTGTTCCCAAAGTGGCCCTTCCCCATGAGCTGTGACCTACCCCAGCAACACCGGTTGTAGGTTCTGCCCTTTTGCGCCTCCCTCCAGCTGGAGAACCAAGCCTCCTCTGCCCCATCCCCCCTTGGCCCGGCACCCAAACAGACTTATTGGGGGGAACACCTGGAATTGGGGTGCCATTAATCAGACTTGCCACACTAGGATTCACTTAGGGACTTGTTTACTGTATAAAGCGGTGAATCTGACATCCAGCAACCTGTAGCACTCGCTATCTCCGGTAGGATGTACCAGAGGTAGGTGTTGTGTTTTTGTTACAGACAGTGCAGGTAAATTTAGGCAGGCCTAGCAGTGAGCTAGGCCTGTTTGTTTTGATCTGGGGGCTGGAAGTGGTTTAGTGTAGCAGCAGGTGACTGACATGTACTTCATCTCTCTGGTGCCTTCATCTGGTTTCTGGAAGGTTCTGGAAAAGAGGCAGGGCAAGAGGTTTGAGTGGCATGAAGTGTATTTGGGAGTCCTGACCAATCCCCAACTAGGATTGGCAGGGGGCAGGCCTTCTATGGTCTAGGCCTCATGGTCAGCCTGCTGTGGGAGGAGTTGTCGGGTGGCCTTTCTGGGGGGGGGACTCTGGGCCTGGAGCTCGGGATCTGGGAAGGAACCCCTTCATACAACGCTATCTCGGGGTGTCCTGAACAGGAGCAGGAATAGGACAGCGGGGAGCACTAGGAGGGATCCATTCCGGGGGCGGTGAGTGATGGGCACAGTGTGGAGATCTGGCAGAGTCATGCCAGGATGTGAAGCCAGAGGGAGAGACTGTGATGTCGCCAGTGTTGGAGTCAAGTTGCTGCAGCCAGGAGGGTTGGCAGGACTTTCACAGGACTTTCTGGGATCTGTAGTCCACCAGGATTCAGTTATCATAAAAGTACTTCTTTTCATCGCTACACCAAAGGGGACTGCAGACCCCGGCCAGCGAATGGCGGATATTGAAGAGTTGGGAGGCCTAACCATGTGATGTGCTGGAGGGGGGGTGGAGCTCTAGAAGCTGCCAATATAGATCCAAAATCATTTGCTCAATTCATCAAGATCAATAATACGGCTTCCCATGTCCCTTCCCCCACCCAATGAAATCCCCTCAATAAAAACAAGCTGAAGGAGCGTTGAATGTCTGGCGAGGTGAACGATGGGCTGGGCAGGGTGACGGGTGGAACTACTACACTCAGCGACCCCAAGGGGGCGCCACTACAAAACATTCTCTGCAGGTGAATCTTCCAAAGACAGCGATTGATTCTCCACCAGAGAATGTTGGGTGAAAATCGTCTCTTCATGTCTCATCTCGTTTTCTCTCTCAGAGAGATGAAGATCCTGAAACCAGCCGGTGTGATTCATCGTTAGTCACCCCAGAAAACCCCCGCTCACCCTTCATATGTCAGGCACCCCCCCAGCCTTGGCCCCGGGCCGTCACCCTGACAACTCCGCACAACTTTATCTTACATCATAAAAGTCCTGGATTGTAAGACAGATCTTCCTGTAGTGTGAATGTTCTAGATCAGTGGCCTCCAAACTGCAGCCAGGGGGCCAGATGTGGCCCTTTGCTTGCCTTTATCCGGCCCTTGGAGCATTATTCCTCCCACTGACACCAAGGATGGGGCACTATTCCTCCCACTGACACCAAGGATGGGGCACTATTTATCCCACTGACACCAAGGATGGGACACTATTCCTCCCACTGACACCAAGGATGGGGCACTATTCCTCCCACTGACACCAATGATGGGACACTATTCCCCCCACTGATACCAATGACGGGGCACTATTCCTCCCACTGATACCAATGATGGGACACTATTCCTCCCACTGACACCAATGATGGGACACTATTGATCTTTTATTGAAAAGAATCAAGCAACCAATTTTATACAAAAGTAAAAAACAAAACCATAGTACAAAACTTCAACAGAAAACAAAGGAATACACATCCATGTTCAGAATATATACAATATATACATAATCCACTACCAAAACATCCCTAGAAAACTATCTACATAAAGCAGCAGAGAGGGCCTAAGAGGCACAACCCATCACCTATGTACGCAGCCATTTATCAAAAATTCATCAAAAATACTGATAATCTAGGGTGATAAGAGACAGACAGCCACACCCGGGAAAGAGACTCCTGGCAGTCAGGGAGGCTTGAAACCCCTCCACGCCTTCAACCAAGCCCCCCGACCCCACTTGTCTCTCTCAAGCTCCCGAATCTTCCCCACCTCATGCAAAATGTCACACACCACCACCTCAACAGGAAGGAGTTTTTGCCGAATGCTGACCTGACACCGTGCGTTCCAGGTGAAATAACGGACTACTAGGCTAACTAAAAAAAGTGTATCCAAACAAAAAACTCCACCGGTATTGAATGCTCCGTACACCCACTCAGCATAACCCAGCCTGGAGAGGAAAGGAACACCGAGGGCCCGCCCCACCTGTTTGTACACCTCTATGTTAAAAGGGCAATGAAGCAGAAAATGGTCCATAGTCTCCTCCTCATCTGCACACTCCTCCCGAGGACAGCTACGATCTATCCCACTGCGGAATTTCAAATTGCCCCGAACATAGAGCTTCCCATGGAAGCACAACCAGGCCAGATCCCTAAATTTAGGGGGTACTCTATCCAAATTAATCAGTCTTAACCCCGCCCTCAAAACTGGGTCCGGGCAATCCCTTAAGGCCAGTGGGTCATGAAAGACTTCGCTCAAGACTCGACTCATAAGGACTTTCCTTGGAACCGATCTGAGATCTTCAGCCGACAATCGCCACTGCCGCAGTAACTTCAGGCACGGAGCGACATAGGCTGGTAGCTGACCACGATGACCCCTGCGATTCTTCACTTGGCCACCTTCTTCCCAAAGTCGTAGAAAAGGCCTAAACCAAGATCTAAATATGCCTACCCATCCAGGAGGTTCCACAGCAAGCATATTACCAATGTTAAACTTGAGAAACAGCAGTGAAAAGAAAAGAACTGGGTTGACCATACCTAAGCCACCCTCCCTCCTGGATAGGTAGGTGACATTCCTCTTGATGGGGTTCAGTCTGTTCCCCCACAGCATCTGGAAGAACACACTACTGACCCTAGCATAGAGAGACACTGGCAAGATGCAGACAAAGCTGACATACAAGAAGATCGGAATCAGGTAAGTCTTAATCAGATCAACCCTTTCCCTCATAGATAACTTCCATCTCTTCCAGCTGACCACCTTAGTATTGGCAATTTCCAGTCTGCCTTCCCAGTTTTTGAGGCCATAATCGCCGGGTCCAAAATCAATGCCTAGTATCTTAATTCTTTCCTGGGGCACTGGAAAGGTGTCCGGGAGATCAAAACCCTCACCATCCTTTCCCATCCAGAAAACTTCAGTCTTTTCCTGATTGATCTTGGAGCCTGATGCTTCAGAATACCGTGATGTCAGAGAGACCACCTCCTCCGCTTCATCCGTCCCAGTGACAATCACCGACACATCATCCGCATAGGCAACAACCCTCAATGGCGGCTCACCCGGGAGCCCCACTGGTACCCCACACAACATGCCGCTCTCTAGCCTCCTGACGAAGGGGTCGATTGCAAACACATAGAGCAGGGGACTCAGGGGACAACCCTGGCGCACCCCGGAGCCAACCCCAAAGGACTGTCCAACCCAACCATTAACAAGAGGGAAGCTTTCTGCCCCCTTATACAAGACTTTCAGCCAATCGACAAAACCACCCGGCAGACCGTACTTACTAAGGAGCAACCACAGGTACTCATGGTTAACACGATCAAAAGCCTTTGCCTGATCCAATGTCAGCAAATACTTTCCCCAGCCTGCAGCCCTGCACCGCTCTAAGGCCTCCCGGACAGCTAAAACCGCTGTGAAGGTGCTCCTACCCTGGACCGAACAGTGCTGATGGCGAGAAAGCAAAGACTCTGCCACTGACGATAGGCGCCAGAAAAATATCTTTGCCAGTATCTTTCTATCGACATTAAGAAGGCTGATGGGGCGCCAATTCTCAATCATCGAAGGATCTTTACCCTTTGAAAGAAGAATCACAGCCGAGTGCCTCATGGAAGGGGAAAGCACCCCCTCAGCAAGGCAACTGTTAAAAACCTCTACCAAATGCGGGGCCAGAATAGACTTAAAGGCTTTGTAAAACTCAGCCGTCAAGCCATCCGGTCCAGGCGACTTTTTGATGGCAAGCTGTTCAATTGCCCTCATCACCTCTTCGACTGTGATCTCCTCTGTCAAATTCATCAATGGAACATCTCCACCATTTAGACCTGGAGTAGAGTCCAAAAAGCTTTCCATCTTGTCACGATCAAGCTCTTTCCTCCCAAGAAGGTCGGCATAAAAGGACCTCACGACCTCCAGAATCCCTGACCTGGACTTTGTCAAGGAACCTGTACTGTCCTTAAGGCCAACGACCGTTTTAACAGCTACACCTTGTTTGCAGTTCTGGTAAGGGTCAGGCGAGTGGTACTTCCCATAGTCCCTCTCCAGAACCAAAGAGGCATGCCGGTCATATTGACACTTCCTGAGAAGGAGTTTCACTTCGGAGATTGCCCCAGGATCTCCTCCTCTCGAGACAAGAATATCCAGCTTCCTCCGTAAACGTTGGTAGGTCATGTATTTATTAAACTGATTTCTATTGGCTAGGCTCCTGAAGAATCCAGCGATCCTCTTTTTGGTCAGCTCCCACCACTCAGCCTTGCTGCTACAAAAGTCCAGGATGGTCACCTGTGCCTGAAAGAATTCCTCAAAGGATTGTCTAACATGTTCTTCCTTGAGTAGAGTCGAATTTAATCTCCAGATGCCCTTGCCCCTCTGAGGGGCGTCTGAAGCATTCAGGACCACAGATAGCATACAGTGATCAGAGAACTCTACTGCCTGCACCACTGGGGGCGAGAAAGCAGAGGCCTCCTTCAAAAAAAACCTATCTATCCTACTCTGACTATTACCACGATGAAAAGTGAACCCGGTGTCATCTGGGAGGTGCTTAATGTGCACATCCACAAGACCAGCATCCCTAACCATACTATTTAAAAAAACGCTATCATACCCCAGCCTGTCCTTGAAGTCCTTCCTGTCCTTGGGCCTAGTTATTGTATTAAAGTCACCTCCAAAGACCACTTGCCGGGATGTAAAAAGAAATGGCTTGATCCTTGTAAAAAGGCATTTCCTGTCCCACTTTGTGTGCGGCCCATAAACATTGATTAGGCGCAGGTCCTGCCCTCCCACAAGGACGTCTAAGACCATACATCTCCCAATCTCCACCTCAATAACCCGCCGGACAGTTACCATGCCGGTTTTAAACAACACCGCCACACCGCCGTAAGGCTCGGCCGCAAGAGACCAGTAAGATGGACCATACCTCCACTCTCTCTTGGCCATATGAATATCTGCCAAGGAGGTGAGCCTAGTCTCTTGCAAAAATAAAATTTCAGCATCTAATTGGCTGAACAAAAAGAAGGCCATAGAACGAGCTCTTACTGACTTAATGCTGGCGACATTAATTGTCACCACTTTTAACGGAGGGGGAACCGCCATTTGGGTTATTGGGTGGATTGCTTCTTAGCTCCCCTCTGCTGCTCATCACCAGAAGCCTCTCTCTTTCTAGAGGCCGCCTCAAAGTCCATTTCAGAATCGGAACTTCTTTCAGAAGAAGCTCCAGATGAAGAAATATCCCACTTGGAGGACCTATGACGGCTGGAGACAGAAACCGGAGCTTCTCGTCCCCGTTCCGTCCTCACCGCCTGCCTCTTCCGCCTCCCAACCTTCCTTCTCTCCTCCAGGTACCGCAGGTCAGCCTCAGAGATGCCCTCATCTCTTATTTTTTTCTTTAAAGTCTTTCCACAAGACTTCTTTACAGAGGAAGGGGCGCCCATTTTAGTACACGCTGGTGGGGGGGGTGATCCCTTTAAGTCAGACTCGGGAGGGGTAGACTCCTGGGGGGTAACAGACTCGGGGGGCACAGACTTGGAAGGTTCCGACACAAGAGGAGAGGGTACAGTAGGCTGGGGGGACACAGAGACAGAAACAGAAGGAGTACTTACAGACACAGGAGGGGTGGCCACAGGAACTGGAGAGGGATTCTGAGCAGGACCGGGGGAGGCGGTCACCGCAGAGGAGGATGGTACACCAGGGGTCTCACCCTCCATCCCGTCCAGCCTTGACATGTCCTCTACTACCTCCTTCTCCATATTGTGCCAGGCTTCAGGACATCTGCTGTAGGGGTGGCCAAGGCGCAGGCACAGGTTGCACCTGATCTTCCTGGTACAATCCTTAGCCATATGACCCTGACCCCGACACACTGAACACATCAAGGCTGAACAGGAGGAGCTCAAGTGCCCCTTTTCTCCACAGCGGTGACACAGCTTCGGCTGACCAGGGTAGAAAACAGTCATCCTATCCCTCCCTATGAAAGCTGAGGAGGGCAAGTGACGGACAACATTCCCATCCCTGGCCAACCTGACTGTTACCGACCATCCCCCAGTCCAGATGTTACGCTCATCATGGATTTTATTAGGTTTGGTCAAAACCTCCCCATAGTTCCTTAACCAGACCTCTAGATCCCGAGCAGGAACACTCTCATTAGTCAGGATAATGGTTATTTTTTTTACTGTTGACCTCTGAGACACCGCAACTGGGACCAGACCTTCCCATTCAGGTCTTGACCTGCACCGAGCCTCATATCGCTCCCAGAACAGGTCAAGACCCTCTGGCCTGGTGAAGCTAACCGTATAGTCCCTTGTCCCAGCTACATGTATAAAGGCATACAGGTCATTTGCACCAAAACCCATCTCCAATATCAAGTCCACCACTGCACGCCGTGCTGGAGGGATGGCACCACCTTCCCATTTCAGAATAACTACATTCCGCCTGGGACCCCCAGCAGAAGCCAGAGACCCAAGACCAGATCTTGGGGTGCTCAAAGTGGCAGCTTGCAGTGGAAAACCCCGTTTGGCAGCGGGACTACCAGGAGCAGAGTGTGCCACCTGTGCAAAAGTAGGTTTATCAAGGCCAAGGGCCGACACTGAAGTCACATTAGTCTGTATATTAGTATTATTATCATCATCAACTGTATGAACTGAAATGGCAGGATCTGTAGCAGGATTGTTCATCACACTGGTACTGGGGTGATTGTTATCAGTCACAGAACTATTCAAATTCCCATCAGGAATAGTCACAGTTGCTGCAATACCAGCTGTCTCCTGATGCTGCACTGTAGAGTCCTCAGCAGCAGTGGGGCAAACAGCTTTGGACTCAGCCAAAGAAGGGTTAATGGGCTGTTCTGACACTTGCAGTCCATCCACAGAAATGACATTTTTTAAACGTATCTCTTGCTGCATTGCAGCCTCAGCAGGCACAACATTGCTGCACACAGGACTAGCAGCCTGATTGACATTAGGCACATTGTCAGTCACAGTGTTAAAAGGAACAAAAACAGTCTTATCCACAACATTGGATTTAGCAGGCTTCACTTTATCAGGTACATCATCAGTAATGTCTTCCTCATTAAACACCATCTGATCCCCCCGCATAGGAGACTCCATTACCTGGATGGCCCTCAGCATACCTCCAGATTCCTGGGAAGGCCTGGGGCTTCTTACCTCTCCCTGGGGGGGCAGGGGGTCAGAACTGGGGGTCTCCTCCTCCTCCACCTCCATCTTTGTCACCCTTCCAAACCTCTTGTCGTTGCAAAACTTCTCTTTAAAGGGCCCATCTCTGCCTTCCATCATGGCCACGATGGTCTCCTGATGATCCACACGGACCTTGGCCAGCTGGATTTCCGGATCCATGGATCCCCGTTTCTGGCTATGTAAGCCCTCACGTTGCCTTCGCAGGCGCTTCAACTCCGCTCTCAGCTTGTAGAGCTTGTCCCTCTCCCTGTTCAGGACCTTAATCCCGGCCACCACTCGCTCCCGAATGGCCTCCGAGCCTTCATCCTCACCAGGGGCAGAGAGATCGGCTTGTGCAGAGGATGGCAGTTCACCTGACGGCCCAGGAGATGGCTGGGAGCCTCCAGCAGGAGAAGCCCCGCTGCCCTCCATGGCCTCCCCAGAAAGGGGGCCAGGGAGCTGGGATAGATTTCACCACCACTCCCTTCTCACAGAGCAGCTTCAGAGGCACCTTCCTCCTGACACACCTGTGCTCCAATGATGGGCGGGGCACTATTCCTCCCACTGACACCAATGATGGGGCACTATTCCTCCCACTGACACCAATGATGGGACACTATTCCTCCCACTGACACCAATGATGGGGCACTATTCCTCCCACTGACACCAATGATGGGACACTATTCCCCCCACTGACACCAATGATGGGACACTATTCCTCCCACTGACACCAAGGATGGGGCACTATTCCTCCCACTGACACCAAGGATGGGACACTATTCCTCCCACTGACGCCAATGATGGGGCACTATTCCTCCCACTGACACCAATGATGGGACACTATTCCCCCCACTGACACCAATGATGGGACACTATTCCTCCCACTGACACCAATGATGGGACACTATTCCCCCCACTGACACCAATGATGGGACACTATTCCTCCCACTGACACCAAGGATGGGGCACTATTCCTCCCACTGACACCAAGGATGGGACACTATTCCTCCCACTGACACCAATGATGGGACACTATTCCTCCCACTGACACCAATGATGGGGCACTATTCCTCCCACTGACACCAATAATGGGGTACTATTTGGGACCCTTATGGATCCATTCCAGAGCACATGCCCCTTTATATGTGGATGAAGCCGGGACTCGGAACAGATCATCTTCTCTTCACAGATTTGTTTTTATTTCACATGAATAGAAGATGTTTAGACTTACAGATATTTCAGGCTTCGCATTTCGCGCAAGGAAGGACGATTAATTGGCCCTCACTTATGGAATTAACTTCACCTAACGATCGCTTTGGCCTCGATTTCTGGAGTGGAGTCCAACTGAGACATTTTTTTAATACCCTACCACCCCTGGAGGGTTTCCTAAGACCATTGACTCCTTTAGAAAAGTTGTGTGAAGAAACAGGCCCTTGTTACCATACACTTTCAAAAATATATGGATTATTGATTGCCCCCCCAGAAAATTATGTTCCCCCATATATAAGGAAGTGGGAAACAATATTAGACAGGACATTTACGCAGGTACAACATAAGCAGATTATAAAGTGGGCGCTAAAATCATCTATATGTACGAGGGCCCAAGAAACGAACTTTAAAATCATGACGAGATGGTATCAAACACCATCACTGCTTAACAAATATTTTCCGGTGATCTCAGATAAATGTTGGAGATGCCAAGAAGAAAGAGGGACATTGCTCCACGTGTTTTGGTCATGCTCGAAGTTAGCACATTTCTGGAGGGAGGTACGTCAGATAGCACAAAAATTTACTGATTATAATATACCAGAAGACCCGGCTTTATTCTTGCTGCATGTTTCTGAAATACCAGGGGAAATATACAGTAGATCAATTGTACGTCATCTTATTAACGGTGCTAGAGCATGTATTGCCCGGCAGTGGAGAGATACGAATCCCCCAACAATCTTCCTATGGTTTAATAGAATTGAAGAAGTAAACAAGATGGAGGACTTGACACTCTCACGTCAAGACCGTCATGAGACTTATTCCAAAACCTGGGCACAATGGAACATATTTAAATACTCGGAAGAAGGGAAGACCCTTTTTTGTAACCCAAGAAGAGGTGGGGGGAGCTAGAGCTCATCTACCTCCCTGTCCGACCCGAGAGAAATTATTGTGTTTTTTTTTTGTTTTGTTTTGTTTTTTGGTTAAGGGGAGGTAACTAAAGTTTTTTAGAAGGTGGTGGGTAATAGGAGGGGAAGAATCAAAGGAACAGGAATATTCCAATGGAATTAGATTTATGCTCTATTTAAGATCATAAGAATGTGTTATATGGTTTGGGCCCGTGGGGCATTTATTGGTTTAAACTGAAACAGAAAAATGTGCTATTTGATTACTTCCCCTGTATGTTGGATAAAATAGATAAATAAAGAAATTGAATAGAAGATGTTTGTGTCTCGCTGAGTGCAGTGAGAGGCGCATTGTCTGTCATACAATATCTCCGCTTGTACGCCATTCTGTCTATTCAATGTTGTCATGTCTCAGTGCCAGAGTTCTTCTACATGACATGTATAGTACGGAGGACCGATACTCTGCGGAGGACCGATCCTAGAGTACGGAGGACCAATCCTAGAGTACGGAGGATCGATACACTGCGGAGGACCGATCCTAATGTATAGGGGGCCGATACTCTGCGGAGGACCGATCCTAGAGTATGGAGGATCGATACTCTGTGGAGGACCGATACTCTGCGGAGGACCGATCCTAGAGTATGGAGGATCGATACTCTGCAGAGGACCGATCTTAGAGTATGGAGGATCGATACTCTGCGGAGGACTGATCCTAGAGTACGGAGGACCGATACTCTGCAGAGGACCGATACTCTGCGGAGGACCAATACTCTGCGGAGGACCGATCCTAGAGTACGGAGGACCGATACTCTGCGGAGGACCGATCCTAGAGTACGGAGGACCAATCCTAGAGTACGGAGGACCAATCCTAGAGTACGGAGGACCGATACTCTGCAGAGGACCGATATTCTGCGGAGGACCGATACTCTGCAGAGGACCAATCCTAGAGTACGGAGGATCGATACACTGCGGAGGACCGATCCTAATGTATAGGGGGCCGATACTCTGCGGAGGACCAATCCTAGAGTATGGAGGACCGATACACTGCGGAGGACCGATACTCTGCGGAGGACCGATCCTAGAGTATGGAGGATCGATACTCTGCGGAGGACTGATCCTAGAGTACGGAGGACCGATACTCTGCGGAGGACCGATACTCTGCGGAGGACTGATCCTAGAGTACGGAGGACCGATACTCTGCGGAGGACCGATACTCTGCGGAGGACTGATCCTAGAGTACGGAGGACCGATCCTAGAGTATGGAGGACCGATACTCTGCGGAGGACCGATACTCTGCGGAGGACCGATCCTAGAGTACGGAGGACGGATACTCTGCGGAGGACCGATCCTAGAGTACGGAGGATCGATACTCTGCGGAGGACCGATCCTAGAGTATGGAGGACCGATACTCTGCGGAGGACCGATCCTAGAGTACGGAGGACGGATACTCTGCGGAGGACCGATCCTAGAGTACGGAGAATCGATACTCTGCGGAGGACTGATCCTAGAGTACGGAGGACCGATACTCTGCGGAGGACTGATCCTAGAGTACGGAGGACCAATACACTGCGGAAGACCGATCCTATCGTATGGAGGACCGATACTCTGCGGAGGACTGATTCTAGAGTACGGAGGACCGATACTCTGCGGAGGACCAATACTCTGCGGAGGACCAATACTCTGCGGAGGACCGATCCTAGAGTACGGAGGACCAATCCTAGAGTACGGAGGACCGATACTCTGCGGAGGACCGATCCTAGAGTACGGAGGACCAATCCTAGAGTACGGAGGACCGATACTCTGCGGAGGACCGATCCTAATGTATAGAGGACCAATACACTGCGGAGGACCGATCTTAGAGTATGGAGGACCGATACACTATATAGAGGACCGATCCTGTACAGTACAGAGGTCAACTTCTGCACTATATAGGACCATTCTGATACTGTAGAGCAGCCATTCTGAACCAGGATTCTTCCAAAGGTTGCTGGAGGTTCAATGATGGTCCCTCTGATGGTTCCAGAGCCAATGCCACTTGGTAGAGCGACGGACTCTCACTGAATACATTTTATTAGAAGGGGTTCTCTGAGACCTAAAATTATTTCTGAGTTATAAAAGGTTGGGAAAGGCTACTGTGGAGAGATTTTATTTGGGTACTTTTGTTCCCGGTGTTGATGACCCTCCAAACAGCACAAATCTCTCCAACACACCTTCATTTATTCTGGTTACATCCCCCATTAGGGTGAACAAAAGCAGTCAAAAAGCAATCAATAAACCCGAACCCATCGCTTAACCCTATCCCTGAGCACCACAATAATGCCAAACCCATCGCCTATCCCTTATCCTGAGCACCATCAATGAACCCAAACCCAGCGCCTAACCCTTATCCTGAGCACCACAATATTGCCAAACCCATCGCCTATCCCTTATCCTGAGCACCATCAATAAACCCGAACCCATCGCTTAACTCTTATCCTGAGCACCATCAATAATGCCAAACCCATCGCCTATCCCTTATCCTGAGCACCATCAATGAACCCAAACCCAACGCCTATCCCTTATCCTGAGCAGCATCAATGAACCCAAGCCCAGCGCCTATCCCTTATCCTGAGCACCATCAATGAACCCAAACCCATCGCATATCCCTTATCCTAAACACCATCAATAAACCCAAACCCATCGCCAATCCCTTATCCTAAACACCATCAATAAACCCAAACCCATAGCCTATCCCTTATCCTAAGCACCATCAATAATACCAAACCCATCGCCTATCCCTTATCCTGAGCACCATCAATAATACCAAACCCATCACCTATCCCTGAGCACCACAATAATGCCAAACCCATCGCCTATCCCTTATCCTGAGCACCATCAATGAACCCAAACCCAGCGCCTATCCCTTATCCTGAGCACCATCAATGAACCCAAACCCATCGCCTATCCCTTATCCTGAGCACCATCAATGAACCCAAACCCAGCGCCTATCCCTTATCCTGAGCACCATCAATAAACCCAAACCCATAGCCTATCCCTTATCCTGAGCACCATCAATGAACCCAAACCCATCGCCTATCCCTTATCCTGAGCACCATCAATGAACCCAAACCCATCGCCTATCCCTTATCCTAAACACCATCAATAAACCCAAACCCATCGCCTATCCCTTATCCTGAGCACCATCAATAATACCAAACCCATCGCCTATCCCTATCCCTGAGCACCACAATAATACCAAACCCATCGCCTATCCCTTATCCTAAACACCATCAATAAACCCAAACCCATAGCCTATCCCTTATCCTAAACACCATCAATGAACCCAAACCCAGCGCCTATCCCTTATCCTAAGCACCATCAATAATGCCAAACCCAGCGCCTATCCCTTATCCTAAACACCATCAATAATACCAAACCCATCGCCTATCCCTTATCCTAAACACCATCAATGAACCCAAACCCAGCGCCTATCCCTTATCCTAAGCACCATCAATAAACCCGAAACCCATCAGCTAACCCTATCCCTGAGCACCACAATAATGCCAAACCCATCAGCTAACCCCAGGGCAGCCATCAGAAATTTTTGGGCCCCATACACAGCTTTGGGCCTGACCACCAACATTCCCCAGGGCTTGCCCACGGGCCATCCTACCAAATCCGCTCACCAGACACCTCACCTGTACGCACTCAGCCCCCCCTCAATCCTGTATACATGTCAGCCCCCCCCACACACACATCTGTATATATGCCAGCCCCCCCCACACACACACACCTGTATATATATATATATATATTTATGGCAGCCCCTCACATACACAACCAGAACCCCGTACAGCCACCAGAGACCCAGCGCAGGGACCCTGTACAGCCACCAGGGACCCTGTAAAACCACCAGGGCCCTGCACAGCCACCAGAGATCCCGCACAGCCACCAGGGACCCCACACAGGAACCTGTACAGCCACCATTAACTCCGCACAGGGACCAGGGACCCCACACAGCCACCAGAGACCCCGCACAGCCACCAGAGACCCTGCACAGCCCAGAGACCCCGCACAGCCACCAGAGACCCTGCACAGCCACCAGGGCCCCCGGCACAACAACCAGGGACCCCGCACAGCCACCAAGGACCCGGGACCCCGCACAGGGACCAGGGACCCTGCACAGCCACCAGGGGCCCCGCACAGCCACCAGGGGCCCTGCTCAGCCACCAGGGACCCCGAACAGCCACCAGGGGCTCTGCGCAGCCACCAGGGACCCCGCACAGGAACCCGCACAGCCACCAGAGACTCCACGCAGGGACCCCACACAGAGACCAGGGAACCCGCACAGCCACCAGGGACCCCGCACAACCACCAGGGACCCCGCACAGCCACCAGGGACCCAGGACCCTGCACAGGAATCCCCGCACCGCCACCAGAGAAACCGCACAGGGACCCCGCACAGAGACCAGGGAGCCCGCACAGCCACCAGGGGCCCCGAATAGCCACTTGAGAAGGAAGGGGTGGGACAATTTTAGGGGGGCGCCTGATTTTACTCTTGCCTAGGGCAGCACAAAACCAAAATACACCACTGCATACACAAACCTGTAAACACACAAGGCTCTGGCCCCTCCCTGTACACAAACAGCCCCCCTCCCTTTCCTTCACAGCCCTTACTTGTAAAGAAGATCATCCTACCTGGTCCCAGGTCGTTTTCACAAAATGACATGTTGCTGAGAAGTACAGTACAGATCACACAAGGGGTGCACATGCACATAGTAGCCAGAGGTGGCAGTAAAGAGCTCGATGTCTGAGCTCAAGTGACACAAGAATAGCAGAAGCTATAAAAACGTTTCTGTAATGCACAGCACGGCTCCCTCCACCCGTCCTGCCTTCTTCTGGCCCCGGCGGGCCCCTCGGGCAACGGTGCCCCTTACACTTGTGACGGCTGTACCCCCTGATGGCGGCCCTGCATAACCCTAATCCTAAGCAGCATTGTTAAACCCAAACCCATCGCCTAACCCTAATCCTAAGCACCATCAATAAACCCAAACCCATAACCTAACCCTAATCCTAAGCAGCATTAATAAACCAAAACCCATCGCCTAACCCTAATCCTAAGCACCATCAACAAACTCAAACCCATCGCCTAACCCTAAGCACCATCAATAAACCCAAACCCATCGCCTAACCCTAATCCTAAGCACCATCAATATACCCAAACCCATCACCTAACCCTAATCCTAAGCACCATCAACAAACTCAAACCCATCGCCTAACCCTAAGCACCATCAATAAACCCAAACCCCTCACCTAATTCAAACCCATCGCCTAACCGTAAGCACCATCAATAAACCCAAACCCCTCACCTAATTCAAACCCATCGCCTAACCCTAATCCTAAGCACCATCAATAAACCCAAACCCATCGCCTAACCCTAATCCTAAGCAGCATTGTTAAACCCGAACCCATCACCTAACCCTAATCCTAAACACCATCAACAAACTCAAACCCATCGCCTAACCCTAACCCTAATCCTAACCCTAACCCTAACCCTAAGCACCATCAATAAACCCAAACCCATCGCCTAACCCTAACCCTAATCCTAAGCACCATCAATATACCCAAACCCATCACCTAACCCTAATCCTAAGCACCATCAGTAAACCCAAAACCATCGCCTAACCCTAATCCTAAGCAGCATTAATAAACCAAAACCCATCGCCTAACCCTAATCCTAAGCACCATCAACAGACTCAAACCCATCGCCTAACCCTAAGCACCATCAATAAACCCAAACCCCTCACCTAATTCAAACCCATCGCCTAACCCTAAGCACCATCAATAAACCCAAACCCCTCACCTAGTTCAAACCCATCGCCTAACCCTAATCCTAAGCAGCATTGATAAACCCGAACCCATCACCTAACCCTAATCCTAAACACCATCAACAAACTCAAACCCATCGCCTAACCCTAATCCTAAGCACCATCAATAATCCCAAACTCATCGCCTAACCCTAAGCACCATCAATAAACCCAAACCCATAACCTAACCCTAATCCTAAGCACCATCTATATACCCAAACCCATCACCTAACCCTAATCCAGAGCAGCATTGTTAAACCCAAACCCATCGCCTAACCCTAATCCTAAGCACCATCTACAAACTCAAACCCATCGCCTAACCCTAAGCACCATCAATAAACCCAAACCCATCGCCTAACCCTAATCCAGAGCAGCATTGTTAAACCCAAACCCATCGCCTAACCCTAATCCTAAGCACCATCTACAAACTCAAACCCATCGCCTAACCCTAAGCACCATCAATAAACCCAAACCCATCGCCTAACCCTAATCCTAAGCACCATCAATATACCCAAACCCATCACCTAACCCTAATCCTAAGCACCATCAATAAACCCAAAACCATCGCCTAACCCTAATCCTAAGCAGCATTAATAAACCAAAACCCATCGCCTAACCCTAATTCTAAGCACCATCAACAAACTCAAACCCATCACCTAACCCTAAGCACCATCAATAAACCCAAACCCATCGCCTAACCCTAATCCTAAACACCATCAATATACCCAAACCCATCACCCAACCTTAATCCTAAGCACCATCAACAAACTCAAACCCATCGCCTAACCCTAAGCGCCATCAATAAACCCAAACCCCTCACCTAATTCAAACCCATCGCCTAACCCTAATCCTAAGCACCATCAATAAACCCAAACCCATCGCCTAACCCTAATCCTAAGCAGCATTGTTAAACCCGAACCCATCACCTAACCCTAATCCTAAACACATCAACAAACTCAAACCCATCGCCTAACCCTAAGCACCATCAATAAACCCAAACTCATCGCCTAACCCTACTCCTAAGCAGAATCAATAAACCCAAACCCATCGCCTAACCCTAATCCTAAGCACATCAATAAACCCAAACCCATCGCCTAACCCTAAGCACCATCAATAAACCCAAACCCATAACCTAACCCTAATCCTAAGCACCATCAATATACCCAAACCCATCGCCTAACCCTAATCCAGAGCAACATTGTTAAACCCGAACCCATCGCCTAAACCTAATCCTAAGCACCATCAACAAACTCAAACCCATCGCCTAACCCTAAGCACCATCAATAAACCCAAACCCATCGCCTAACCCTAACCCTAATCCTAAGCACCATCAATATACCCAAACCCATCACCTAACCCTAATCCTAAGCACCATCAACAAACTCAAACCCATCGCCTAACCCTAATCCTAAGCAGCATTGTTAAACCCAAACCCATCGCCTAACCCTAAGCACCATCAATAAACCCAAACCCCTCACCTAATTCAAACCCATCGCCTAACCCTGATCCTAAACACCATCAATAAACCCAAACCCATCGCCTAACCCTAATCCTAAGCAGCATTGTTAAACCCGAACCCATCACCTAACCCTAATCCTAAACACCATCAACAAACTCAAACCCATCGCCTAACCCTAAGCACCATCAATAAACCCAAACCCTAAGCACCATCAATAAACCCAAACCCCTCACCTAATTCAAACCCATCGCCTAACCCTAAGCACCATCAATAAACCCAAACCCCTCACCTAATTCAAACCCATCGCCTAACCCTGATCCTAAACACCATCAATAAACCCAAACCCATCGCCTAACCCTAATCCTAAGCAGCATTGTTAAACCCGAACCCATCACCTAACCCTAATCCTAAACACCATCAACAAACTCAAACCCATCGCCTAACCCTAAGCACCATCAATAAACCCAAACCCATCGCCTAACCCTACTCCTAAGCAGCATCAATAAACCCAAACCCATCGCCTAACCCTAATCCTAAGCACCATCAATAAACCCAAACCCATCACCTAACCCTAAGCACCATCAATAAACCCAAACCCATCACCTAACCCTAAGCACCATCAATAAACCCAAACCCATAACCTAACCCTAATCCTAAGCACCATCAATATACCCAAACCCATCGCCTAACCCTAATCCAGAGCAGCATTGTTAAACCCAAACCCATCGCCTAACCCTAATCCTAAGCACCATCAATAAACCCAAACCCATCGCCTAACCCTAACCCTAAGCAGCATTAATAAACCCAAACCCATCGCCTAACCCTAATCCTAAGCACCATCAATAAACCCAAACCCATCGCCTAACCCTAATCCTAAGCACCATCATTATACCCAAACCCATTGCCTAACCCTAACCCTAAGCAGCATTAATAAACCCAAACCCATCGCCTAACCCTAATCCTAAACACCATCATTATACCCAAATCCATCGCCTAACCCTAATCCTAAGCACCATCAACAAACTCAAACCCATCGCCTAACCCTAATCCTAAGCACCATCAATAAACCCAAACCCATCGCCTAACCCTAAGCACCATCAATAAACCCGAACCCATCGCCTAACCCTAAGCACATCAATAAACCCGAACCCATCTGCTAACGCTACTCCTAAGCAGCATCAATAAACCTGAACCCATCGCCTAACCCTAAGCACCGTCAATAAACTCAAACCCATCGCCTAACTCTAAGTACCATCAATAAACCCAAACCCATCGCCTAATCCTAGGCACCATTAATAAACTCAAACCCATCGCCTAACCCTAACCCTAAGCAAGATCAATAAAACCGAACCCATCAGCTAACCCTAACCATCATCAATAAACCCAAACCCATCGACTAACCCTAACCCTAAGCACCATCAATAAACCCAAACCCATTGCCTAACCATAAGCACCATCAATAAACCCGAACCCTTTGCCTAACCATAAGCAACATCAATAAACCTGAACTCATCAGCTAACCCTAACCTTAAGCAGCATCAATAAACCTGAACCCATCTCCTAACCCTAAGCACCATCAAATAACCCAAACCCATCACCTAACCTGAACCCATCGCCTTACCTTAAGCAGCATCAATAAACCCAAACCCATCGCCTAACCCTAAGCACCATCAATAAACCCAAACCCATCGCCTAACCCTAAGCACCATCAATAAACTCAAACCCATCGCCTAACTCTAACCCTAAGCACCATCAATAAACCTGAACCCATCACCAAGCCCTAACCTTAAGCAGCATCAATAAACACAAACCCATCGCCTAACCCTAATCCTAAGCAGCATCAACAGAAACATCACGTACCAATAGTACCAATAGTACAAACTGCAAGCAAAAAAAAATAAACCAATGTAACAGCATATTTATGAACAAATTGTGAACACGCATGGGTCCAGGCTGCAGAGTTTAGGCCTCTAGGTCTCTGGCCTCTGTGTCCTGACTAGTGAAAAGTACACAGAGGCCTAAAAAAATACAGTTCCCCCTTACCCCCTCCACCCGGCTAGTGGTCAAATAGCTATTCTTGGCTAGCGTTGGGTCCAAAGTCCTTGGAGTGCTCTAAACGGTATTGTAATCCTAGGAAAAGGGGAAAGAAGTGGTCCAAAGAAAAGAGTGCCAGATATTCCAGTAGGAGAGCAACACTATCCTTTCAAATAGGAAGGAACCAAAGTTGGTGGCGGCCTTGTATGGCAATCTCTTTTCCCTCCTAGGAGGAACATCTCTGAATACAAGTGCAGGCTGTTCTCACGGGCTCTGGATGTGACAGTCAGGGAGGCAGAAGTGGATGTCACGCTTGATAGGGTCACACAAGGGCAGTCTCTCATCAAGTTGGTGCCCAGCTACCATACCTCTGCAGATTTCCACTGGCAGCCCCACCCCCAAGTGGGCAGACTCCTAGAACCCACCTGCTGCTCAACACAGTGTCACCCGAGTCCTTGTCACCTCTGTAGTCACTTCATTCTGAAGACCTGCAAACTGTCTTCTCTGCCGCCTCTCCTTTCTCCTCAGGGGCTGTCCCCTCTGAGTACTCTTGGATCTGTAGTACTAATCCCCTTCTCCACAGGGCTTTGTCTCTGTGTGGGGACTACATCTACCATAAGCCTTTGGAGTCCCCACCTCCCCACTCCATTTTTGGTCTCTTCCAAATGGCCAGTCTTTGTACTGTATTGAAGACACCCTATAGTTTATCATTGTCCGTGTTCTCCTCCAATATGGTAACAGCACCTAGTCTCCAACAAAATGGCCCTCACTTTTCTGTCTAGCACAGTCCTCCAATCAGGAAGAGGGAGGAGTAACAAGCTGCAGGGTAATTTAATGGGTCGTCTATAGCCCAGGCTACATGGAACTCATCAGCCCCTTGTCTATTCACCAGGAATCATGAATGTGTCAGTCCTGGCTCCTCGGTGTCTTTTGGGATTAATGTCGGCACTTTTCATGTGGCTATCAATCATAAGAAGATACATTTATAAACCCAATGGCAGTTAGTTGGGGGGGCTCTGTCGCTCCTCCACCTGGTCCTGCAGAGCTGGCAGTCATGTGAACAATGGTGGGGGTGGAAACCAGAAAAACAACTTTTACCGGTAAAATGCCCCCGGGGACACAATGGCCGAAGGGGGCAACAATAAAAACACTTCATTTCCAGGACTTGGCTGTCTGAAACTGGTTCTTCAGGAGGCAACACAATGAGGTCTCTGTCACCTTTTATCACCTGAAAAATGGCAGCACTTCCTTCTCACAGGCTCAACACGCCCAATGCTGCGTTCTGGGGGATTGGGGTGATAGGTACATTATCCTGTATTCTGGGGGATCGGGGTGATAGGTACATTATCCCCTATTCTGGGGGATCGGGTGATAGGTACATTATCCCCTATTCTGAGGGATCGGGGTGATAGGTACATTATCCTGTACTCTGGGGGATCGGGGTGATAGGTACATTATCCTGTATTCTGGGGGATCGGGGTGATAGGTACATTATTCTGGGGGATCGGGGTGATAGGTACATTATCCTGTTATCTGGAGGATCGGGGTGATGGGTACATTATCCTGTATTCTGGGGGATCGGGGTGATAGGTACATTATCCTGTACTCTGGGGGATCGGGGTGATAGGTACATTATCCTGTACTCTGGGGGATCGGGGTGATAGGTACATTATCCTGTATTCTGGGGGATCGGGGTGATAGGTACATTATCCTGTATTCTGGGGGATCGGGGTGATAGGTACATTATCCTGTACTCTGGGGGATCGGGGTGATAGGTACATTATCCTGTATTCTGGGGGATCGGGGTGATAGGTACATTATCCTGTATTCTGGAGGATCGGGGTGATGGGTACATTATCCTGTTATCTGGGGGATCGGGGTGATAGGTACATTATCCTGTATTCTGGGGGATCGGGGTGATAGGTACATTATCCTGTACTCTGGGGGATCGGGGTGATAGGTACATTATCCTGTATTCTGGGGGATCGGGGTGATAGGTACATTATCCTGTACTCTGGGGGATTGGGGTGATAGGTACATTATCCTGTATTCTGGGGGATCGGGGTGATAGGTACATTATCCTGTATTCTGGAGGATCGGGGTGATAGGTACATTATCCTGTATTCTGGGGGATCGGGGTGATAGGTACATTATCCTGTACTCTGGGGGATCGGGGTGATAGGTACATTATCCTGTATTCTGGGGGATCGGGGTGATACGTACATTATCCTGTACTCTGGAGGATCGGGGTGATGGGTACATTATCCTGTATTCTGGGGGTTTGGGGTGATAGGTACATTATCCTGTACTCTGGGGGATCGGGGTGATAGGTACATTATCCTGTATTCTGGGGGATCGGGGTGATAGGTACATTATCCTGTATTCTGGAAGATCGGGGTGATAGGTACATTATCCTGTATTCTGGGGGAACGGGGTGATATGTACATTATCCTGTATTCTGGGGGATCAGGGTGATAGGTACATTATCCTGTATTCTGGGGGATCGGGGTGATAGGTACATTATCCTGTACTCTGGGGGATCGGGGTGATAGGTACATTATCCTGTATTCTGGGGGATCGGGGTGATAGGTACATTATCCTGTACTCTGGGGGATCGGGGTGATAGGTACATTATCCTGTATTCTGGGGGATCGGGGTGATAGGTACATTATCGTGTATTCTGGGGGATCGGGGTGATAGGTACATTATCCTGTATTCTGGGGGATCGGGGTGATAGGTACATTATCCTGTATTCTGGGGGATCGGGGTGATAGGTACATTATCCTGTATTCTGGAGGATCGGGGTGATAGGTACATTATCCTGTACTCTGGGGGATCGGGGTGATAGGTACATTATCCTGTATTCTGGGGGATCGGGGTGATAGGTACATTATCCCCTATTCTGGGGGATCGGGGTGATAGGTACATTATTCTATTATCTGGAGGATCGGGGTGATGGGCACATTATCCTGTATTCTGGGGGATCGGGGTGATAGGTACATTATCCTGTATTCTGGGGGATCGGGGTGATAGGTACATTATCCCCTATTCTGGGGGGTCGGGGTGATAGGTACATTATCCTGTTATCTGGAGGATCGGGGTGATGGGTACATTATCCTGTATTCTGGGGGATCGGGGTGATAGGTACATTATCCTGTATTCTGGGGGATCGGGGTGATAGGTACATTATCCCCTATTCTGGGGGATCGGGTGATAGGTACATTATCCTGTATTCTGGGGGATCGGGGTGATAGGTACATTATCCTGTACTCTGGGGGATCGGGGTGATAGGAACATTATCCTATCCTGTATTCTGGGGGATCGGGGTGATAGGTACATTATCCCCTATTCTGGGGGATCGGGGTGATAGGTACATTATCCTGTTATCTGGAGGATCGGGGTGATGGGTACATTATCCTGTATTCTGGGGGATCGGAGTGATGGGTACATTATCCTGTATTCTGGGGGATCGGGGTGATAGGTACATTATTCTGTACTCTGGGGGATCGGGGTGATAGGTACATTATCCTGTATTCTGGGGGATCGGGGTGATAGGTACATTATCCTGTATTCTGGGGAATCGGGGTGATAGGTACATTATCCCCTATTCTGGAGGATCGGGGTGATAGGTACATTATCCTGTACTCTGGGGGATCGGGGTGATAGGTACATTATCCTGTATTCTGGGGGATCGGGGTGATAGGTACATTATCCTGTACTCTGGGGGATCGGGGTGATAGGTACATTATCCTGTACTCTGGGGGATCGGGGTGATAGGTACATTATCCTGTACTCTGGGGGATCGGGGTGATAGGTACATTATCCTGTTATCTGGAGGATCGGGGTGATGGGTGCATTTTCCTGTATTCTGGGGGATCGGGGTGATAGGTACATTATCCTGTATTCTGGGGGATCGGGGTGATAGGTACATTATCCCCTATTCTGGGGGATCGGGTGATAGGTACATTATCCTGTATTCTGGGGGATCGGGGTGATAGGTACATTATCCTGTACTCTGGGGGATCGGGGTGATAGGTACATTATCCTATCCTGTATTCTGGGGGATCGGGGTGATAGGTACATTATCCCCTATTCTGGGGGATCGGGGTGATAGGTAAATTATCCTGTTATCTGGAGGATCGGGGTGATGGGTACATTATCCTGTATTCTGGGGGATCGGAGTGATGGGTACATTATCCTGTATTCTGGGGGATCGGGGTGATAGGTACATTATCCTGTATTCTGGGGGATCGGGGTGATAGGTACATTATCCCCTATTCTGGGGGATCGGGTGATAGGTACATTATCCTGTATTCTGGGGGATCGGGGTGATAGGTACATTATCCTGTACTCTGGGGGATCGGGGTGATAGGTACATTATCCTATCCTGTATTCTGGGGGATCGGGGTGATAGGTACATTATCCCCTATTCTGGGGGATCGGGGTGATAGGTAAATTATCCTGTTATCTGGAGGATCGGGGTGATGGGTACATTATCCTGTATTCTGGGGGATCGGAGTGATGGGTACATTATCCTGTATTCTGGGGGATCGGGGTGATAGGTACATTATTCTGTACTCTGGGGGATCGGGGTGATAGGTACATTATCCTGTATTCTGGGGGATCGGGGTGATAGGTACATTATCCTGTACTCTGGGGGATCGGGGTGATAGGTACATTATCCTGTATTCTGGGGGATCGGGGTGATAGGTACATTATCCCCTATTCTGGAGGATCGGGGTGATAGGTACATTATCCTATTATCTGGAGGATCGGGGTGATGGGTACATTATCCTGTATTCTGGGGGATCGGGGTGATAGGTACATTATCCTGTATTCTGGGGGATCGGGGTGATAGGTACATTATCCCCTATTCTGGGGGATCGGGGTGATAGGTACATTATCCTGTTATCTGGAGGATCGGGAGTGATGGGTACATTATCCTGTATTCTGGGGGATCGGGGTGATAGGTACATTATCCTGTATTCTGGGGGATCGGGGTGATAGGTACATTATCCCCTATTCTGGGGGATCGGGTGATAGGTACATTATCCTGTATTCTGGGGGATCGGGGTGATAGGTACATTATCCTGTACTCTGGGGGATCGGGGTGATAGGTACATTATCCTATCCTGTATTCTGGGGGATCGGGGTGATAGGTACATTATCCCCTATTCTGGGGGATCGGGGTGATAGGTACATTATCCTGTTATCTGGAGGATCGGGGTGATGGGTACATTATCCTGTATTCTGGGGGATCGGGGTGATGGGTACATTATCCTGTATTCTGGGGGATCGGGGTGATAGGTACATTATTCTGTACTCTGGGGGATCGGGGTGATAGGTACATTATCCTGTATTCTGGGGGATCGGGGTGATAGGTACATTATCCTGTACTCTGGGGGATTGGGGTGATAGGTACATTATCCTGTATTCTGGGGGATCGGGGTGATAGGTACATTATCCTGTATTCTGGAGGATCGGGGTGATAGGTACATTATCCTGTATTCTGGGGGATCGGGGTGATAGGTACATTATCCTGTACTCTGGGGGATCGGGGTGATAGGTACATTATCCTGTATTCTGGGGGATCGGGGTGATACGTACATTATCCTGTACTCTGGAGGATCGGGGTGATGGGTACATTATCCTGTATTCTGGGGGTTTGGGGTGATAGGTACATTATCCTGTACTCTGGGGGATCGGGGTGATAGGTACATTATCCTGTATTCTGGGGGATCGGGGTGATAGGTACATTATCCTGTATTCTGGAAGATCGGGGTGATAGGTACATTATCCTGTATTCTGGGGGAACGGGGTGATAGGTACATTATCCTGTATTCTGGGGGATCAGGGTGATAGGTACATTATCCTGTATTCTGGGGGATCGGGGTGATAGGTACATTATCCTGTACTCTGGGGGATCGGGGTGATAGGTACATTATCCTGTATTCTGGGGGATCGGGGTGATAGGTACATTATCCTGTACTCTGGGGGATCGGGGTGATAGGTACATTATCCTGTATTCTGGGGGATCGGGGTGATAGGTACATTATCGTGTATTCTGGGGGATCGGGGTGATAGGTACATTATCCTGTATTCTGGGGGATCGGGGTGATAGGTACATTATCCTGTATTCTGGGGGATCGGGGTGATAGGTACATTATCCTGTATTCTGGAGGATCGGGGTGATAGGTACATTATCCTGTACTCTGGGGGATCGGGGTGATAGGTACATTATCCTGTATTCTGGGGGATCGGGGTGATAGGTACATTATCCCCTATTCTGGGGGATCGGGGTGATAGGTACATTATTCTATTATCTGGAGGATCGGGGTGATGGGCACATTATCCTGTATTCTGGGGGATCGGGGTGATAGGTACATTATCCTGTATTCTGGGGGATCGGGGTGATAGGTACATTATCCCCTATTCTGGGGGGTCGGGGTGATAGGTACATTATCCTGTTATCTGGAGGATCGGGGTGATGGGTACATTATCCTGTATTCTGGGGGATCGGGGTGATAGGTACATTATCCTGTATTCTGGGGGATCGGGGTGATAGGTACATTATCCCCTATTCTGGGGGATCGGGTGATAGGTACATTATCCTGTATTCTGGGGGATCGGGGTGATAGGTACATTATCCTGTACTCTGGGGGATCGGGGTGATAGGAACATTATCCTATCCTGTATTCTGGGGGATCGGGGTGATAGGTACATTATCCCCTATTCTGGGGGATCGGGGTGATAGGTACATTATCCTGTTATCTGGAGGATCGGGGTGATGGGTACATTATCCTGTATTCTGGGGGATCGGAGTGATGGGTACATTATCCTGTATTCTGGGGGATCGGGGTGATAGGTACATTATTCTGTACTCTGGGGGATCGGGGTGATAGGTACATTATCCTGTATTCTGGGGGATCGGGGTGATAGGTACATTATCCTGTATTCTGGGGAATCGGGGTGATAGGTACATTATCCCCTATTCTGGAGGATCGGGGTGATAGGTACATTATCCTGTACTCTGGGGGATCGGGGTGATAGGTACATTATCCTGTATTCTGGGGGATCGGGGTGATAGGTACATTATCCTGTACTCTGGGGGATCGGGGTGATAGGTACATTATCCTGTACTCTGGGGGATCGGGGTGATAGGTACATTATCCTGTACTCTGGGGGATCGGGGTGATAGGTACATTATCCTGTTATCTGGAGGATCGGGGTGATGGGTACATTTTCCTGTATTCTGGGGGATCGGGGTGATAGGTACATTATCCTGTATTCTGGGGGATCGGTGTGATAGGTACATTATCCCCTATTCTGGGGGATCGGGTGATAGGTACATTATCCTGTATTCTGGGGGATCGGGGTGATAGGTACATTATCCTGTACTCTTGGGGATCGGGGTGATAGGTACATTATCCTATCCTGTATTCTGGGGGATCGGGGTGATAGGTACATTATCCCCTATTCTGGGGGATCGGGGTGATAGGTAAATTATCCTGTTATCTGGAGGATCGGGGTGATGGGTACATTATCCTGTATTCTGGGGGATCGGAGTGATGGGTACATTATCCTGTATTCTGGGGGATCGGGGTGATAGGTACATTATCCTGTATTCTGGGGGATCGGGGTGATAGGTACATTATCCCCTATTCTGGGGGATCGGGTGATAGGTACATTATCCTGTATTCTGGGGGATCGGGGTGATAGGTACATTATCCTGTACTCTGGGGGATCGGGGTGATAGGTACATTATCCTATCCTGTATTCTGGGGGATCGGGGTGATAGGTACATTATCCCCTATTCTGGGGGATCGGGGTGATAGGTAAATTATCCTGTTATCTGGAGGATCGGGGTGATGGGTACATTATCCTGTATTCTGGGGGATCGGAGTGATGGGTACATTATCCTGTATTCTGGGGGATCGGGGTGATAGGTACATTATTCTGTACTCTGGGGGATCGGGGTGATAGGTACATTATCCTGTATTCTGGGGGATCGGGGTGATAGGTACATTATCCTGTACTCTGGGGGATCGGGGTGATAGGTACATTATCCTGTATTCTGGGGGATCGGGGTGATAGGTACATTATCCCCTATTCTGGAGGATCGGGGTGATAGGTACATTATCCTATTATCTGGAGGATCGGGGTGATGGGTACATTATCCTGTATTCTGGGGGATCGGGGTGATAGGTACATTATCCTGTATTCTGGGGGATCGGGGTGATAGGTACATTATCCCCTATTCTGGGGGATCGGGGTGATAGGTACATTATCCTGTTATCTGGAGGATCGGGAGTGATGGGTACATTATCCTGTATTCTGGGGGATCGGGGTGATAGGTACATTATCCTGTATTCTGGGGGATCGGGGTGATAGGTACATTATCCCCTATTCTGGGGGATCGGGTGATAGGTACATTATCCTGTATTCTGGGGGATCGGGGTGATAGGTACATTATCCTGTACTCTGGGGGATCGGGGTGATAGGTACATTATCCTATCCTGTATTCTGGGGGATCGGGGTGATAGGTACATTATCCCCTATTCTGGGGGATCGGGGTGATAGGTACATTATCCTGTTATCTGGAGGATCGGGGTGATGGGTACATTATCCTGTATTCTGGGGGATCGGGGTGATGGGTACATTATCCTGTATTCTGGGGGATCGGGGTGATAGGTACATTATTCTGTACTCTGGGGGATCGGGGTGATAGGTACATTATCCTGTATTCTGGGGGATCGGGGTGATAGGTACATTATCCTGTATTCTGGGGGATCGGGGTGATAGGTACATTATCCTGTATTCTGGGGGATCGGGGTGATAGGTACATTATCCTGTACTCTGGAGGATCGGGGTGATAGGTACATTATTCTGTACTCTGAAGGATCGGGGTGATAGGTACATTATCCTGTATTCTGGGGGATAGGGGTGATAGGTACATTATCCTGTATTCTGGGGGATCGGGGTGATAGGTACATTATCCTGTTATCTGGAGGATCGGGGTGATGGGTACATTTTCCTGTATTCTGGGGGATCGGGGTGATAGGTACATTATCCTGTATTCTGGGGGATCGGGGTGATAGGTACATTATCCCCTATTCTGGGGGATCGGGTGATAGGTACATTATCCTGTATTCTGGGGGATCGGGGTGATAGGTACATTATCCTGTACTCTGGGGGATCGGGGTGATAGGTACATTATCCTATCCTGTATTCTGGGGGATCGGGGTGATAGGTACATTATCCCCTATTCTGGGGGATCGGGGTGATAGGTAAATTATCCTGTTATCTGGAGGATCGGGGTGATGGGTACATTATCCTGTATTCTGGGGGATCGGAGTGATGGGTACATTATCCTGTATTCTGGGGGATCGGGGTGATAGGTACATTATTCTGTACTCTGGGGGATCGGGGTGATAGGTACATTATCCTGTATTCTGGGGGATCGGGGTGATAGGTACATTATCCTGTATTCTGGGGGATCGGGGTGATAGGTACATTATCCTGTATTCTGGAGGATCGGGGTGATAGGTACATTATCCTGTACTCTGGGGGATCGGGGTGATAGGTACATTATCCTGTATTCTGGGGGATCGGGGTGATAGGTACATTATCCCCTATTCTGGAGGATCGGGGTGATAGGTACATTATCCTATTATCTGGAGGATCGGGGTGATGGGTACATTATCCTGTATTCTGGGGGATCGGGGTGATAGGTACATTATCCTGTATTCTGGGGGATCGGGGTGATAGGTACATTATCCCCTATTCTGGGGGATCGGGGTGATAGGTACATTATCCTGTTATCTGGAGGATTGGGGGTGATGGGTACATTATCCTGTATTCTGGGGGATCGGGGTGATAGGTACATTATCCTGTATTCTGGGGGATCGGGGTGATAGGTACATTATCCCCTATTCTGGGGGATTGGGTGATAGGTACATTATCCTGTATTCTGGGGGATCGGGGTGATAGGTACATTATCCTGTACTCTGGGGGATCGGGGTGATAGGTACATTATCCTATCCTGTATTCTGGGGGATCGGGGTGATAGGTACATTATCCCCTATTCTGGGGGATCGGGGTGATAGGTACATTATCCTGTTATCTGGAGGATCGGGGTGATGGGTACATTATCCTGTATTCTGGGGGATCGGGGTGATGGGTACATTATCCTGTATTCTGGGGGATCGGGGTGATAGGTACATTATTCTGTACTCTGGGGGATCGGGGTGATAGGTACATTATCCTGTATTCTGGGGGATCGGGGTGATAGGTACATTATCCTGTATTCTGGGGGATCGGGGTGATAGGTACATTATCCTGTATTCTGGGGGATCGGGGTGATAGGTACATTATCCTGTACTCTGGAGGATCGGGGTGATAGGTACATTATCCTGTACTCTGGGGGATCGGGGTGATAGGTACATTATCCTGTATTCTGGGGGATCTGGGTGATAGGTACATTATCCTGTATTCTGGAGGATCGGGGTGATGGGTACATTATCCTGTTATCTGGGGGATTGGGGTGATAGGTACATTATCCTGTATTCTGGGGGATCGGGGTGATAGGTACATTATCCTGTACTCTGGGGGATCGGGGTGATAGGTACATTATCCTGTATTCTGGGGGATCGGGGTGATAGGTACATTATCCTGTATTCTGGAGGATCGGGGTGATAGGTACATTATCCTGTATTCTGGGGGATCAGGGTGATAGGTACATTATCCTGTATTCTGGGGGATCGGGGTGATAGGTACATTATCCTGTACTCTGGGGGATCGGGGTGATAGGTACATTATCCTGTAATCTGGGGGATCGGGGTGATAGGTACATTATCCTGTACTCTGGGGGATCGGGGTGTTAGGTACATTATCCTGTACTCTGGGGGATCGGGGTGATAGGTACATTATCCTGTACTCTGGGGGATCGGGGTGATAGGTACATTATCCTGTATTCTGGGGGATCGGGGTGATAGGTACATTATCCTGTACTCTGGGGGATCGGGGTGATAGGTACATTATCCTGTACTCTGGGGGATCGGGGTGATAGGTACATTATCCTGTATTCTGGGGGTTTGGGGTGATAGGTACATTATCCTGTATTCTGGGGGATCGGGGTGATAGGTACATTATCCTGTATTCTGGGGGATCGGGGTGATAGGTACATTATCCTGTATTCTGGGGGATCGGGGTGATAGGTACATTATCCTGTATTCTGGGGGATCGGGGTGATAGGTACATTATCCTGTACTCTGGGGGATCGGGGTGATAGGTACATTATCCTGTATTCTGGGGGATCGGGGTGATAGGTACATTATCCTGTATTCTGGGGGATCAGGGTGATAAGTACATTATCCTGTATTCTGGGGGATCGGGGTGATAGGTACATTATCCCCTATTCTGGGGGATCGGGGTGATAGGTACATTATCCTGTACTCTGGGGGATCGGGGTGATAGGTACATTATCCTGTATTCTGGGGGATCGGGGTGATAGGTACATTATCCTGTATTCTGGGGGATCGGGGTGATAGGTACATTATCCTGTACTCTGGGGGATCGGGGTGATAGGTACATTATCCTGTACTCTGGGGGATCGGGGTGATAGGTACATTATCCTGTATTCTGGAGGATCGGGGTGATAGGTACATTATCCTGTATTCTGGGGGATCGGGGTGATAGGTACATTATCCTGTATTCTGGGGGATCGGGGTGATAGGTACATTATCTCCTATTCTGGGGGATCGGGGTGATAGGTACATTATCCTGTATTCTGGGGGATTGGGGAGATAGGTACATTATCCTGTATTCTGGGGGATCGGGGTGATGGGTACATTATCCTGTATTCTGGGGGTTTGGGGTGATAGGTACATTATCCTGTTATCTGGGGGATCGGGGTGATAGGTACATTATCCTGTATTCTGGGGGATCGGGGTGATAGGTACATTATCCTGTATTCTGGGGGATCGGGGTGATAGGTACATTATCCCCTATTCTGGGGGATCGGGGTGATAGGTACATTATCCTGTATTCTGGGGGATCGGGGTGATGGGTACATTATCGTGTATTCTGGGGGATCGGGTTGATAGGTACATTTTCCTGTATTCTGGGGGATCGGGGTGATAGGTACATTATCCTGTATTCTGGGGGCTCAGGGTGATAGGTACATTATCCGCTATTCTGGGGGATCGGGTGATAGGTACATTATCCTGTACTCTGGGGGATCGGGGTGATAGGTACATTATCCTGTATTCTGGGGGATCGGGGTGATAGGTACATTATCTTGTATTCTGGGGGATCGGGTGATAGGTACATTATCCCCTATTCTGGGGAATCGGGGTGATAGGTACATTATCCTCTATTCTGGAGGATCGGGGTGATAGGTACATTATCCTGTATTCTGGGGGATCGGGGTGATAGGTACATTATCCTGTATTCTGGGGGATCGGGGTGATAGGTACATTATCCCCTATTCTGGGGGATCGGGGTGATAGGTACATTATCCTGTATTCTGGGGGATCGGGGTGATAGGTACATTATCCTGTATTCTGGGGGATCGGGGTGATGGGTACATTATCCTGTATTCTGGGGGTTTGGGGTGATAGGTACATTATCCTGTATTCTGGGGGATCGGGGTGATAGGTACATTATCCTGTATTCTGGGGGATCGAGTGATAGGTACATTATCCCCTATTCTGGGGAATCGGGGTGATAGGTACATTATCCTCTATTCTGGAGGATCGGGGTGATAGGTACATTATCCTGTATTCTGGGGGATCGGGGTGATAGGTACATTATCCTGTATTCTGGGGGATCGGGGTGATAGGTACATTATCCCCTATTCTGGGGGATCGGGGTGATAGGTACATTATCCTGTATTCTGGGGGATCGGGGTGATAGGTACATTATCCTGTATTCTGGAGGATCGGGGTGATGGGTACATTATCCTGTATTCTGGGGGTTTGGGGTGATAGGTACATTATCCTGTTATCTGGGGGATCGGGGTGATAGGTACATTATCCTGTATTCTGGGGGATCGGGGTGATAGGTACATTATCCTGTATTCTGGGGGATCGGGGTGATAGGTACATTATCCCCTATTCTGGGGGATCGGGGTGATAGGTACATTATCCTGTATTCTGGGGGATCGGGGTGATAGGTACATTATCCCCTATTCTGGAGGATCGGAGTGATAGGTACATTATCCTGTATTCTGGGGGATCGGGGTGATAGGTACATTATCCCCTATTCTGGGGGATCGGGGTGATAGGTACATTATCCTAAATTCTGGGGGATCGGGGTGATAGGTACATTATCCTAAATTCTGGGGGATCGGGGTGATAGGTACATTATCCTGTATTCTGGGGGATCGGGGTGATAGGTACATTATCCCCTGTTCTGGGGGATCGGGGTGATAGGTACATTATCCCCTATTCTGGGGGATCGGGGTGATAGGTACATTATCCTGTATTCTGGGGGATCGGGGTGATAGGTACATTATCCTGTTATCTGGGGGATCGGGTGATAGGTACATTATCCTGTATTCTGGGGGATCGGGGTGATAGGTACATTATCCCCTATTCTGGGGGATCGATGTGATAGGTACATTATCCTGTATTCTGGGGGATCGGGGTGATAGGTACATTATCCTGTATTCTGGGGGATCGGGGTGATAGGTGGGGATATCGGGGTGTATCGGGGTGATAGGTGGGGATATCAGGGTGATAGGTGGGGATATCGGGGTGTATCGGAGTGATAGGTGGGGATATTGGGGTGATAGGTGGGGATATCGGGGTGTATCGGGGTGATAGGTGGGGATATCGGGGTGATAGGTGGGGATATCGGGGTGTATTGGGGTGATAGGTGGGGATATCGGGGTGTATCGGGGTGATAGGTGGGGATATCGGGGTGTATTGGGGTGATAGGTGGGGTGTATCAGGGTGTATCGAGGTGATAGGTGGGGATATCGGGGTGATAGGTGGGGATATCAGGGTGTATCGGGGTGATAGGTGGGGATATTGGGGTGTATTGGGGTGATAGGTGGGGATATTGGGGTGATAGGTGGGGATATCGGGGTGTATCGGGGTGATAGGTGGGGATATCGGGGTGTATCGGGGTGATAGGTGGAGATATCGGGGTGATAGGTGGGGATATCGGGGTGTATCGGGGTGATAGGTGGGGATATCGGGATGATAGGTGGGGATATCGGGGTGTATCGGGGTAATAGGTGGGGATATCGGGGTGATAGGTGGGGATATCGGGGTGTATCGGGGTGATAGGTGGGGATATCGGGGTGTATCGGGGTGATAGGTGGGGATATCGGGGTGATAGGTGGGGATATCGGGGTGTATCGGGTGATAGGTGGGGATATCGGGGTGTATCGGGGTGATAGGTGGGGATATCGGGGTGATAGGTGGGGATATCGGGGTGTATCGGGGTGATAGGTGGGGATATCGGGGTGTATTGGGGTGATAGGTGGGGTGTATCAGGGTGTATCGGGTGATAGGTCGGGATATCGGGGTGATAGGTCGGGATATCAGGGTGTATCGGGGTGACTTGCACCGTGGGTAAGTCTCTCTTGATGTTTTGGTAGATTTGTCACCCTCGTCCCTCCCCTCCCTTCCCTGGAATGGCTCCATGCAGAACTGGTCGGTCTAGTTTTATAATCCAGCTCTGAGTGAGACGCAGAGACAGTGACACCGTCCTCCTCGCCCTGCATTCAGCGTCAGACCCTCCAACAACTACAACCACCATGTCACCGGGACCCTGCTACCCCCCACTGTGGCCCCCCAGGATCTGCCACTATCGGAGGACCCTGCTCCTTCTTTTCCTCTGCTTTACAGGTAGGACACTAACGTATGAACTGTGTACAGCTGGGAGTACCATCATTGTGTGTGCTGGGAGGACCACCATTGTGTGTGCTGGGAGTACCACCATTGCGTGTGCTGGGAGTACCACCATTGTGTGTGCTGGGAGTGCTGGGTTCTGTCACTGTACAATGCAGGAATAGCTGCTGTCACTGGATGTCTGTCTCTATACTTCCTATGGACAGGTCTGACGATACCTCTCCTAAACAGCCGTCTCTGAATGTCTCTTCTATATGGAGGTCTCAGAATGTCTCTCCTACATGGAGGTCTCAGGATGTCTCTTCTATATGGAGGTCTCAGGATGTCTCTTCTATATGGAGGTCTCAGGAGGTCTCTCCTATATGGAGGTCTCAGGAGGTCTCTTCTATATGGAGGTCTCAGGATGTCTCTTCTATATGGAGGTCTCAGGATGTCTCTTCTATATGGAGGTCTCAGAATGTCTCTTCTATATGGAGGTCTCAGAATGTCTCTCCTACATGGAAGTCTCAGGATGTCTCTTCTATATGGAGGTCTCAGGAGGTCTCTCCTATATGGAGGTCTCAGGAGGTCTCTTCTATATGGAGGTCCCAGGATGTCTCTTCTATATGGAGGTCTCAGAATGTCTCTCCTACATGGAGGTCTCAGGATGTCTCTTCTATATGGAGGTCTCAGGAGGTCTCTCCTATATGGAGGTCTCATTTTGGTTGGACACTGGGTGGGTATTGAGGGGGGTGAAGTTACCCCAGAGGGGGAGGGGGAGCAGGGCACTGGGTGGGTATTGAGGGGGGTGAAGTTACCCCAGAGGGGGAGGGGGAGCAGGGCACTGGGTGGGTATTGAGGGGGGTAAAGTTACCCCAGAGGGGGAGGGGGAGCAGGGCACTGGGTGGGTATTTGGCATTAACTGGGTAAATCAGAGGAATCAGCACTAGGACAAAGCAAGCCTGCTAGTACACAAAGGAAGAAAGGGCAGGGCTGACACCTCGCATTACTGTGCATGCTCTGGGGGTGTCATCTTATTGGTGTCGGGTCAGGAGAGGACATTTTTTAAGGTAAAAGCTTCACTTGCTGCATGCTTGTTTTCGGTCTTTGCCTACATGGTAGAGATAGAAGGATCAGGCCTGCACCTTGGCTGCTTCTATATATCTCTCCTCTGGTTCTCAGGCTATATAGATCCGATATAAAGGGGGGCTGTGATTGGAGAACAGTTCTCCTGTCCTGCTTCAGCTCCCCATAAGCTTCCATTGATTCAGAAAGTAAGCTCCTGGGCTCAGCATTTCCTGTATGGTTGGGAAATGTCCAGCGGGGTGACACATACACGAAGCATTCCTAGGTCACCATGATTCATAATTCTGGGGTGACAGTAACGTACGGGACACTTTTGCTGTCACGCAGGCCTCTGATCGGCTGCCGGAGTTTATAACACGCCAGATCTGACTGAATTCCTCGTAAATGGTTCCAGCCCTCCTTCTACTCTGTAATTAAAGGTTTAGTGGAGGAGCTGTGAGAGTTGGCAGAGCTCTGTTGATATCTGGAAGGGGGGGACTCTGGGGCAGAAGGGGATCTTCTATTGATATTGGGATGTTACATCACTGTGGACTGTCAGTATGGGGGGTGTTAGGTCAGATGGACTGTCAGTATGGGAGGTGTTGGGTCAGATGGACTGTCAGTATGGAGGGTGTTGGGTCAGATGGACTGTCAGTATGGAGGGTGTTGGGTCAGATGGACTGTCAGTATGGGGGGTGTTTGGTCAGATGGACTGTCAGTATGGGGGGTGTTGGGTCAGATGGACTGTCAGTATGGGGGGTGTTGGGTTTAGATGGACTGTCAGTATGGAGGGTGTTGGGTCAGATGGACTGTCAGTATGGGGGGTGTTTGGTCAGATGGACTGTCAGTATGGAGGGTGTTGGGTCAGATGGACTGTCAGTATGGGGGGTGTTTGGTCAGATGGACTGTCAGTATGGAGGGTGTTGGGTCAGATGGACTGTCAGTATGGGGGGTGTTGGGTCAGATGGACTGTCAGTATGGAGGGTGTTGGGTCAGATGGACTGTCAGTATGAAGGGTGTTGGGTAAGAAAGACTGTCAGTATGTAGGGTGTTGGGTCAGATGGACTGTCAGTATGGAGGGTGTTGGGTCAGATGGACTGTCAGTATGGGGGGTGTTTGGTCAGATGGACTGTCAGTATGGGGGTGTTGGGTCAGATGGACTGTCAGTATGGGGGTGTTGGGTTTAGATGGACTGTCAGTATGGAGGGTGTTGGGTCAGATGGACTGTCAGTATGGGGGGTGTTTGGTCAGATGGACTGTCAGTATGGAGGGTGTTGGGTCAGATGGACTGTCAGTATGGGGGGTGTTGAGTCAGATGGACTGTCAGTATGGAGGGTGTTGGGTCAGATGGACTGTCAGTATGAAGGGTGTTGGGTAAGAAAGACTGTCAGTATGTAGGGTGTTGGGTCAGATGGACTGTCAGTATGGAGGGTGTTGGGTCAGATGGACTGTCAGTATGGGAGGTGTTGGGTCAGATGGACTGTCAGTATGGAGGGTGTTGGGTCAGATGGACTGTCAGTATGGGAGGTGTTGGGTCAGATGGACTGTCAGTATGGGGGGTGTTGGGTCAGATGGACTGTCAGTATGGAGGGTGTTGGGTCAGATGGACTGTCAGTATGGGAGGTGTTGGGTCAGATGGACTGTCAGTATGGAGGGTGTTGGGTCAGATGGACTGTCAGTGTGGAGGGTGTTGGGTCAGATGGACTGTCAGTATAGAGGGTGTTGGGTCAGATGGACTGTCAGTATGGGGGGTGTTGGGTTAGATGGACTGTCAGTATGGGTGGTGTTGGGTCAGATGGACTGTCAGTATGGGGGGTGTTGGATCAGATGGACTGTCAGTATGGGAGGTGTTGGGTCAGATGGACTGTCAGTATGGGGGGTGTTGGGTCAGATAGACTGTCAGTATGAGGGTGTTGGGTCAGATGGACTGTCAGTATGGGGGGTGTTGGGTTTAGATGGACTGTCAGTATGGAGGGTGTAGGGTCAGATGGACTGTCAGTATGGAGGGTGTTGGGTCAGATGGACTGTCAGTATGGAGGGTGTTGGGTCAGATGGACTGTCAGTATGGAGGGTGTTGGGTCAGATGGACTGTCAGTGTGGAGGGTGTTGGGTCAGATGGACTGTCAGTATGGGAGGTGTTGGGTCAGATGGACTGTCAGTATGGAGGGTGTTGGGTCAGATGGACTGTCAGTATGGGGGGTGTTTGGTCAGATGGACTGTCAGTATGGGGGGTGTTGGGTCAGATGGACTGTCAGTATGAGGGTGTTGGGTCAGATGGACTGTCAGTATGGGGGGTGTTGGGTTAGATGGACTGTCAGTATGGGTGGTGTTGGGTCAGATGGACTGTCAGTATGGGGGGTGTTGGGTCAGATGGACTGTCAGTATGGGAGGTGTTGGGTCAGGTGGACTGTCAGTATGGGGGGTGTTGGGTCAGATGGACTGTCAGTATGAGGGTGTTGGGTCAGATGGACTGTCAGTATGGGGGTGTTGGGTTTAGATGGACTGTCAGTATGGAGGGTGTTGGGTCATATGGACTGTCAGTATGGGGGGTGTTTGGTCAGATGGACTGTCAGTATGGAGGATGTTGGGTCAGATGGACTGTCAGTATGGAGGGTGTTGGGTCAGATGGACTGTCAGTATGGGGGGTGTTGGGTCAGATAGACTGTCAGTATGAGGGGTGTTTGGTCAGATGGACTGTCAGTATGGAGGGTGTTGGGTCAGATGGACTGTCAGTATGGAGGGTGTTGGGTCAGATGGACTGTCAGTATGGAGGGTGTTGGGTCAGATAGACTGTCAGTATGGAGGGTGTTGGGTCAGATGGACTGTCAGTATGGAGGGTGTTGGGTCAGATGGACTGTCAGTATGGAGGGTGTTGGGTCAGATGGACTGTCAGTATGGGAGGTGTTGGGTCAGATGGACTGTCAGTATGGAAGGTGTTGGGTCAGATGGACTGTCAGTATGGGGGGTGTTTGGTCAGATGGACTGTCAGTATGGAGGGTGTTGGGTCAGATGGACTGTCAGTATGGGGGGTGTTTGGTCAGATGGACTGTCAGTATGGAGGGTGTTGGGTCAGATGGACTGTCAGTATGGGGGGTGTTGGTTCAGATGGACTGTCAGTATGGAGGGTGTTGGGTCAGATGGACTGTCAGTATGGAGGGTGTTGGGTCAGATAGACTGTCAGTATGGAGGGTGTTGGGTCAGATGGACTGTCAGTATGGAGGGTGTTGGGTCAGATGGACTGTCAGTATGGAGGGTGTTGGGTCAGATGGACTGTCAGTATGGGAGGTGTTGGGTCAGATGGACTGTCAGTATGGAGGGTGTTGGGTCAGATGGACTGTCAGTATGGGAGGTGTTGGGTCAGATGGACTGTCAGTATGGGGGGTGTTGGGTCAGATGGACTGTCAGTATGGAGGGTGTTGGGTCAGATGGACTGTCAGTATGGGAGGTGTTGGGTCAGATGGACTGTCAGTATGGAGGGTGTTGGGTCAGATGGACTGTCAGTGTGGAGGGTGTTGGGTCAGATGGACTGTCAGTATAGAGGGTGTTGGGTCAGATGGACTGTCAGTATGGGGGGTGTTGGGTTAGATGGACTGTCAGTATGGGTGGTGTTGGGTCAGATGGACTGTCAGTATGGGGGGTGTTGGGTCAGATGGACTGTCAGTATGGGAGGTGTTAGGTCAGATGGACTGTCAGTATGGGGGGTGTTGGGTCAGATGGACTGTCAGTATGAGGGTGTTGGGTCAGATGGACTGTCAGTATGGGGGGTGTTGGGTTTAGATGGACTGTCAGTATGGAGGGTGTTGGGTCAGATGGACTGTCAGTATGGAGGGTGTTGGGTCAGATGGACTGTCAGTATGGAGGGTGTTGGGTCAGATGGACTGTCAGTATGGAGGGTGTTGGGTCAGATGGACTGTCAGTGTGGAGGGTGTTGGGTCAGATGGACTATCAGTATGGGAGGTGTTGGGTCAGATGGACTGTCAGTATGGAGGGTGTTGGGTCAGATGGACTGTCAGTATGGGGGGTGTTTGGTCAGATGGACTGTCAGTATGAGGGTGTTGGGTCAGATGGACTGTCAGTATGAGGGTGTTGGGTCAGATGGACTGTCAGTATGGGGGTGTTGGGTTAGATGGACTGTCAGTATGGGTGGTGTTGGGTCAGATGGACTGTCAGTATGGGGGTGTTGGGTCAGATGGACTGTCAGTATGGGAGGTGTTGGGTCAGATGGACTGTCAGTATGGGGGGTGTTGGGTCAGATGGACTGTCAGTATGAGGGTGTTGGGTCAGATGGACTGTCAGTATGGGGGGTGTTGGGTTTAGATGGACTGTCAGTATGGAGGGTGTTGGGTCATATGGACTGTCAGTATGGGGGGTGTTTGGTCAGATGGACTGTCAGTATGGAGCATGTTGGGTCAGATGGACTGTCAGTATGGAGGGTGTTGGGTCAGATGGACTGTCAGTATGGGGGGTGTTGGGTCAGATGGACTGTCAGTATGGGGGGTGTTGGGTTTAGATGGACTGTCAGTATGGAGGGTGTTGGGTCAGATAGACTGTCAGTATGAGGGGTGTTTGGTCAGATGGACTGTCAGTATGGAGGGTGTTGGGTCAGATGGACTGTCAGTATGGAGGGTGTTGGGTCAGATGGACTGTCAGTATGGAGGGTGTTGGGTCAGATAGACTGTCAGTATGGAGGGTGTTGGGTCAGATGGACTGTCAGTATGGAGGGTGTTGGGTCAGATGGACTGTCAGTATGGAGGGTGTTGGGTCAGATGGACTGTCAGTATGGGAGGTGTTGGGTCAGATGGACTGTCAGTATGGGGGGTGTTGGGTCAGATGGACTGTCAGTATGGGGGGTGTTTGGTCAGATGGACTGTCAGTATGGAGGGTGTTGGGTCAGATGGACTGTCAGTATGGGGGGTGTTTGGTCAGATGGACTGTCAGTATGGAGGGTGTTGGGTCAGATGGACTGTCAGTATGGGGGGTGTTGGTTCAGATGGACTGTCAGTATGGAGGGTGTTGGGTCAGATGGACTGTCAGTATGGAGGGTGTTGGGTCAGATAGACTGTCAGTATGGAGGGTGTTGGGTCAGATGGACTGTCAGTATGGAGGGTGTTGGGTCAGATGGACTGTCAGTATGGAGGGTGTTGGGTCAGATGGACTGTCAGTATGGGAGGTGTTGGGTCAGATGGACTGTCAGTATGGAGGGTGTTGGGTCAGATGGACTGTCAGTATGGGAGGTGTTGGGTCAGATGGACTGTCAGTATGGAGGGTGTTGGGTCAGATGGACTGTCAGTATGGAGGGTGTTGGGTCAGATGGACTGTCAGTATGGAGGGTGTTGGGTCAGATGGACTGTCAGTATGGAGGGTGTTGGGTCAGATGGACTGTCAGTGTGGAGGGTGTTAGGTCAGATGGACTGTCAGTATAGAGGGTGTTGGGTCAGATGGACTGTCAGTATGGAGGGTGTTGGGTCAGATGGACTGTCAGTATGGGAGGTGTTGGGTCAGATGGACTGTCAGTATGGAGGGTGTTGGGTCAGATGGACTGTCAGTATGGAGGGTGTTGGGTCAGATGGACTGTCAGTATGGAGGGTGTTGGGTCAGATGGACTGTCAGTATGGGGGGTGTTGGGTCAGATGGACTGTCAGTATGGAGGGTGTTGGGTCAGATGGACTGTCAGTATGGGGGGTGTTGGGTTAGATGGACTGTCAGTACGGGGGGTGTTGGGTCAGATGGACTGTCAGTATGGGGGTTTTTGGGTCAGATAGACTGTCAGTATGGGGGGTGTTGGGTCAGATGGACTGTCAGTATGGGGGTGTTGGGTCAGATGGACTGTCAGTATGGGGGGTGTTGGGTCAGATGGACTGTCAGTATGGGGGGTGTTGGGTCAGATGAACTGTCAGTATGGAGGGTGTTGGGTCAGATGGACTGTCAGTATGGGGGGTGTTGGGTCAGATGGACTGTCAGTATGGAGGGTGTTGGGTCAGATGGACTGTCAGTATGGGGGGTTTTGGGTTTAGATGGACTGTCAGTATGGGGGGTGTTGGGTCAGATGGACTGTCAGTATGGAGGGTGTTGGGTCAGATGGACTGTCAGTATGGGGGGTGTTGGGTCAGATGGACTGTCAGTATGGGGGGTGTTTGGTCAGATGGACTGTCAGTATGGGGGGTGTTTGGTCAGATGGACTGTCAGTATGGGGGGTGTTGGATCAGATGGACTGTCAGTATGGAGGGTGTTGGGTCAGATGAACTGTCAGTATGGAGGGTGTTGGGTCAGATGGACTGTCAGTATGGGGGGTGTTGGGTCAGATGGACTGTCAGTATGGAGGGTGTTGGGTCAGATGGACTGTCAGTATGGGGGGTTTTGGGTTTAGATGGACTGTCAGTATGGGGGGTGTTGGGTCAGATGGACTGTCAGTATGGAGGGTGTTGGGTCAGATGGACTGTCAGTATGGGGGGTGTTGGGTCAGATGGACTGTCAGTATGGGGGGTGTTTGGTCAGATGGACTGTCAGTATGGGGGGTGTTTGGTCAGATGGACTGTCAGTATGGGGGGTGTTGGATCAGATGGACTGTCAGTATGGAGGGTGTTGGGTCAGATGGACTGTCAGGATGGGAGGTGTTGGGTCAGATGGACTGTCAGTATGGGAGGTGTTGGGTCAGATGGACTGTCAGTATGGAGGGTGTTGGGTCAGATGGACTGTCAGTATGGAAGGTGTTGGGTCAGATGGACTGTCAGTATGGAGGGTGTTGGGTCAGATGGACTGTCAGTATGGGGGGTGTTGGGTTAGATTGACTGTCAGTATGGAGGGTGTTGGGTCAGATGGACTGTCAGTATGGGGGGTGTTGGGTCAGATGGACTGTCAGTATGGTGGGTGTTGGGTCAGATGGACCTGTCATACAGGTGTATGGAGAGCGCTGGGCCTGTGTGATATAGCAATCCCCAGTTACCTGTCATACAGGTGTATGGAGAGTGCTGGGCCTGTGTGATATAGAACTCCCCAGTTACCTGTCATACAGGTGTATGGAGAGCAATGGACCTGTGTGATATAGAACTCCCCAGTTACCTGTCATACAGGTGTATGGAGAGCGCTGGGCCTGTGTGATATAGAACTCCCCAGTTACCTGTCATACAGGTGTATGGAGAATGCTGGGCCTGTGTGATATAGCAATCCCCTGTTACCTGTCATACAGGTGTATGGAGAATGCTGGGCCTGTGTGATATAGAACTCCCCATTTACCTGTCATACAGGTGTATGGACAATGCTGCGCCTGTGTGATATAGAACTCCCCAGTTACCTGTCATACAGGTGTATGGAGAGCGCTGGGCCTGTGTGATATAGAACTCCCTAGTTACCTGTCATACAGGTGTAGGGAGAGCGCTGGGCCTGTGTGATATAGAACTCCCCAGTTACCTGTCATACAGGTGTATGGAGAGCACTGGGCCTGTGTGATATAGAACTCCCTAGTTACCTGTCATACAGGTGTAGGGAGAGCGCTGGGCCTGTGTGACATAGAACTCCCCAGTTACCTGTCATACAGGTGTATGGAGAGCACTGGGCCTGTGTGATATAGAACTCCCCAGTTACCTGTCATACAGGTGTATGGAGAATGCTGGGCCTGTGTGATATAGAACTCCCCATTTACCTGTCATACAGGTGTATGGACAATGCTGCGCCTGTGTGATATAGAACTCCCCAGTTACCTGTCATACAGGTGTATGGAGAATGCTGGGCCTGTGTGATATAGAACTCCCCAGTTACCTGTCATACATGTGTATGGAGAGCGCTGGGCCTGTGTGATATAGAACTCCCCAGTTACCTGTCATACAGGTGTATGGAGAGCACTGGGCCTGTGTGATATAGCAATCCCCAGTTACGTGTCATACAGGTGTATGGAGAATGCTGGGCCTGTGTGATATAGAACTCCCAAGTTACCTGTCATACAGGTGTATGGAGAGCGCTGGGCCTGTGTGATATAGAACTCCCCAGTTACCTGTCATACAGGTGTAGGGAGAGCAATGGACCTGTGTGATATAGCACTCCCCAGTTACCTGTCATACAGGTGTAGGGAGAGCAATGGACCTGTGTGACATAGAACTCCCCAGTTAACTGTCATACAGGTGTATGGAGAATGCTGGGCCTGTGTGATATAGAACTCCCCAGTTACCTGTCATACAGGTGTATGGAGAATGCTGGGCCTGTGTGATATAGAACTCCCCAGTTACCTGTCATACAGGTGTATGGAGAGCCATGGGCCTGTGTGATATAGCACTCCCCAGTTACCTGTCATACAGGTGTATGGAGAGTGCTGGGCCTGTGTGATATAAAACTCCCCATTTACCTGTCATACAGGTGTATGGAGAGCGCTGGGCCTGTGTGATATAGCAATACCCAGTTACCTGTCATACAGGTGTATGGAGAGCGCTGGGCCTGTGTGATATAGAACTCCCCAGTTACCTGTCATACAGGTGTATGGAGAATGCTGGGCCTGTGTGATATAGAACTCCCCAGTTACCTGTCATACAGGTGTATGGAGAGCGCTGGGCCTGTGTGATATAGAACTCCCCAGTTACCTGTCATACAGGTGTATGGAGAATGCTGGGCCTGCGTGATATAGCACTCCCCAGCTCAGCTGTCATACAGGTGTATGGAGAGCGCTGGGCCTGTGTGATATAGAACTCCCCAGTTACCTGTCATACAGGTGTATGGAGAGCGCTGGGCCTGTGTGATATAGAACTCCCCAGTTACCTGTCATACAGGTGTATGGAGAATGCTGGGCCTGTGTTATATAGCAATCCCCAGTTACCTGTCATACAGGTGTATGGCGAGCGCTGGGCCTGTGTGATATAGAACTCCCCAGTTACCTGTCATACAGGTGTATGGAGAGCGCTGGGCCTGTGTGATATAGAACTCCCCAGTTACCTGTCATACAGGTGTAGGGAGAGCGCTGGGCCTGTGTGATATAGAACTCCCCAGTTACCTGTCATACAGGTGTATGGAGAGCGCTGGGCCTGTGTGATATAGAACTCCCCAGTTACCTGTCATACAGGTGTAGGGAGAGCGCTGGGCCTGTGTGATATAGAACTCCCCAGTTACCTGTCATACAGGTGTATGGAGAATGCTGGGCCTGTGTGATATAGAACTCCCCATTTACCTGTCATACAGGTGTATGGAGAATGCTGCGCCTGTGTGATATAGAACTCCCCAGTTACCTGTCATACAGGTGTATGGAGAGCGCTGGGCCTGTGTGATATAGAACTCCCTAGTTACCTGTCATACAGGTGTAGGGAGAGCGCTGGGCCTGTGTGATATAGAACTCCCCAGTTACCTGTCATACAGGTGTATGGAGAGCACTGGGCCTGTGTGATATAGAACTCCCTAGTTACCTGTCATACAGGTGTAGGGAGAGCGCTGGGCCTGTGTGACATAGAACTCCCCAGTTACCTGTCATACAGGTGTATGGAGAGCACTGGGCCTGTGTGATATAGAACTCCCCAGTTACCTGTCATACAGGTGTATGGAGAATGCTGGGCCTGTGTGATATAGAACTCCCCATTTACCTGTCATACAGGTGTATGGACAATGCTGCGCCTGTGTGATATAGAACTCCCCAGTTACCTGTCATACAGGTGTATGGAGAATGCTGGGCCTGTGTGATATAGAACTCCCCAGTTACCTGTCATACATGTGTATGGAGAGCGCTGGGCCTGTGTGATATAGAACTCCCCAGTTACCTGTCATACAGGTGTATGGAGAGCACTGGGCCTGTGTGATATAGCAATCCCCAGTTACGTGTCATACAGGTGTATGGAGAATGCTGGGCCTGTGTGATATAGAACTCCCAAGTTACCTGTCATACAGGTGTATGGAGAGCGCTGGGCCTGTGTGATATAGAACTCCCCAGTTACCTGTCATACAGGTGTAGGGAGAGCAATGGACCTGTGTGATATAGCACTCCCCAGTTACCTGTCATACAGGTGTAGGGAGAGCAATGGACCTGTGTGACATAGAACTCCCCAGTTAACTGTCATACAGGTGTATGGAGAATGCTGGGCCTGTGTGATATAGAACTCCCCAGTTACCTGTCATACAGGTGTATGGAGAATGCTGGGCCTGTGTGATATAGAACTCCCCAGTTACCTGTCATACAGGTGTATGGAGAGCCATGGGCCTGTGTGATATAGCACTCCCCAGTTACCTGTCATACAGGTGTATGGAGAGTGCTGGGCCTGTGTGATATAAAACTCCCCATTTACCTGTCATACAGGTGTATGGAGAATGCTGGGCCTGTGTGATATAGAACTCCCCAGTTACCTGTCATACAGGTGTATGGAGAGCGCTGGGCCTGTGTGATATAGAACTCCCCAGTTACCTGTCATACAGGTGTATGGAGAATGCTGGGCCTGCGTGATATAGCACTCCCCAGCTCAGCTGTCATACAGGTGTATGGAGAGCGCTGGGCCTGTGTGATATAGAACTCCCCAGTTACCTGTCATACAGGTGTATGGAGAGCGCTGGGCCTGTGTGATATAGAACTCCCCAGTTACCTGTCATACAGGTGTATGGAGAATGCTGGGCCTGTGTTATATAGCAATCCCCAGTTACCTGTCATACAGGTGTATGGCGAGCGCTGGGCCTGTGTGATATAGAACTCCCCAGTTACCTGTCATACAGGTGTATGGAGAGCGCTGGGCCTGTGTGATATAGAACTCCCCAGTTACCTGTCATACAGGTGTAGGGAGAGCGCTGGGCCTGTGTGATATAGAACTCCCCAGTTACCTGTCATACAGGTGTATGGAGAGCACTGGGCCTGTGTGATATAGAACTCCCCAGTTACCTGTCATACAGGTGTATGGAGAATGCTGGGCCTGTGTGATATAGAACTTCCCAGTTACCTGTCATACAGGTGTATGGAGAGCGCTGGGCCTGTGTGATATAGAACTCCCCAGTTACCTGTCATACAGGTGTATGGAGAGCGCTGGGCCTGTGTGATATAGAACTCCCCAGTTACCTGTCATACAGATGTATGGAGAGGAATGGGCCTGTGTGATATAGCACTTCCCAGTTAGATGTCATACAGGTGTATGGAGAGCGCTGGGCCTGTGTGATATAGAACTCCCCAGTTACCTGTCATACAGGTGTATGAAGAATGCTGGGCCTGTGTGATATAGCAATCCCCAGTTACCTGTCATACAGGTGTATGGAGAGCGCTGGGCCTGTGTGATATAGAACTCCCCAGTTACCTGTCATACAGGTGTATGGAGAGCGCTGGGCCTGTGTGATATAGAACTCCCCAGTTACCTGTCATACAGGTGTATGGAGAGCGCTGGGCTTGTGTGATATAGAACTCCCCAGTTACCTGTTATACAGGTGTATGGAGAGCGCTGGGCCTGTGTGATATAAAACTCCCCAGTTACCTGTCATACAGGTGTATGGAGAGCAATGGGTCTGTGTGATATAGAACTCCCCAGTTACCTGTCATACAGGTGTATGTAGAATGCTGGGCCTGTGTGATATAGCACTCCCCAGTTACCTGTCATACAGGTGTATGGAGAGCAATGGGTCTGTGTGATATAGAACTCCCCGGTTACCTGTCATACAGGTGTATGGAGAGCGCTGGGCCTGTGTGATATAGAACTCCCCAGTTACCTGTCATACAGGTGTATGGAGAGCGCTGGGCCTGTGTGATATAGAACTCCCCAGTTACCTGTCATACAGGTGTATGGAGAGCAATGGGTCTGTGTGATATAGAACTCCCCAGTTACCTGTCATACAGGTGTATGGAGAATGCTGGGCCTGTGTGATATAGCACTCCCCAGTTACCTGTCATACAGGTGTATGGAGAGCAATGGGTCTGTGTGATATAGAACTCCCCAGTTACCTGTCATACAGGTGTATGGAGAGCGCTGGGCCTGTGTGATATAGAACTCCCCTGTAGTTACCTGTCATACAGGTGTATGGAGAGCGCTGGGCCTGTGTGATATAGAACTCCCCAGTTACCTGTCATACAGGTGTATGGAGAATGCTGGGCCTGTGTGATATAGAACTCCCCAGTTACCTGTCATACAGGTGTATGGAGAGCGCTGGGCCTGTGTGATATAGAACTCCCCAGTTACCTGTCATTCAGTTGTATGGAGAGCGCTGGGCCTGTGTGATATAGAACTCCCCAGTTACCTGTCATACAGGTGTATGGAGAGCGCTGGGCCTGTGTGATATAGAACTCCCCAGTTACCTGTCATACAGGTGTATGGAGAATGCTGGGCCTGTGTGATATAGAACTCCCCAGTTACCTGTCATACAGGTGTATGGAGAGCGCTGGGCCTGTGTGATATAGAACTCCCCAGTTACCTGTCATACAGGTGTATGGAGAGCGCTGGGCCTGTGTGATATAGAACTCCCCAGTTACCTGTCATACAGGTGTATGGAGAGCGCTGGGCCTGTGTGATATAGAACTCCCCTGTTACCTGTCATACAGGTGTATGGAGAATGCTGGGCCTGTGTGATATAGAACTCCCCAGTTACCTGTCATAAAGGTGTATGGAGAATGCTGGGCCTGTGTGATATAGCACTTCCCAGTTACCTGTCATACAGGTGTATGGAGAGCGCTGGGCCTGTGTGATATAGAACTCCCCAGTTACCTGTCATAAAGGTGTATGGAGAGTGCTGGGCCTGTGTGATATAGAACTCCCCAGTTACCTGTCATACAGGTGTATGGAGAGCAATGGGCCTGTGTGATATAGAACTCCCCAGTTATCTGTCATACAGTTGTATGGAGAGCGCTGGGCCTGTGTGATATAGAACTCCCCAGTTACCTGTCATACAGGTGTATGGAGAATGCTGGGCCTGTGTGATATAGAACTCCCCAGTTACGTGTCATACAGGTGTATGGAGAATGCTGGGCCTGTGTGATATAGAACTCCCCAGTTACCTGTCATAAAGGTGTATGGAGAGCGCTGGGCCTGTGTGATATAGAACTCCCCAGTTACCTGTTATACAGGTGTATGGAGAGCGCTGAGCCTGTGTGATATAGAACTCCCCAGTTACCTGTCATACAGGTCTATGGAGAGCGCTGGGCCTGGGTGATATAGAACTTCCCAGTTACCTGTCATACAGGTGTATGGAGAGCGCTGGGCCTGTGTGATATAGAACTCCCCAGTTACCTGTCATACAGGTGTATGGAGAATGCTGGGCCTGTGTGATATAGAACTCCCCAGTTACCTGTCATACAGGTGTATGGAGAGCGCTGGGCCTGTGTGATATAGAACTCCCCAGTTACCTGTCATACAGTTGTATGGAGAGCGCTGGGCCTGTGTGATATAGAACTCCCCAGTTACCTGTCATACAGGTGTATGGAGAGCGCTGGGCCTGTGTGATATAGAACTCCCCAGTTACCTGTCATACAGGTGTATGGACAATGCTGGGCCTGTTTGAAATAGCAATCCCCAGTTACCTGTCATACAGGTGTATGGAGAGCGCTGGGCCTGTGTGATATAGAACTCCCCAGTTACCTGTCATACAGATGTATGGAGAGGAATGGGCCTGTGTGATATAGCACTTCCCAGTTACCTGTCATACAGGTGTATGGAGAATGCTGGGCCTGTGTGATATAGCAATCCCCAGTTACCTGTCATACAGGTGTATGGAGAATGCTGGGCCTGTGTGATATAGAACTCCCCAGTTACCTGTCATACAGGTGTATGGAGAGCGCTGGGCCTGTGTGATATAGAACTCCCCAGTTACCTGTCATACAGGTGTATGGAGAATGCTGGGCCTGTGTGATATAGCAATCCCCAGTTACCTGTCATACAGGTGTATGGAGAATGCTGGGCCTGTGTGATATAGCAATCCCCAGTTACCTGTCATACAGGTGTATGGAGAGCAATGGGTCTGTGTGATATAGCACTCCCCAGTTACCTGTCATACAGGTGTATGGAGAATGCTGTGCCTGTGTGATATAGCACTTCCCAGTTACCTGTCATACAGGTGTATGGAGAATGCTGGGCCTGTGTGATATAGCACTCCCCAGTTACCTGTCATACAGGTGTATGGAGAATGCTGGGCCTGTGTGATATAGAACTCCCCAGTTACCTGTCATACAGTTGTATGGAGAATGCTGGGCCTGTGTGATATAGAACTCCCCAGTTGCCTGTCATACAGGTGTATGGAGAATGCTGGGCCTGTGTGATATAGAACTCCCCAGTTACCTGTCATACATGTGTATGGAGAGCGCTGGGCCTGTGTGATATAGAACTCCCCAGTTACCTGTCATACAGGTGTATGGAGAATGCTGGGCCTGTGTGATATAGAACTCCCCAGTTACCTGTCATACAGGTGTATGGAGAGCGCTGGGCCTGTGTGATATAGAACTCCCCAGTTACCTGTCATACAGGTGTATGGAGAATGCTGGGCCTGTGTGATATAGCACTCCCCAGTTACCTGTCATACAGGTGTATGGAGAGCACTGGGCCTGTGTGATATAGAACTCCCCAGTTACCTGTCATACAGGTGTATGGAGAATGCTGGGCCTGTGTGATATAGCAATCCCCAGTTACCTGTCATACAGGTGTATGGAGAATGCTGGGCCTGTGTGATATAGCAATCCCCAGTTACCTGTCTTACAGGTGTATGGAGAGCAATGTGTCTGTGTGATATAGCACTCCCCAGTTACCTGTCATACAGGTGTATGGAGAATGCTGTGCCTGTGTGATATAGCACTTCCCAGTTACCTGTCATACAGGTGTATGGAGAATGCTGGGCCTGTGTGATATAGCACTCCCCAGTTACCTGTCATACAGGTGTATGGAGAATGCTGGGCCTGTGTGATATAGAACTCCCCAGTTACCTGTCATACAGGTGTATGGAGAATGCTGGGCCTGTGTGATATAGAACTCCCCAGTTACCTGTCATACAGGTGTATGGAGAATGCTGGGCCTGTGTGATATAGAACTCCCCAGTTACCTGTCATACAGGTGTATGGAGAATGCTGGGCCTGTGTGATATAGAACTCCCCAGTTACCTGTTATACAGATGTATGGAGAATGCTGGGCCTGTGTGATATATAACTCCCCAGCTCAGCTGTCAGGGCTGAACCAGAGATATCCCATCTCAGGTGGAGTCGTCAGGTGGGCCAGCCCAGACACAAAGCAGCAGAGAGGCGGTTCCGTCTTCCTCAGGTGTGACCTGGTTGAGCTGCAGGTCTGGGTGGCATAATGTGACGGTATCACCACTTGGCTGTGTGTTCCGTCTCCCTGAGTAGTTGGCTGGATAATACAAACATGAAGCAATGGCATGCAGTGAAAGGCCTGAATAGAAAACATTCTAATCCTTCCAAACATTACGGCCGTCCCATTCCTGGTATTGACTCATCAAATATTCCACAATAGACAGGGAGGGTCAGATAAACATGGCCTGCTCTGCACCCGGGCAGGACTTTTATCAGCTGGAAATACAACATTTTCTGCTCTTTCTATATTATTTTCTCTAAAATATTCACTATGAAGGAACATCGCTGTGATCATCAATGCTTCTGATTATCAGCACAGTCCGGGTATGGCCTGGCTGTGATCATCAATGCTTCTGATTATCGGCACAGTCTGGGTATTGCCTGGCTGTAATCATCATTGCTTCTGATTATCAGCACAGTCCGGGTATTGCCTGGCTGTGATCATCAATGCTTCTGATTATCGGCACAGTCCGGGTATTGGCTGACTGTGATCATCAATGCTTCTGATTATCGGCACAGTCCGGTTATTGCCTGGCTCTAATCATCATTGCTTCTGATTATCAGCACAGTCCGGGTATTGCCTGGCTGTGATCATCAATGCTTCTGATTATCGGCACAGTCCGGGTATTGGCTGACTGTGATCATCAATGCTTCTGATTATCGGCACAGTCCGGGTATTGCCTGGCTGTGATCATCATTGCTTCTGATTATCAGCACAGTCCGGGTATTGCCTGGCTGTGATCATCAATGCTTCTGATTATCGGCACAGTCCGGGTATTGGCTGGCCGTGATCATCAATGCTTCTGATTATCGGCACAGTCTGGGTATTGCCTGGCTGTGATCATCAATGCTTCTGATTATCGGCACAGTCTGGGTATTGCCTGGCTGTGATCATCAATGCTTCTGATTATCGGCACAGTCCGGGTATTGCCTGGCTGTGATCATCAATGCTTCTGATTATCGGCACAGTCTGGGTATTGCCTGGCTGTAATCATCATTGCTTCTGATTATCAGCACAGTCCGGGTATTGCCTGGCTGTGATCATCAATGCTTCTGATTATCGGCACAGTCCGGGTATTGGCTGACTGTGATCATCAATGCTTCTGATTATCGGCACAGTCCGGGTATTGCCTGGCTGTAATCATCATTGCTTCTGATTATCAGCACAGTCCGGGTATTGCCTGGCTGTGATCATCAATGCTTCTGATTATCGGCACAGTCCGGGTATTGGCTGACTGTGATCATCAATGCTTCTGATTATCGGCACAGTCCGGGTATTGCCTGGCTGTGATCATCATTGCTTCTGATTATCAGCACAGTCCAGGTATTGCCTGGCTGTGATCATCAATGCTTCTGATTATCGGCACAGTCCGGGTATTGGCTGGCCGTGATCATCAATGCTTCTGATTATCGGCACAGTCCGGGTATTGGCTGGCCGTGATCATCAATGCTTCTGATTATCGGCACAGTCCGGGTATTGGCTGGCTGTGATCATCAATGCTTCTGATTATCGGCACAGTCCGGGTATTGGCTGGCCGTGATCATCAATGCTTCTGATTATCGGCACAGTCCGGGTATTGCCTAGCTGTAACCTGCACAAGTTTTGTCAATCTCCCCAAAATGTGCCTGCATGTTGGGGGGTCACTCACTGAGCACCATACTCATTTCTCCTCACTTCTTCTCCATTCACAGTCATAGATGGCACTGAATATTTTGTGCCAGGGGGGAGGGGAGGGGTGCACAGCATATACATATAATGTATATATTGTGGATATAGGTGTGACTATATATAGTACCAAAAGTATTGGGACACCTGCCTTTACACACATGAACTTTAATGACACCCCAATCTCAGTCCGGAGGGTTCAATATTGAGTTGGCTCCGCCCTTTGAAGCTATAAAAGGTTCAACTCTTCTGGGAAGGCCGTCCACAAGGTTTAGGAGGGTGTCTATGGCAATGTTTGACCATTCTTCCAGAAGAGCAACTTATCCTTCATCACTAGAACCAATATGATCCTGCAACTTATCCTTCATCACTAGAACCAATATGATCCTCCAACTTATCCTTCATCACTAGAACCAATATGATCCCCCAACTTATCCTTCATCACTAGAACCAATATGATCCCCCAACTTATCCTTCATCACTAGAACCAATATGATCCTCCAACTTATCCTTCATCACTAGAACCAATATGATCCTCCAACTTATCCTTCATCACTAGAACGAATATGATCCTCCAACTTATCCTCCATCACTAGAACCAATATGATCCTCCAACTTATCCTTCATCACTAGAACCAATATGATCCTCCAACTTATCCTTCATCACTAGAACCAATATGATCCTCCAACTTATCCTTCATCACTAGAACCAATATGATTCCAACTTATCCTTCATCACTAGAACCAATATGATCCTCCAACTTATCCTTCATCACTAGAACCAATATCATCCCCCAACTTATCCTTCATCACTAGAACCAATATGATCCCCCAACTTATCCTTCATCACTAGAACCAATATGATTCCAACTTATCCTTCATCACTAGAACCAATATGATCCTCCAACTTATCCTTCATCACTAGAACCAATATCATCCCCCAACTTATCCTTCATCACTAGAACCAATATGATCCCCCAACTTATCCTTCATCACTAGAACCAATATGATCCCCCAACTTATCCTTCATCACTAGAACCAATATGATCCCCCAACTTATCCTTCATCACTAGAACCAATATGATCCCCCAACTTATCCTTCATCACTAGAACCAATATGATCCCCCAACTTATCCTTCATCACTAGAATCAATATGATCCTCCAACTTATCCTTCATCACTAGAACCAATTTGATCCTCCAACTTATCCTTCATCACTAGAACCAATATGATCCTCCAACTTATCCTTCATCACTAGTGATGAGCCGAACACCCCCGGGTTCGGTTCGCACCAGAACCCGCGAACGGACCGAAAATTCGCACGAACATTAGAACCCTATTAAATACAATGGATGCGAACGTTCGGATTCTAAAGTGCTAATTATAACGAGTATTATCCATGTTATTGTCCGAAACAGAGTTTCGGAACCCGGCTTCTGCACCAGGGGACATGTATCAATGCAAAAAGAAGTTTTAAAAACGGACGTTTTCCGGGAGCAGTCATTTTAATGATGCATAAAGTGAAAAAAAAAAGTCAAATATTCCTTTAAATATTGTACCTGGGGGGTGTCTAAAGTATGCCTGTGAAGTGCCACGTGTTTCCCGTGTTTAGAACTGTCCCTGCACAAAATAACATTTCTAAAGGGAAAAAAGTCATTTAAAACTGCTTGCGGCTTTAATGCAATGTCTGGTCCCGGTAATATGGATGAAAATCTTTAGGAAAAATGGCATAGCTACCCCATCAACCCCCCCCCCCCTGCCCCAGCCCATTACCAGCCCCTTTGGGTCTTGTATGGATATTAAGGGGAACCCCGCACACAAAATAAAAAAGGACCTATATACTCTAAACAGCCGTATACAGGTGGTGCATACAAGACAGGGACTGTAGGTTTGTTCTTATGTAGAATCTGTTTATAATTTTGAACAGCTGCATTGTTTAAGTGGAGCTCCATGGCAAATTCCTTTTTTTTAGCTTTTTGTAAAACATAGGGAACGGTTATCACCCCTGTCACATTTTTTTTGCTGTCTGTGCCCCTGTTCAGAACATTTCACCTCACTTTGCGTCCCAATGACAACTGTTTTTGAAATGTGGTGTTTTTATTGAAACAAGGATTGGTGATAAAGCATCAGTAGAGAGGAGACACCTTTCTCCCATATTAATTCTTACAGGAGAGAATTTTCCTTCCAAGGGGTAGATTTCCTCTCACTTCCTGTTGTCTTCTTCCGTTTGCAAGTAGTAGTAGTTTGTAAGTTGGATGTTTGAAAGTAGGGACCTTCCGTATATACTCTGCAGAAATTGGCCCCTTAGGTGTTGGTGTTGGCACAACACTGAAAGCACTCACAGTTATTCTTGGGGGGTGCTGGAACGCCCTGCTGTCAAGTATAATATCAGGAATTGTAATAACATATAATTGTTGATCAGTGGTAGTAAAAATTGGGCCTTTGATGGTGGTGCTGGTGCCACAACACTGTAAGGCCTGACAGTTACTCTTGGTGGGCGCAGCAATGGTCCCTGCTGTGAATTATTAGATCAATAATTATAATTGCATGCCCCTGTTGAACAGGGGCTGAAAAATTGGGCCTTTGGTGGTGGTGGTGGTGGTGATGGTGGTGCTGGTGCCACAACACTGTAAGGCCTGACAGTTACTCTTGGTGGGCACAGCAATGGTCCCTGCTGTGAATTATTAGATCAATAATTATATGTGCATGCCCCTGTTGAACAGGGGCTGAAAAATTGGGCCTTTGGTGGTGGTGGTGGTGGTGATGGTGGTGCTGGTGCCACAACACTGTAAGGCCTGACAGTTACTCTTGGTAGGCGCAGCAATGGGCCCTGCTGTGAATTATTAGATCAATAATTATAATTGCATGCCCCTGTTGAACAGGGGCTGAAAAATTGGGCCTTTGGTGGTGGTGGTGGTGGTGATGGTGGTGCTGGTGCCACAACACTGTAAGGCCTGACAGTTACTCTTGGTGGGCGCAGCAATGGGCCCTGCTGTGAATTATTAGATCAATAATTATAATTGCATGCCCCTGTTGAACAGGGGCTGAAAAATTGGGCCTTAGGCACTGGTGGCACAACACTGCAACCCCTCACAGATACTGTACTTGGAGCACAGCAATGAGGCCTGTTGCAAAGTATTGCATCAAAAATTTTAATTACACGCCCCTGTTAAACAGGGGCTGAAAAATTGGGCCTTAGCCACTGGTGGCGTCACCCATAAACCAAAATGATCTTCCAAGCTATCATCGTTAATCGTATCATTGAGGAGGAGGAGGAGGATAGCCAGTCAACATAACAGCACAGGCACTCAGCATCAGCATCAGTCTTGAAGGGATGTGACATTTTAAAATCAATTAGTCTGTTATATCAGCATCTGGTGTGTGGTAGCTGGTGGTGATCCAAGACTGGTTCATCTTGATGAAAGTCAGTCGATCAACCGAGTCGGTGGACAGGCGCACCCTGTGATCCGTGACAAATCCTCCAGCAGCACTGAATGTGCGTTCTGAAAGAACGCTGGATGCCGGACAGGTCAGTAGCTCAATTGCATACTGTGCAAGCTCTGGCCAGTGATCCATCCTCAAGACCCAGTAAGCCAGAGGATTTTCGGTGGGGAAGGTGTCCAAGTCTGACCTTGCCCCTAGGTATTCCTGGACCATGTATATCAGACGCTGGCGATGGTTGCTGGAACCGATCATACTTTGGGGCTGCGGACTAAAGAATTGTCTGAACGCATCGGTCAGACGGCCACCTTCCCCACCGCTCCTTCTTTGACTGCCCGAAGCCTCAGCAACTCGTTGTCCAGGACCAGGAGTTTGTAACCTCCCAGTCTCTGGGAACGCGTTGCACAGACCTTTCTGCAAGGCCTCCCGGAGTTGTCTCATCCTCTGCTCCCTCTGCGATGGTACGATAAGGTCCGCAACCTTACCCTTGTACCGTGGATCAAGGAGAGTGGCCAGCCAGTAATGGTCCCTCTCCTTGATCCAAAGAATACAAGGATCCTTCCGCAGACTTTGCAGGATCAGGGAGGCCATGCAGCGTAGGTTAGCTGAGGCATTCAGTCCGGAGTCCTCTGGGTCACTAAGGACGACATGATCCGCAGCCACCTCCTCCCAGCCACGTACAAGTCCACTGGTTTCTTGGGACTGTAAATCATCCCTAAAAGACTGCTGCTGATGATGCTGAGTGCCAGCCTCCACCTCCATGCTGACACAATCCTCCTCCTCCTCCTCTTCCTGTGCGATGGGTGGGACAGAAGGAACACTGTCTGGGTAAAGGGGGCCTTGAGAGGCAAGGAAGTCCTCCTCTTCCTGCCTCTGTTCTGCCTCAAGTGTCCTGTCCATTATTCCACGCAGCGTGTGCTCCAACAGGTGGACAAGAGGTACAGTGTCACTGATGCATGCACTGTCACTGCTCACCATCCTCGTGGCCTCCTCAAATGGTGCCAGGACAGTGCATGCATCCCTGATCATGCCCCACTGGCGTGGTGAAAAAAACCAGAGCTCCCCTGACCCTGTCCTGGTGCCGTAGTCGCACAGGTACTCATTGATGGCCCTCTGCTGTGTGTGCAGCCGCTGCAGCATGGCCAACGTTGAGTTCCACCTGGTGGGCATGTCACATATAAGGCAGTTCTTGGGCAGGTTCAACTCCTTTTGAAGCTCAGCCAGGCGAGCACTGGCATTATAAGATCTGCGGAAATGCACACAGACTTTCCTGGCCTGCCTCACGACATCCTGTAAGCCCGGGTACCTGCCCAAGAACCGCTGCACCACCAGGTTAAGGATGTGAGCCATACAGGGCACATGAGTCAGTTGTCCCTGTCGGAGGGCGGAGAGGAGGTTGGTGCCATTGTCGCAAACCACCATTCCTGGCTTAAGCTGGCGTGGCGTCAACCACCTCTCGGCCTGCCCCTGCAGAGCAGACAGGACCTCTGCCCCAGTGTGGCTCCTGTCCCCCAAACACACCAGCGCAAGCACGGCATGGCATATTTTTGCCTGCGTACTTGCGTAGCCCCTTGAACGCCTACGGAGCACCGCTGGTTCCGAGGACAAACCACAGGAAGAGGCCATGGAGGAAGAAGAAGAGGAGGGGGTGGAGGAGAGAGGTGTGTTACAACCAGTAGTAGCATTTTGGAGGCGTGGCGGTGGAACAACCTCCAACACTACTGCACCTTGTCCTGCATCCTTCCCAGCTGCCAAAAGAGTGACCCAATGGGCCGTGAAAGAAAGGTAACGTCCCTGTCCATGCCTGCTGGACCATGAGTCAGCGGTAATATGCACCTTACCGCTGACCGCCCTGTCCAGCGAGGCCAAGACATTGCCTTCCACATGCCTGTAGAGAGCCGGAATAGCCTTCCGTGCAAAAAAGTGTCGTTTGGGAACCTGCCACTGAGGAACCGCACATTGCACAAACTCACGGAAGGGGGCCGAGTCTACCAACTGAAAAGGCAGCAGTTGAAGCGCTAGCAATTTAGCCAAGCTAGCATTCAACCGCTGGGCATGTGGATGGCTGGGAGTGAACTTCTTTCGATGGTCCAGCAGCTGGGGCAGGGAAATTTGCCTGCTAGAATCGGACGTTGGTGTACTGCTAGCAGAGTGCCCGCAAGTACTTGCCTGTGACACACCTAATTCTACACCTTCATTCCTCTCAGAGCAGGTTTCAGAGAGGAGTGAAGGTATAGTGGGGTTGGAGATCCCAGCTGATGCGGTGCAAGAAAAGGTCAGCTTTGTTCTTTGGTGTGGGTCTTTAAGGTAGGCTTGCCAACGAGCTGCATGGCAGGTCAACATATGTCTGATCAAGCATGTGGTGCCCAAGCGGGTGATGTTTTGGCCACGCGATATACGCTTGAGACATATGTTGCAAACAGCAGCTGTGCGATCTGATGCACTCGCCTCAAAAAAGGCCCACACCAAAGAACTTTTTGAATGACGGGCAGAGGCAGCGCCCTGCACAGGCGAAGCTCTGCGGTGTGATTCCGTCGGTGTGCTGCCCATACGCTGGCCACTCAAGGGCATCCTGCCTCGTTGGAGATGTGCCTCCTCCTCATCCTCCTCCTCCTCCTCTCTCCTATTAGGCACCCACGTGGAGTCAGTGACCTCATCATCCCCTCCCTCCTCATCACTGGAGCCAATCTGGCAGTATGCTGCAGCTGCTGGAACATGACTGCCAGATTGGTGTCCTTCTTGAGCATCCCCTCTCTCTGCTCTCACGCTGCTGCCTTCCTCTAGCTGGGTATCATCATCAGATCCTTCCAAACGCTGGGCATCCTCCTGGAGCATGTACCCAACACTGTGCTCAAACAGTTCGGGGGACTCCTCAGGAGGAGGGCATGGTGGGTCTAGGGAAGGATTGACTAAAGAAGATAATGATACCAGAGAAGAGGACGCTTTGGCAGCTGCTTTGCCAGTACCCTGAGCCTGGGTGAGAGAGGATGAGGAGGATGAGGTGGGCTTGGTCATCCACTCTACCAAGTCTTCGGCATGATGTGGCTCAACATGTCCAGCTGCCGAAAACAAGGACAAGCGTGTCCCATGGCCATGTGCTGATGACAATGCACCGCGTACACGAACAGCACTGTTGCCCCCAGACACAGAGCTTGCTTGCCCTCTTTTTTTGCCTCCTGACTGTCTGCCTCTCCTTGGTTGCCTTCCAGACATTTTAATGGATGGCCTGCAGGGAGATGGGAAAAACAGCAATAAGGGCTACCTTCAGGTGTATATTGTGCAGGAGGCTTAGCAACAATGACACTGACACTGTCCCCTGCCTATCCTCTGTCCCTAAACACAAGGATTGAAAATATGGTTCAGCAAAAAAGTTTTAGAACAGAATAGCACACTGACACTTTCCCTCACTGTCCTACTCTGTCCCTCCCTACAAACAAGATTTAGCACAGAATAGCACACTGATAATTTCTACGAGTGTCCTTCTCTGTCCCTAAACTCAAGGATTGAAAATATGGAACAGCAAAATTGGTTTAGAACAGAATAGCACACTGTCAGTTTCACTCACTGTACCTCTCTGTCCCTCAACTCAAGGATTGAAAATATGGAACAGCAAAATTGGTTTAGAACAGAATAGCACACTGTCAGTTTCACTGACTGTACCTCTCTGTCCCTCAACTCAAGGATTGAAAATATGGAACAGCAAAATTGGTTTAGAACAGAATAGCACACTGTCAGTTTCACTCACTGTACCTTTCTGTCCCTCAACTCAAGGATTGAAAATATGGTTCAGCAAAATAGTTTTAGAACAGAATAGCACACTGACACTTTCCCTCACTGTCCTACTCTGTCCCTCCCTACAAACAAGATTTAGCACAGAATAGCACACTGATAATTTCTACGAGTGTCCTTCTCTGTCCCTAAACTCAAGGATTGAAAATATGGAACAGCAAAATTGGTTTAGAACAGAATAGCACACTGTCAGTTTCACTCACTGTACCTCTCTGTCCCTCAACTCAAGGATTGAAAATATGGAACAGCAAAATTGGTTTAGAACAGAATAGCACACTGTCAGTTTCACTCACTGTACCTCTCTGTCCCTCAACTCAAGGATTGAAAATATGGTTCAGCAAAATAGTTTTAGAACAGAATAGCACACTGACACTTTCCCTCACTGTCCTACTCTGTCCCTCCCTACAAACAAGATTTAGCACAGAATAGCACACTGATAATTCCTACGAGTGTCCTTCTCTGTCCCTAAACTCAATGATTGAAAATATGGAACAGCAAAATTGGTTTAGAACAGAATAGCACACTGTCAGTTTCACTCACTGTACCTCTCTGTCCCTCAACTCAAGGATTGAAAATATGGAACAGCAAAATTGGTTTAGAACAGAATAGCACACTGTCAGTTTCACTCACTGTACCTCTCTGTCCCTCAACTCAAGGATTGAAAATATGGTTCAGCAAAATAGTTTTAGAACAGAATAGCACACTGACACTTTCCCTCACTGTCCTACTCTGTCCCTCCCTACAAACAAGATTTAGCACAGAATAGCACACTGATAATTTCTACGAGTGTCCTTCTCTGTCCCTAAACTCAAGGATTGAAAATATGGAACAGCAAAATTGGTTTAGAACAGAATAGCACACTGTCAGTTTCACTCACTGTACCTCTCTGTCCCTCAACTCAAGGATTGAAAATATGGAACAGCAAAATTGGTTTAGAACAGAATAGCACACTGTCAGTTTCACTCACTGTACCTCTCTGTCCCTCAACTCAAGGATTGAAAATATGGTTCAGCAAAATAGTTTTAGAACAGAATAGCACACTGACACTTTCCCTCACTGTCCTACTCTGTCCCTCCCTACAAACAAGATTTAGCACAGAATAGCACACTGATAATTTCTACGAGTGTCCTTCTCTGTCCCTAAACTCAAGGATTGAAAATATGGAAGAGCAAAATTGGTTTAGAACAGAATAGCACACTGTCAGTTTCACTCACTGTACCTCTCTGTCCCTCAACTCAAGGATTGAAAATATGGAACAGCAAAATTGGTTTAGAACAGAATAGCACACTGTCAGTTTCGCTCACTGTACCTCTCTGTCCCTCAACTCAAGGATTGAAAATATGGTTCAGCAAAATAGTTTTAGAACAGAATAGCACACTGACACTTTCCCTCACTGTCCTACTCTGTCCCTCCCTACAAACAAGATTTAGCACAGAATAGCACACTGATAATTTCTACGAGTGTCCTTCTCTGTCCCTAAACTCAAGGATTGAAAATATGGAACAGCAAAATTGGTTTAGAACAGAATAGCACACTGTCAGTTTCACTCACTGTACCTCTCTGTCCCTCAACTCAAGGATTGAAAATATGGAACAGCAAAATTGGTTTAGAACAGAATAGCACACTGTCAGTTTCACTCACTGTACCTCTCTGTCCCTCAACTCAAGGATTGAAAATATGGTTCAGCAAAATAGTTTTAGAACAGAATAGCACACTGACACTTTCCCTCACTGTCCTACTCTGTCCCTCCCTACAAACAAGATTTAGCACAGAATAGCACACTGATAATTTCTACGAGTGTCATTCTCTGTCCCTAAACTCAAGGATTGAAAATATGGAACAGCAAAATTGGTTTAGAACAGAATAGCACACTGTCAGTTTCACTCACTGTACCTCTCTGTCCCTCAACTCAAGGATTGAAAATATGGAACAGCAAAATTGGTTTAGAACAGAATAGCACACTGTCAGTTTCACTCACTGTACCTCTCTGTCCCTCAACTCAAGGATTGAAAATATGGTTCAGCAAAATAGGTTTAGAACAGAATAGCACACTGACACTTTCCCTCACTGTCCTACTCTGTCCCTCCCTACAAACAAGATTTAGCACAGAATAGCACACTGATAATTTCTACGAGTGTCCTTCTCTGTCCCTAAACTCAAGGATTGAAAATATGGAACAGCAAAATTGGTTTAGAACAGAATAGCACACTGTCAGTTTCACTCACTGTACCTCTCTGTCCCTCAACTCAAGGATTGAAAATATGGAACAGCAAAATTGGTTTAGAACAGAATAGCACACTGTCAGTTTCACTCACTGTACCTCTCTGTCCCTCAACTCAAGGATTGAAAATATGGTTCAGCAAAATAGTTTTAGAACAGAATAGCACACTGACACTTTCCCTCATTGTCCTACTCTGTCCCTCCCTACAAACAAGATTTAGCACAGAATAGCACACTGATAATTTCTACGAGTGTCCTTCTCTGTCCCTAAACTCAAGGATTGAAAATATGGAACAGCAAAATTGGTTTAGAACAGAATAGCACACTGTCAGTTTCACTCACTGTACCTCTCTGTCCCTCAACTCAAGGATTGAAAATATGGAACAGCAAAATTGGTTTAGAACAGAATAGCACACTGTCAGTTTCGCTCACTGTACCTCTCTGTCCCTCAACTCAAGGATTGAAAATATGGTTCAGCAAAATAGTTTTAGAACAGAATAGCACACTGACACTTTCCCTCACTGTCCTACTCTGTCCCTCCCTACAAACAAGATTTAGCACAGAATAGCACACTGATAATTTCTACGAGTGTCCTTCTCTGTCCCTAAACTCAAGGATTGAAAATATGGAACAGCAAAATTGGTTTAGAACAGAATAGCACACTGTCAGTTTCACTCACTGTACCTCTCTGTCCCTCAACTCAAGGATTGAAAATATGGAACAGCAAAATTGGTTTAGAACAGAATAGCACACTGTCAGTTTCACTCACTGTACCTCTCTGTCCCTCAACTCAAGGATTGAAAATATGGTTCAGCAAAATAGTTTTAGAACAGAATAGCACACTGACACTTTCCCTCACTGTCCTACTCTGTCCCTCCCTACAAACAAGATTTAGCACAGAATAGCACACTGATAATTTCTACGAGTGTCCTTCTCTGTCCCTAAACTCAAGGATTGAAAATATGGAACAGCAAAATTGGTTTAGAACAGAATAGCACACTGTCAGTTTCACTCACTGTACCTCTCTGTCCCTCAACTCAATGATTGAAAATATGGAACAGCAAAATTGGTTTAGAACAGAATAGCACAATGTCAGTTTCACTCACCGTACCTCTCTGTCCCTCAACTCAAGGATTGAAAATATGGTTCAGCAAAATAGTTTTAGAACAGAATAGCACACTGACACTTTCCCTCACTGTCCTACTCTGTCCCTCCCTACAAACAAGATTTAGCACAGAATAGCACACTGATAATTTCTACGAGTGTCCTTCTCTGTCCCTAAACTCAAGGATTGAAAATATGGAACAGCAAAATTGGTTTAGAACAGAATAGCACACTGTCAGTTTCACTCACTGTACCTCTCTGTCCCTCAACTCAAGGATTGAAAATATGGAACAGCAAAATTGGTTTAGAACAGAATAGCACACTGTCAGTTTCACTCACTGTACCTCTCTGTCCTTCAACTCAAGGATTGAAAATATGGTTCAGCAAAATAGTTTTAGAACAGAATAGCACACTGACACTTTCCCTCACTGTCCTACTCTGTCCCTCCCTACAAACAAGATTTAGCACAGAATAGCACACTGATAATTTCTACGAGTGTCCTTCTCTGTCCCTAAACTCAAGGATTGAAAATATGGAACAGCAAAATTGGTTTAGAACAGAATAGCACACTGTCAGTTTCACTCACTGTACCTCTCTGTCCCTCAACTCAAGGATTGAAAATATGGAACAGCAAAATTGGTTTAGAACAGAATAGCACACTGTCAGTTTCACTCACTGTACCTCTCTGTCCCTCAACTCAAGGATTGAAAATATGGTTCAGCAAAATAGTTTTAGAACAGAATAGCACACTGACACTTTCCCTCACTGTACCTCTCTGTCCCTAAACTCAAGGATTGAAAATATGGTTCAGCAAAATAGTTTTAGAACAGAATAGCACACTGACACTTTCCCTCACTGTACCTCTCTGTCCCTACAAACAAGGATTAGCACAGAATAGCACACTGTCACTGACACTCTCCCTACCTATCCTTATTTGTCCCTAAACACAAGGAATCCAGGAATAGTAAAGGAAAAATAATGACACTGTCCCTGCCTATGCTTCTCTTTCCCTGCTCCGGAACACACTACACAAGGCCGCCGCGCTGGCGGCCTTTAATAGTGTGGGGCGTGTACTAAACCCCATCAGCAATAATTGGCCACAGGCATCCTGCCTGTGGCCAATCATTGCTCTCCTCGCTGCCGGCGCTGTGATTGGCCAAGCATGCGGGGTCACAGTGCATGCTTGGCCAATCACAGCGCCTGGATGACACTGCGATGGCATAGTGCATTGTGGGCCGTTCGCGTCACTCGAATTTGGCGCGAACGGCCCAAATCGTTCGATCTTCGTCGAACGATCGAACAGCCGATGTTCGAGTCGAACGTATGTTCGACTCGAACACGAAGCTCATCCCTATTCATCACTAGAACCAATATGATCCCCCAACTTATCCTTCATCACTAGAACCAATATGATTCCAACTTATCCTTCATCACTAGAACCAATATGATCCTCCAACTTATCCTTCATCACTAGAACCAATATGATCCCCCAACTTATCTTTCATCACTAGAACCAATATGATCCCCCAACTTATCCTTCATCACTAGAACCAATATGATCCTCCAACTTATCCTCCATCTCTAGAACCAATATGATCCCCCAACTTGTCCTTCATCACTAGAACCAATGTGATCCCCCCAACTTATCCTTCATCACTAGAACCAATATGATCCCCCCAACTTATCCATCATCACTAGAACCAATATGATCCCCCAACTTGTCCTTCATCACTAGAACCAATATGATCCCCCAACTTATCCATCATCACTAGAACCAATATGATCCCCCAACTTGTCCTTCATCACTAGAAGCAATATGATCCCCCAACTTATCCTTCATCACTAGAACCAATATGATCCCCAAACTTATCCTTCATCACTAGAACCAATATGATCCTCCAACTTATCCTTCATCACTAGAACCAATATGATCCCCCAACTTATCCTTCATCACTAGAACCAATATGATCCACCAACTTATCCTTCATCACTAGAACCAATATGATCCTCCAACTTATCCTTCATCACTAGAACCAATATGATCCCCCAACTTATCCTTCATCACTAGAACCAATATGATCCCCCAACTTATCTTTCATCACTAGAACCAATATGATCCCCCAACTTATCCTTCATCACTAGAACCAATATGATCCTCCAACTTATCCTCCATCTCTAGAACCAATATGATCCCCCAACTTGTCCATCAACACTAGAACCAATATGATCCCCCAACTTATCCATCATCACTAGAACCAATATGATCCCCCAACTTGTCCTTCATCACTAGAACCAATATGATCCCCCAACTTATCCTTCATCACTAGAACCAATATGATCCCCCAACGTATCCTTCATCACTAGAACCAATATGACCCCCCAACTTATCCTTCATCACTAGAACCAATATGATTCCCTAACTTATCCTTCATCACTAGAACCAATATGATCCCCCAACTTATCCTTCATCACTAGAACCAATATGATCCTCCAACTTATCCTTCATCACTAGAACCAATATGATCCTCCAACTTATCCTTCATCACTAGAACCAATATGATCCTCCAACTTATCCTTCATCACTAGAACCAATATGATCCTCCAACTTATCCTTCATCACTAGAACCAATATGATTCCCCAACTTATCCTTCATCACTAGAACCAATATGATACTCCAACTTATCCTTCATCACTAGAACCAATATGATTCCAACTTATCCTTCATCACTAGAACCAATATGATCCTCCAACTTATCCTTCATCACTAGAACCAATATGATCCTCCAACTTATCCTTCATCACTAGAACCAATATGATCCCCCAACTTATCCTTCATCACTAGAACCAATATGATCCCCCAACTTATCTTTCATCACTAGAACCAATATGATCCCCCAACTTATCCTTCATCACTAGAACCAATATGATCCTCCAACTTATCCTCCATCTCTAGAACCAATATGACCCCCCAACTTGTCCTTCATCACTAGAACCAATGTGATCCCCCAACTTATCCTTCATCACTAGAACCAATATGATCCCCCAACTTATCCATCATCACTAGAACCAATATGATCCCCCAACTTGTCCTTCATCACTTGAACCAATATGATCCCCCAACTTATCCATCATCACTAGAACCAATATGATCCCCCAACTTGTCCTTCATCACTAGAACCAATATGATCCCCCAACTTATCCTTCATCACTAGAAACAATATGATCCTCCAACTTATCCTTCATCACTAGAACCAATATGATTCCAACTTATCCTTCATCACTAGAACCAATATGATCCTCCAACTTATCCTTCATCACTAGAACCGATATGATCCCCCAACTTATTCTTCATCACTAGAACCAATATGATCCCCCAACTTATCCTTCATCACTAGAACCAATATGATCCCCCAACTTATCCTTCATCACTAGAACCAATATGATCCTCCAACTTATCCTTCATCACTAGAACCAATATGATCCTCCAACTTATCCTTCATCACTAGAACCAATATGATCCTCCAACTTATCCTTCATCACTAGAACCAATATGATTCCAACTTATCCTTCATCACTAGAACCAATATGATCCCCCAACGTATCCTTCATCACTAGAACCAATATGATCCCCCAACTTATCCTTCATCACTAGAACCAATATGATCCCCCAACTTATCCTTTATCACTAGAACCAATATAATCCTCCAACTTATCCTTCATCACTAGAACCAATATGATCCTCCAACTTATCATTTATCACTAGAACCAATATGATCCTCCAACTTATCCTTCATCACTAGAACCAATATGATTCCCCAACTTATCCTTCATCACTAGAACCAATATGATCCCCCAACTTATCCTTCATCACTAGAACCAATATGATCCTCCAACTTATCCTTCATCACTTGAACCAATATCATCCCCCAACTTATCCTTCATCACTAGAACCAATATGATTCCAACTTATCCTTCATCACTAGAACCAATATGATCCTCCAACTTATCCTTCATCACTAGAACCAATATGATTCCAACTTATCCTTCATCACTAGAACCAATATGATCCCCCAACTTATCCTTCATCACTAGAACCAATATGATCCCCCAACTTATCCTTCATCACTAGAACCAATATGATCCCCCAACTTATCCTTTATCGCTAGAACCAATATGATCCTCCAACTTATCCTTCATCACTAGAACCAATATGATCCTCCAACTTATCCTTCATCACTAGAACCAATATGATCCTCCAACTTATCCTTCATCACTAGAACCAATATGATTCCCCAACTTATCCTTCATTACTAGAACCAATATGATCCTCCAACTCATCCTTCATCACTAGAACCAATATGATCCCCCAACTTATCCTTCATCACTAGAACCAATATGATCCCCCAACTTATCCTTCATCACTAGAACCAATATGATCCTCCAACTTATCCTTCATCACTAGAACCAATATGATCCTCCAACTTATCCTTCATCACTAGAACCAATATGATCCTCCAACTTATCCTTCATCACTAGAACCAATATGATTCCAACTTATGCTTCATCACTAGAACCAATATGATCCCCCAACTTATCCTTCATCACTAGAACCAATATGATCCCCCAACTTATCCTTCATCACTAGAACCAATATGATCCCCCAACTTATCCTTTATCACTAGAACCAATATGATCCTCCAACTTATCCTTCATCACTAGAACCAATATGATCCTCCAACTTATCCTTCATCACTAGAACCAATATGATCCTCCAACTTATCCTTCATCACTAGAACCAATATGATTCCCCAACTTATCCTTCATCACTAGAACCAATATGATCCCCCAACTTATCCTTCATCACTAGAACCAATATGATCCCCCAACTTATCCTTCATCACTAGAACCAATATGATCCCCCAACTTATCCTTCATCACTAGAACCAATATGATCCTCCAACTTATCCTTCATCATTAGAACCAATATGATCCTCCAACTTATCCTCCATCACTAGAACCAATATGATCCTCCAACTTATCCTTCATCACTAGAACCAATATGATCCTCCAACTTATCCTTCATCACTAGAACCAATATGATCCTCCAACTTATCCTTCATCACTAGAACCAATATGATTCCCCAACTTATCCTTCATTACTAGAACCAATATGATCCTCCAACTCATCCTTCATCACTAGAACCAATATGATCCCCCAACTTATCCTTCATCACTAGAACCAATATGATCCCCCAACTTATCCTTCATCACTAGAACCAATATGATCCTCCAACTTATCCTTCATCACTAGAACCAATATGATCCTCCAACTTATCCTTCATCACTAGAACCAATATGATCCTCCAACTTATCCTTCATCACTAGAACCAATATGATTCCAACTTATGCTTCATCACTAGAACCAATATGATCCCCCAACTTATCCTTCATCACTAGAACCAATATGATCCCCCAACTTATCCTTCATCACTAGAACCAATATGATCCCCCAACTTATCCTTTATCACTAGAACCAATATGATCCTCCAACTTATCCTTCATCACTAGAACCAATATGATCCTCCAACTTATCCTTCATCACTAGAACCAATATGATCCTCCAACTTATCCTTCATCACTAGAACCAATATGATTCCCCAACTTATCCTTCATCACTAGAACCAATATGATCCCCCAACTTATCCTTCATCACTAGAACCAATATGATCCCCCAACTTATCCTTCATCACTAGAACCAATATGATCCCCCAACTTATCCTTCATCACTAGAACCAATATGATCCTCCAACTTATCCTTCATCATTAGAACCAATATGATCCTCCAACTTATCCTCCATCACTAGAACCAATATGATCCCCCAACTTATCCTTCATCACTAGAACCAATATGATCCCCCAACTTATCCTTCATCACTTGAACCAATATGATCCCCCAACTTATCCTTCATCACTAGAACCAATATGATCCCCCAACTTATCCTTCATCACTAGAACCAATATGATCCCCCAACTTATCCTTCATCACTAGAACCAATATGATCCTCCAACTTATCCTTCATCACTTGAACCAATATGATTCCCCAACTTATCCTTCATTACTAGAACCAATATGATCCTCCAACTTATCCTTCATCACTACAACCAATATGATCCTCCAACTTATCCTTCATCACTAGAACCAATATGATCCTCCAACTTATCCTTCATCACTAGAACCAATATGATCCTCCAACTTATCCTTCATCACTAGAACCAATATGATTCCCCAACTTATCCTTCATTACTAGAACCAATATGATCCTCCAACTTATCCTTCATCACTACAACCAATATGATCCCCCAACTTATCCTTCATCACTAGAACCAATATGATCCCCCAACTTATCCTTCATCACTAGAACCAATATGATCCCCCAACTTATCCTTCATCACTAGAACCAATATCATCCCCCAACTTATCCTTCATCACTAGAACCAATATGATCCCCCAACTTATCCTTCATCACTAGAACCAATATGATCCTCCAACTTATCCTTCATCATTAGAACCAATATGATCCTCCAACTTATCCTCCATCACTAGAACCAATATGATCCCCCAACTTATCCTTCATCACTAGAACCAATATGATCCCCCAACTTATCCTTCATCACTTGAACCAATATGATCCCCCAACTTATCCTTCATCACTAGAACCAATATGATCCCCCAACTTATCCTTCATCACTAGAACCAATATGATCCCCCAACTTATCCTTCATCACTAGAACCAATATGATCCTCCAACTTATCCTTCATCACTTGAACCAATATGATCCCAAAACTTATCCTTCATCACTAGAACCAATATGATCCCCCAACTTTTCTTTCATCACTAGAACCAATATGATCCCCCAACTTATCCTTCATCACTAGAACCAATATGATCCTCCAACTTATCCTCCATCTCTAGAACCAATATGATCCCCCAACTTTTCCTTCATCACTAGAACCAATATGATCCCCCAACTTATCCTTCATCACTAGAACCAATATGATCCCCCAACTTATCCATCATCACTAGAACCAATATGATCCCCCAACTTGTCCTTCATCACTAGAACCAATATGATCCCCCAACTTATCCTTCATCACTAGAACCAATATGATCCTCCAACTTATCCTTCATCACTACAACCAATATGATCCCCCAACTTATCCTTCATCACTAGAACCAATATGATCCCCCAACTTATCCTTCATCACTAGAACCAATATGATCCCCCAACTTATCCTTCATCACTAGAACCAATATCATCCCCCAACTTATCCTTCATCACTAGAACCAATATGATCCCCCAACTTATCCTTCATCACTAGAACCAATATGATCCTCCAACTTATCCTTCATCATTAGAACCAATATGATCCTCCAACTTATCCTCCATCACTAGAACCAATATGATCCCCCAACTTATCCTTCATCACTAGAACCAATATGATCCCCCAACTTATCCTTCATCACTTGAACCAATATGATCCCCCAACTTATCCTTCATCACTAGAACCAATATGATCCCCCAACTTATCCTTCATCACTAGAACCAATATGATCCCCCAACTTATCCTTCATCACTAGAACCAATATGATCCTCCAACTTATCCTTCATCACTTGAACCAATATGATCCCAAAACTTATCCTTCATCACTAGAACCAATATGATCCCCCAACTTTTCTTTCATCACTAGAACCAATATGATCCCCCAACTTATCCTTCATCACTAGAACCAATATGATCCTCCAACTTATCCTCCATCTCTAGAACCAATATGATCCCCCAACTTGTCCTTCATCACTAGAACCAATATGATCCCCCAACTTATCCTTCATCACTAGAACCAATATGATCCCCCAACTTATCCATCATCACTAGAACCAATATGATCCCCCAACTTGTCCTTCATCACTAGAACCAATATGATCCCCCAACTTATCCTTCATCACTAGAACCAATATGATCCTCCAACTTATCCTTCATCACTAGAACCAATATCATCCCCCAACTTATCCTTCATCACTAGAACCAATATGATTCCAACTTATCCTTCAATACTAGAACCAATATGATCCTCCAACTTATCCTTCATCATTAGAACCAATATGATCCTCCAATAGGGATGAGCTTCGTGTTCGAATCGAACATACGTTCGACTCGAACATCGGCTGTTCGATCGTTCGACGAAGATCGAACGATTTGGGCCGTTCGCGCCAAATTCGAGTGACGCGAACGGCCCACAATGCACTACGCCATCGCAGTGTCATCCAGGCGCTGTGATTGGCCAAGCATGCACTGTGACCCCGCATGCTTGGCCAATCACAGCGCCGGCAGCGAGGAGAGCAATGATTGGCCACAGGCAGGATGCCTGTGGCCAATTATTGCTGAGGGTGTTTAGTACACGCCCCACACTATAAAAGGCCGCCAGCACGGCGGCCTAGTGTAGTGTGTTCCGGAGCAGGGATAGAGCAGCATAGGCAGGGACAGTGACTTTTATTTCTTTCTTGCTTAACCTGGATTCCTTTAGTTTAGGGAAAGAGAAGGATAGGTAGGGAGAGTGTCAGTGTGTTTTGTGCTTGTGCTATAGTGTGCTTAAAAAAAACATTTTTTCTAGGGACAGAAAACTGTAGGTAGGGAGAGTGTCAGTTTCTTTCACTGTGTAAGTCCTTGTTTCTAGGGACCTGGAAGGACAGTGAGTGAATTCTCCTTGTGCTATATTGTGCTTAAAAAAAACATTTTTTCTAGGGACAGAAAACTGTAGGTAGGGAGAGTGTCAGTTTCTTTCACTGTGCAAGTCCTTGTTTCTAGGGACCTGGAAGGACAGTGAGTGAATTCTCCTTGTGCTATATTGTGCTTAAAAAAAACTGTAGGTAGGGAGAGTGTCAGTTTCTTTCACTGTGTAAGTCCTTGTTTCTAGGGACCTGGAAGGACAGTGAGTGAATTCTCCTTGTGCTATATTGTGCTTAAAAAAAACATTTTTTCTAGGGACAGAAAACTGTAGGTAGGGAGAGTGTCAGTTTCTTTCACTGTGCAAGTCCTTGTTTCCAGGGACCTGGAAGGACAGTGAGTGAATTCTCCTTGTGCTATATTGTGCTTAAAAAAAACATTTTTTCTAGGGACAGAAAACAGTAGGTAGGGAGAGTGTCAGTTTCTTTCACTGTGTAAGTCCTTGTTTCTAGGGACCTGGAAGGACAGTGAGTGAATTCTCCTTGTGCTATATTGTGCTTAAAAAAAACATTTTTTCTAGGGACAGAAAACTGTAGGTAGGGAGAGTGTCAGTTTCTTTCACTGTGCAAGTCCTTGTTTCTAGGGACCTGGAAGGACAGTGAGTGAATTCTCCTTGTGCTATATTGTGCTTAAAAAAAACATTTTTTCTAGGGACAGAAAACTGTAGGTAGGGAGAGTGTCAGTTTCTTTCACTGTGTAAGTCCTTGTTTCTAGGGACCTGGAAGGACAGTGAGTGAATTCTCCTTGTGCTTTATTGTGCTTAAAAAAAACATTTTTTCTAGGGACAGAAAACTGTAGGTAGGGAGAGTGTCAGTTTCTTTCACTGTGCAAGTCCTTGTTTCCAGGGACCTGGAAGGACAGTGAGTGAATTCTCCTTGTGCTATATTGTGCTTAAAAAAAACATTTTTTCTAGGGACAGAAAACTGTAGGTAGGGAGAGTGTCAGTTTCTTTCACTGTGCAAGTCCTTGTTTCAAGGGACAGAGAAGGACACCTGAAGGTAGCCCTTATTGCTTTTTTCCCATCTCCCTGCAGGCCATCTATTAGAATGTCTGGAAGGCAAACAAGGAGAGGCAGACAGTCAGGAGGCAATAAAAGAGGGCAAGCAGGCTCTGTGTCTGGGGGCAACAGTGCTGGTCGTGGACGCGGTGCATTGTCATCAGCACATGGCCATGGGACACGCTTGTCCTTCTTTTCCGCAGCTGGACATGTTGAGCCACATCATGCCGAAGACTTGGTAGAGTGGATGACCAAGCCCTCCTCCTCCTCCTCATCCTCTCTCACCCAGGCTCAGGGTACTGGCAAAGCAGCTGCCAAAGCGTCCTCTTCCCTGGTATCAATGTCAGACTCATCATCAGTCACTCCTTCCCTAGACCCACCATGTCCTCCTCCTGAGGAGTCCCCCGAACTGTTTGAGCACAGTGTTGGGTACATGCTCCAGGAGGATGCCCAGCGTTTCGAAGGGTCTGATGATGAAACCCAGCTACAGGAAGGCAGTAGGGTGAGAGCAGACAGAGGGGATGCTCAAGAAGGACACCAATCTGGCAGTCATGTTCCAGCAGCTGCAGCATACTGCCAGATTGGCTCCAGTGATGAGGAGGGAGGGGATGATGAGGTCACTGACTCCACGTGGGTGCCTAATAGGAGAGAGGAGGAGGAGGATGAGGAGGAGGCACATCTCCAACGAGACAGGATGCCCTTTGGTGGCCAGCGTAAGGGCAGTACACCGACGGAATCACACCGCAGAGCTCCGCCTGTGCAGGGCGCTGCCTCTGCCCGTCATTCAAAAAGTTCCTTGGTGTGGGCCTTTTTTGAGGCTAGTGCATCAGATCGCACAGCTGCTGTTTGCAACATATGTCTCAAGCGTATATCGCGTGGCCAAAACATCAGCCGCTTGGGTACCACATGCCTGACCAGACATATGTTGACCTGCCATGCAGCTCGTTGGCAAGCCTACCTCAAAGACCCACACCAAAGAACAAAGCGGACCTCTCCTTGCACCGCATCAGCTGGGATTTCCAACCCCACTATAACTTCAGTCCTCTCTGAAACATGCACTGAGAGGAATGAAGGTGTAGAATTAGGTGTGTCACAGCCAAGTACTTGCGGCCTCTCTGCTAGCAGTACACCGACGTCCGATTCTAGCAGGCAAATTTCCCTGCCCCAGCTGCTGGACCGTCGAAAGAAGTTCACTCCCAGCCATCCACATGCCCAGCGGTTGAATGCTAGCTTGGCTAAATTGCTAGCGCTTCAACTGCTGCCTTTTCAGTTGGTAGACTCGGCCCCCTTCCGTGAGTTTGTGCAATGTGCGGTTCCTCAGTGGCAGATTCCCAAACGCCACTTTTTCTCACGGAAGGCTATTCCGGCTCTCTACCGGCATGTGGAAGGCAATGTCTTGGCCTCGCTGGACAGGGCGGTCAGCGGTAAGGTGCATATTACCGCTGACTCATGGTCCAGCAGGCATGGACAGGGACGTTACCTTTCTTTCACGGCCCATTGGGTCACTCTTTTGGCAGCTGGGAAGGATGCAGGACAAGGTGCAGTAGTGTTGGAGGTTGTCCCACCGCCACGCCTCCAAAATGCTACTACTGGTTGTGACACACCTCTCTCCTCCACCCCCTCCTCTTCTTCTTCCTCCATGGCCTCTTCCTGTGGTTTGTCCTATGAACCAGCGGTGCTCCGTAGCCGTTCACGGGGCTACGCAAGTACGCAGGCAAAAAGATGCCATGCCGTGCTTGCGCTGGTGTGTTTGGGGGACAGAAGCCACACTGGGGCAGAGGTCCTGTCTGCTCTGCAGGGCCAGGCCGAGAGGTGGTTGACGCCACGCCAGCTTAAGCCAGGAATGGTGGTTTGCGACAATGGCACCAACCTCCTCTCCGCCCTCCGACAGGGACAACTGACCCATGTGCCCTGTGTGGCTCACGTCCTTAACCTGGTGGTGCAGCGGTTCTTGGGCAGGTACCCGGGCTTACAGGATGTCCTGAGGCAGGCCAGGAAAGTCTGTGTGCATTTCCGCAGATCTTATAATGCCAGTGCTCGCCTGGCTGAGCTGCAAAAGGAGTTGAACCTGCCCAAGAACCGCCTTATATGTGACATGCCCACCAGGTGGAACTCAACGTTGGCCATGCTGCAGCGGCTGCACACGCAGCAGAGGGCCATCAATGAGTACCTGTGCGACTACGGCACCAGGACAGGGTCAGGGGAGCTTGGTTTTTTTTCTCCACGCCAGTGGGGCATGATCAGGGATGCATGCACTGTCCTGGCACCATTTGAGGAGGCCACGAGGATGGTGAGCAGTGACAGTGCATGCATCAGTGACACTGTACCTCTTGTCCACCTGTTGGAGCACACGCTGCGTGAAATAATGGACAGGGCACTTGAGGCAGAACAGAGGCAGGAAGAGGAGGACTTCCTTGCCTCTCAAGGCCCCCTTTACCCAGACAGTGTTCCTTCTGTCCCACCCATCGCACAGGAAGAGGAAGAGGAGGAGGAGGAGGAGGAGGAGGATTGTGTCAGCATGGAGGTGGAGGCTGGCACTCAGCATCATCAGCAGCAGTCTTTTAGGGATGATTTACAGTCCCAAGAAACCAGTGGACTTGTACGTGGCTGGGAGGAGGTGACTGCGGATCATGTCGTCCTTAGTGACCCAGAGGACTCCGGAGCGAATGCCTCAGCAAACCTACGCTGCATGGCCTCCCTGATCCTGCAAAGTCTGCGGAAGGATCCTCGTATTCTTCGGATCAAGGAGAGGGACCATTACTGGCTGGCCACTCTCCTTGATCCACGGTACAAGGGTAAGGTTGCGGACCTTATGTTACCGTCGCAGAGGGAGCAGAGGATGAGACAACTCCGGGAGGCCTTGCAGAAAGGTCTGTGCAACGCGTTCCCAGAGACTGGGAGGTTACAAACTCCTGGTCCAGGACAACGAGTTGCTGAGGCTTCGGCCAGTCAAAGAAAGAGCGGTGGGGAAGGTGGCCGTCTGACCGATGCGTTCAGACAATTCTTTAGTCCGCAGCCCCAAAGTATGATTGGTTCGAGCAACCATCGCCAGCGTCTGATAAACATGGTGCAGGAATATCTAGGGGCAAGGTCAGACTTGGACACCTTCCCCACCGAAAATCCTCTGGCTTACTGGGTCTTGAGGATGGATCACTGGCCAGAGCTTGCACAGTATGCAATTGAGCTACTGGCCTGTCCTGCATCCAGCGTTCTTTCGGAACGCACATTCAGTGCTGCTGGAGGATTTGTCACGGATCACAGGGTGCGCCTGTCCACCGACTCGGTTGATCGACTGACTTTCATCAAGATGAACCAGTCTTGGATCACCACCAGCTACCACACACCTGATGCTGATATAACAGACTAATTGATTTTAACATGTCACATCCCTTCAAGACTGATGCTGATGCTGAGTGTCTGTGCTGTTATGTTGACTGGCTATCCTCCTCCTCCGAGTCCTCAATGATACGATTGATGATGATAGCTTGGAAGATCATTTTTGTTTATGGGTGCCGCCACCAGTGGCTAAGGCCCAATTTTTCAGCCCCTGTTTTACAGGGGCGTGTAATTACAATTTTTTTAGCAATAATTTGCCATAGGGCTCATTGCTGTGCTCCAAGTACAGTATCTGTGAGGGGTTGGAGTGTTGTGGCACCAGTGCCTAAGGCCCAATTTTTCAGCCCCTGTTTAACAGGGGCGTGTCATTACAATTTCTTTCTCGTACATCACGGGACACAGAGCGACATAGTCATTACTAATGGGTTATATAGTTACCGTCAGGTGCTGGCACTGGCAACTTCCAAAACCGGAAGTACCCTCCCCTATATAAGCCCCTCCCATCCGGGAGCACCTCAGTTTTTTGCCAGTGTCTAAGGTGTTGGCCAAGAAGAAACATGTGTTTTTCACTGAGCTTGCGTACAGGTTCTTTTGGGCCTCAGTAAGCTATTCCGGATCCGACCAAAAAAGCTTCATAGCTAAACGGTCGGTACCCGGGCCTTGCAAAGAGAAGAGCAAGGTTCTGCCTGTAATGCTTCTCTTAGGAGAGCTGGACCCTGGGATCCAGAGCTCTGGTCATACCCACGACCAAGATGTTTTCTGTGCAGGGTGCTATACAGGTCCAGGGGAGTGGAATCCTTGGGAACCCGGTCCCTGAAGGTTTGATTACAATGCCTGCCGTGATAGGTGAAGTTTGGGCTTTTGTGGACCAAACAAAGTCCTGCGGCGAGGAACAGGTAAGTGGGGGCCCCCAGGAACTTGGTTCTATTGGGGGACCCCCAAGCCTAATTTGTCTTTCTGTCTGTTACCTAATGGTATTCCCGCAAGATTCTGTGCATGCCTGTAACTACTAAAAAAATGTAATAATTTTTAATGGTGGTCAAGAAAAAATAAAAAAAAAAAAAATGTTTTTTTATATATATTTAGTATATTAGACTGCGGTACCTGTGTTTGTCCACTAGAGGCCGCTGTGGAATGTTTTCTTGTCATGTGGACTAGTTTCTTCTCAGAGAGCAAAGTCCAGGCAGTTGGTGAGTTCTCCTATAGGAAACTGCTTCCTCTGCCATGTTGCAGTGCTCGTCCATCCCCCGGCCTGCGGCAAAGAGGGGCCCTGGCTCCTGTCCCTGGTTTCCATGTTTGAAATTAGCGCCGAGGGCGCACGTGGCCGCGCGCGTGCGCGTGCACGCGCCTCTATATATAGAGGTGAGCCGGGAAAGGGGGCGGAGCCTGGGGGATGACGCTCTGTGCGCGCCGCAGCGCTTCTGCGCATGTGCGGGCGTCCCAGCAGGTTTTAAAAAGCCACAATATTGTAGTAAGCTGGCTATGAAGTACAGAGACAGAGCTGGCAACATTTAAAGGCATACAGCAAGCGGTTGATACAGGCATCCCCTAGAAAGGCACATTAGTAGACACCAACTGTTTATTATAGCAGCATTTATGCTAGACTATTATCAGTAACTGGTGTATTTCGGCTGGAATACCTCAGCTTTGTGGCTTAGGAATATGCCGTCTAAAAACTCCGGGACTAGAAATTCCAGGAGGAATAGGGGGTCTCCATCGGGCTCTGAGGATCTTGGGCATGCTTTGGCTGCACCAGTCTCCCCTGAAGAATCAGAGGTTAGTGACCGTAGAGCACCCTCAGGAGTACCTGGTACTGTGGCTGTCCTCAGTTCACCTGCTCCTGTGTATGTAACAGAGGAGGTTTTTTCCTCAGCTCTGGGAGGACTGGAAGAGAGATTGTCAGCATTAATCGCTGCTTCCCTGTCACAGGAGAAAAGCGCTCGATCTCCGTCTCCTCCCTCAGAGTGCCTGTTAACAGAACAACAGTCCCATACAGAGGTCGACCTACCTGAGGGGGATCAGGATGAGGTTGATTCGGTTGTAGAGGAATCAACAGTGGAAGAGCCGTTCTCAGCATCACATGCTGAGAGGTTATGGGTTCAGTCCCTGACTAATATGGTCCGATCAGCATTTAAAATGCCACTTGCGGAGCCATCCTCCACTTCTGTCTCCTCGTTGGGGTCGCTAAAAGCTCCCCAGACTGTTTGTTCCTTTCCGATCCATCCTTTACTGGAGGGGCTCATTTACCAGGATTGGGAGCATCCTGACAAAATATTTACTCCCCCCAAGAGATTTCCGGTGGTCTATCCCATGGAGGATAAGTTCATCAGAAAATGGAAGGTCCCTACAGTGGACGCAGCCATCTCTTGTGTGAATAAATCACTGACATGTCCGGTGGAAAATGTCCAAATGTTCAAGGACCCAATAGATAAAAAATTGGAGTCATTATTGAAATCTGTTTTTTCTACAGCAGGATTGGTGACACAACCAGCAGTGGCAGCTATAGGGGTCTGCCAAGCAGTGAAGGATCAGTTGAAACAGGTCTTAAGGGACTTGCCAGATCAGCAGGCTCTTGCCCTAGCTGATCTACCTAGAGCCTTATGCTTTGCGGTGGACGCCATAAAGGATTCAATCCATCAGGCCTCCCGCCTTACGCTGTCTGTAGTACATATGCGCAGGCTTCTATGGCTCAAAAACTGGTCTGCTGAAGCTCCCTGTAAAAAATTGCTGGTCAGCTTCCCATTTCATGGGGAGCGCTTATTCGGGGAAGACCTGGACAGGTATATCCAGAGAATTTCCAGCGGTAAAAGTACACTTTTGCCGGTTAAAAATAGAGTTAGAGGTCCCTCCTTTAAGAGGCCGGCTTCTCCAGTCCCTAGGACATCGGCTGTGAAACAGTTCCGACGGCCTCCCCGGTCAAATCCCGGAGGTAAAAATCAGGGACAGTTGCAGGGTAACAAGAAGCCCTGGAGCAGGAGAGGTACAAAACCTCCCCCAAAGTCAAATGCATGAAGGGTTGCCCCCACCCAATCGGGTGGGGGGAAGACTTCAGTTGTTCACAGAAACCTGGCGGGACACGATCCGAGACAGATGGGTGCTCTCCGCAGTAAATCTGGGATACAAATTGGAGTTAAAAAACTCCCCTCCTTCCCGCTTTATAAGGTCAAATGTGCCAAGGGATCCCCAGAAGAGAGGATCCCTCCTGTTGGCACTGGAACAATTATTGCTTCAAGCAGTAATTATAGAGGTTCCCCTGGAAGAATGGGGGTTCGGGTTTTACTCAAACCTCTTTACAGTTCCGAAGCCAAACGGGGACGTGAGGCCCATATTAAATCTAAAAGGGCTAAACAAATTCCTACATATCAGGACTTTCCGGATGGAGTCGATCCGATCGGTAGCCACTGCCCTACAAGGGGAGGAATGGTTAGCCTCGATCGACATCAAAGATGCTTATTTGCACATCCCCATCTTTCCAGCCCACCAAAAATTTCTACGCTTTGCGGTAGAAGGGCGCCATTTTCAGTTCAGAGCCTTACCCTTCGGTCTGGCCACAGCACCAAGAGTGTTCACAAAAATTCTGGCCCCATTATTGGCCAATCTAAGAACACGAGGTGTAACGATAATGGCATATCTAGACGACTTGTTGCTGATAGACCACTCAGTGGAAAAACTAGAAGTGGTTGTTCACGAGACAATCAAGTATCTGGAATATCACGGTTGGATTATCAACCGAGACAAGTCAGCCCTAAAACCAGTCAAAAGTCTGGAATACTTGGGGCTAAGGCTGGATTCAGACCAGAGAAAGATTTTCTTGCCTCAAGAAAAGGGGTCGTCTTTGAGAGATTTGATCCACTTAGTGGGTTCAAAAAGACAGCCATCCATACGCCTGTGCATGAGGCTGCTGGGAAAAATGGTGGCATCATTCGAAGCAGTACCCTACGGTCAATTCCATTCAAGGAAGTTGCAAAGGGCCATACTGTCAGCCTGGAACAAAAAAGTTCAGGCTCTGGACTTACCAATGTCCTTGTCCCCTTCCGTTCGCAGGAGCCTCCGCTGGTGGTTGGTTCCCCAGAATCTGGAAAGAGGGAAATCCTTCAGTCCGATTTCCTGGAAGGTGGTCACTACAGATGCCAGCCTTATAGGCTGGGGAGCAGTACTGGAGCAATGGTCTCTCCAGGGCAGATGGTCGGATGCGGAAAAGGCCCTGCCCATCAATCTCTTAGAGATACGAGCAGCCCGGTATGCCCTAGTAGCATGGACATCCAAACTCCAAGGGTCCCCTGTCAGAGTTCAGTCAGACAATGCCACAGCAGTGGCATATATCAATCGTCAGGGGGGCACCAGGAGTCGTGCAGCCCAAAGGGAAGTAAATTACATCCTGAGATGGGCAGAAAGATATGTCCCAGCCATATCTGCGGTATTCGTTCCAGGAGTGGAGAATTGGAAGGCGGACTTTCTAAGTCGCCAACAATTATGCCCAGGGGAATGGTCCCTTCATCCCGAGGTTTTCCGGACAATATGTCAGCGGTGGGGAACACCGGATGTAGATCTGCTAGCATCCAGATTCAACACAAAAGTGGACAGGTTTGTCTCTTGGGCAAGGGATCCCCTAGCGTGCGGCTCGGATGCCCTAGTGTTCCCTTGGGATCAGTTCAAGCTGATATATGCATTCACACCGCCACAATGGTTACCTCGATTACTCCGCAGAATCAGGGTAGAAAAGAAACCAGTGATTCTGGTGGCTCCAGCGTGGCCCCGAAGAGCATGGTACGCGGAGATTGTAAAAATGTCTGTGGGGAGTCCTTGGACCCTCCCACATCGTCCGGACCTGCTTTCGCAGGGACCGATATACCACCCTTCCTTACCAGCCCTAGGTTTGACGGCCTGGCTATTGAAGCCCACATTCTAAAAAAGAGAGGGCTCTCTAATGCTGTGGTATCTACCATGATCAATGCCAGGAAGCCGGTATCCAGGCAGATCTACTATAGAATCTGGAAGGCGTACATCGCCTGGTGTGAAGCCAAGAAATGGCATCCACGTAAATACGTAATAGGTAGGATTCTGGACTTCCTACAATGGGCTGTAGATAGGAAGCTTGCCTTGAGTACTATCAAGGGTCAGATTTCGGCCTTGTCAATATTTTTTCAAAGGCCCTTGGCTTCGCATTCACTAGTCAAAGCCTTTATACAAGGAGTGATGCGTATTAGTCCTCCGGTTAATATTCCCATATGTCCATGGGATCTAAACTTGGTTCTGTCGGTTCTACAGAAACAACCATTTGAACCATTACAGCATATTTCCTTAGTGCTTCTCACCAGGAAATTGATTTTTCTAGTAGCCATTTGTTCGGCTAAAAGAGTATCGGAATTAGCAGCTATGTCCTGTAAGGAGCCATATCTGGTTATCCATAAGGACAGAGTAGTGTTACGTCCTCATCCAGCCTTTCTTCCTAAGGTGGTATCGAGTTTTCATTTGAACCAAGATGTGGTTCTTCCTTCTTTTTTCCCCAAGCCTACTTCGGTAGAGGAAAAGTTATTGCATTCTTTGGATGTAGTAAGAGCAGTTAAAGCTTATCTAAAAGCCACTGCTCAGATTCGCAGAACGGATACTTTGTTTATTCTGCCGGAAGGCCCCAGAAAGGGTCAGGCAGCGTCAAAATCTACTTTAGCCAAGTGGATTCGACAGGTCATAATACAAGCCTATAGCTTGAGAAGTAGACCGCCTCCGTTCAAAGTTAGGGCGCACTCCACGAGAGCAGTTGGAACTTCATGGGCAGTGCATCACCAGGCCTCCCTGGCTCAAATCTGTAAGGCCGCAACATGGTCTTCGGTACACACGTTTACTAGGTTCTACCAGGTGGACGTTAGAAGTCAGGAGGATGTCGCCTTTGGGCGCAGTGTGTTGCAGGCCGCAAAAGATCCTCATGTCTGATAGCGCTCAGCTTATATATGGTGTATCCCCCCCCTCATTTGGCATTGCTTTAGGACATCCCATTAGTAATGACTATGTCGCTCTGTGTCCCGTGATGTACGAGAAAGAAAATAGGATTTTTATAACAGCTTACCTGTAAAATCCTTTTCTTGGAGTACATCACGGGACACAGAGCTCCCGCCCCTCTTTGGGGACACTTATTGCTTTGCTACAAAACTGAGGTGCTCCCGGATGGGAGGGGCTTATATAGGGGAGGGTACTTCCGGTTTTGGAAGTTGCCAGTGCCAGCACCTGACGGTAACTATATAACCCATTAGTAATGACTATGTCGCTCTGTGTCCCGTGATGTACTCCAAGAAAAGGATTTTACAGGTAAGCTGTTATAAAAATCCCATTTTTTGAAGCAATACTTTGCAACAGGGCTCATTGCTGTGCTCCAAGTACAGTATCTGTGAGGGGTTGTAGTGTTGTGCCACCAGTGCCTAAGGCCCAATTTTTCAGCCCCTGTTCAACAGGGGCACGTAATTACAATTCTTGATCTAATAATTCACAGCAGGGCCCATTCCTGCACCCACCAAGAGTAACTCTGAGGGCTTACAGTGTTGTGTCAACACCACCACCACCACCAAAGGCCCAATTTTTCAGCCCCTGTTCAACAGGGGCATGCAATTACAATTCTTGATCTAATAATTCACAGCAGGGCCCATTGCTGCACCCACCAAGAGTAACTGTCAGGGCTTACAGTGTTGTGGCACCAGCACCACCATCAAAGGCCCAATTTTTACTACCACTGTTCAACAATTATATGTAATTACAATTCCTGATATAATAGTTGACAGCAGGGCGTTCCAGCACCAACCAAGAGTAACTGTGAGTGCTTACAGTGTTGTGCCAACACCAACAACTAAGGGGCCTATTTCTGCAGAGTATCTACGGCAGGTCCCTACTTTCAAACATCCAACTTACAAACGACTCCTACTTGCAAACGCAAGAAGACAACAGGAAGTGAGAGGAAATCTACCCCTAGGAAGGAAAATTCTCTCCTATAAGAATTAATATGGGAGAAAGATGTCTCCTCTGTACTGATGCTTTATCAGCAATCCTTGTTTCAAGAAAAACACCACATTTCAAAAACAGTTGTCATTGGGACGGAAAGTGAGGTGAAATGTTCTGAACAGGGGCACAGACAGCAAAACAAATGTTACAGGGGTGATAACCCTTACCTATGTTTTCCAAAAAGTTTAAAAATAGATTTTTGGGCTGGAGCTACACTTAAACAATGTACCTGTTCAAAATTACAAACAGATTCTACATAAGAACAAACCTACAGTCCCTGTCTTGTATGCACCGCCTGTATACGTCTGTTCAGAGTATATAGGGCCTTTTTTATTTTATGTGCGGGGTTCCCCTTAATATCCATACAAGACCCAAAGGGGCTGGTAATGGGCTGGGGTAGGGGGGGGGGGTCATGGGGTAGCTATGCCATTTTTCTTAAAGATTTTCATCCATATTACCGGGACCAGACATTACATTAAAGCCGCAAGCAGTTTTAAATGGCTTTTTTTCCTTTAGAAGTGTCATTTTGTGCAGGGACAGTTCTAAACACGGGAAACACGTGGCACTTCACAGGCATACTTTAGACACCCCCCAGGTACGATATTTAAAGGAATATTTGACTTTTTTTTTTTCACTTTATGCATCATTAAAATGACTGCTCCCGAAAAACGACCGTTTTTAAAACTTCTTTTTGCATTGATACATGTCCCCTGGTGCAGAACCCGGGTTCCCAAACCCTTTTTAGGACAATAACATGCATAATAGTTGTTATAATTAGCACTTTAGAATTCGAACGTTCGCATCCATTGTATTTAATAGGGTTCTAATGTTCGTACGAACTTTCGGTACGTTCGCGGGTTCTGGTGCGAAACGAACCCGGGGGTGTTCGGCTCATCACTAACTGGAACCAATATAATCCCCCAACTTATCCTTCATCACTAGAACCAATATGATCCTCCAACTTATCCTTCATCACTAGAACCAATATGATCCCCCAACTTATCCTTCATCACTAGAACCAATATGATCCTCCAACTTATCCTTCATCACTAGAACCAATATGATCCCCCAACTTATCCTTCATCACTAGAACCAATATGATCCCCCAACTTATCCTTCATCACTAGAACCTATATGATCCTCCAACTTATCCTTCATCACTAGAACCAATATGATCCCCCAACTTATCCTTCATCACTAGAACCAATATGATCCTCCAATTTATCCTTCATCACTAGAACCAATATGATCCCCCAACTTATCCTTCATCGCTAGAACCAATATGATCCTCCAACTTATCCTTCATCACTAGAACCAATATGATCCCCCAACTTATCCTTCATCACTAGAACCAATATAATCCCCCAACGTATCCTTCATCACTAGAACCAATATGATCCCCCAATTTATCCTTCATCACTAGAACCAATATGATCCCCCAACTTATCCTTCATCACTAGAACCAATATGATCCCCCAACTTATCCTTCATCACTAGAACCAATATGATCCTCCAACTTATCCTTCATCACTAGAACCAATATGATCCCCCAACTTATCCTCCATCACTAGAACCAATATGATCCCCCAACTTATCCTTCATCACTAGAACCAATATGATCCCCCAACTTATCCTTCATCACTAGAACCAATATGATCCCCCAACTTATCCTTCATCACTAGAACCAATATGATCCCCCAACTTATCCTTCATCACTAGAACCAATATGATCCCCCAGCTTATCCTTCATCACTAGAACCAATATGATCCTCCAACTTATCCTTCAGCATTAGAACCAATATGATCCCCCAACTTATCCTTCATCACTAGAACCAATATGATCCCCCAACTTATCCTTCATCACTAGAACCAATATGATCCCCCAACTTATCCTTCATCACTAGAACCAATATGATCCTCCAACTTATTGTTCATCATTAAAACCAATATGATCCTCCAACTTATCCTCCATCACTAGAACCAATATGATCCCCCAACTTATCCTTCATCACTAGAACCAATATGATCCCCCAACTTATCCTTCATCACTAGAACCAATATGATCCTCCAACTTATCCTTCATCACTAGAACCAATATGATCCCCCAACTTATCCTTCATCACTAGAACCAATATGATCCCCCAACTTATCTTTCATCACTAGAACCAATATGATCCCCCAACTTATCCTTCATCACTAGAACCAATATGATCCTCCAACTTATCCTCCATCTCTAGAACCAATATGATCCCCCAACTTGTCCTTCATCACTATAACCAATATGATCCCCCAACTTATCCTTCATCACTAGAACCAATATGATCCCCCAACTTATCCATCATCACTAGAACCAATATGATCCCCCAACTTGTCCTTCATCACTAGAACCAATATGATCCCCCAACTTATCCTTCATCACTAGAACCAATATGATCCTCCAACTTATCCTTCATCACTAGAACCAATATGATCCCCCAACTTATCCATCATCACTAGAACCAATATGATCCCCCAACTTGTCCTTCATCACTAGAACCAATATGATCCCCCAACTTACCCTTCATCACTAGAACCAAAATGATCCTCCAACTTATCCTTCATCACTAGAACCAATATGATCCCCCAACTTATCCTTAATCACTAGAACCAATATGATCCTCCAACTTATCCTTCATCACTAGAACCAATATGATCCCCCAACTTATCCTTCATCACTAGGACCAATATGATCCCCCAACTTATCCTTCATCACTAGAACCAATATGATCCCCCAACTTATCCTTAATCACTAGAACCAATATGATCCTCCAACTTATCCTTCATCACTAGAACCAATATGATTCCAACTTATCCTTCATCACTAGAACCAATATGATCCTCCAACTTATCCTTCATCACTAGAACCAATATGATCCTCCAACTTATCCTTCATCACTAGAACTAGTGATGAGCCGAACACCCCCGGGTTCGGTTCGCACCAGAACCCGCGAACGGACCGAAAGTTCGAACGAACATTAGAACCCTATTAAATACAATGGATGCGAACGTTCGAATTCTAAAGTGCTAATTATAACAACTATTATGCATGTTATTGTCCTAAAAAGGGTTTGGGAACCCGGGTTCTGCACCAGGGGACATGTATCAATGCAAAAAGAAGTTTTAAAAACGGTCGTTTTTCGGGAGCAGTCATTTTAATGATGCATAAAGTGAAAAAAAAAAAGTCAAATATTCCTTTAAATATCGTACCTGGGGGGTGTCTAAAGTATGCCTGTGAAGTGCCACGTGTTTCCCGTGTTTAGAACTGTCCCTGCACAAAATGACACTTCTAAAGGAAAAAAAAGCCATTTAAAACTGCTTGCGGCTTTAATGTAATGTCTGGTCCCGGTAATATGGATGAAATTCTTTAAGAAAAATGGCATAGCTACCCCATGACCCCCCCCCTACCCCAGCCCATTACCAGCCCCTTTGGGTCTTGTATGGATATTAAGGGGAACCCCGCACATAAAATAAAAAAGGCCCTATATACTCTGAACAGCCCTATACAGGCGGTGCATACAAGACAGGGACTGTAGGTTTGTTCTTATGTAGAGTCTGTTTGTAATTTTGAACAGGTACATTGTTGAAGTGTAGCTCCAGACCAAAAATCTATTTTTAAACTTTTTGGAAAACATAGGTAAGGGTTATCACCCCTGTAACATTTGTTTTGCTGTCTGTGCCCCTGTTCAGAACATTTCACCTCACTTTCCGTCCCAATGACAACTGTTTTTGAAATGTGGTGTTTTTCTTGAAACAAGGATTGCTGATAAAGCATCAGTACAGAGGAGACACCTTTCTCCCATATTTATTCTTACAGGAGAGAATTTTCCTTCCTAGTGGTAGATTTCCTCTCACTTCCTGTTGTCTTCTTGCGTTTGCAAGTAGGAGTCGTTTTGTAAGTTGGATGTTTGAAAGTAGGGACCTGCCGTATATACTCTGCAGAAATAGGCCCCTTAGTTGTTGGTGTTGGCACAACACTGTAAGCACTCACAGTTACTCTTGGTTGGTGCTGGAACGCCCTGCTGTCAACTATTATATCAGGAATTTTAATTACATATAATTGTTGAACAGTGGTAGTAAAAATTGGGCCTTTGATGGTGCTGCTGGTGCCACAACACTGTAAGCCCTGACAGTTACTCTTGGTGGGTGCAGCAATGGGCCCTGCTGTGAATTATTAGATCAAGAATTGTAATTACATGCCCCTGTTGAACAGGGGCTGAAAAATTGGGCCTTAGGCACTGGTGGCACAACACTGCAACCCCTCACAGCAACTGTACTTGGAGCACAGCAATGAGCCCTGTTGCAAAGTATTGCTTCAAAAATTGTAATGACACGCCCCTGTTAAACAGGGGCTGAAAAATTGGGCCTTAGGCACTGGTGGCACAACACTGCAACTCCTCACAGATACTGTACTTGGAGCACACCAATGAGCCCTGTTGCAAAGTATTGCTTCAAAAATTGTAATGACACGCCCCTGTTAAACAGGGGCTGAAAAATTGGGCCTTAGGCACTGGTGGCACAACACTGCAACTCCTCACAGATACTGTACTTGGAGCACAGCAATGAGCCCTGTTGCAAAGTATTGCTTCAAAAATTGTAATTACACGTCCCTGTTAAACAGGGGCTGAAAAATTGGGCGTTAGGCACTGGTGGCACAACACTGCAACTCCTCACAGATACTGTACTTGGAGCACAGCAATGAGCCCTGTTGCAAAGTATTGCTTCAAAAATTGTAATTACACGCCCCTGTTAAACAGGGGCTGAAAAATTGGGCGTTAGGCACTGGTGGCGGCACCCATAAACAAAAATGATCTTACAAGCTATCATCATCAATCGTATCATTGAGGACTCGGAGGAGGAGGATAGCCAGTCAACATAACAGCACAGGCACTCAGCATCAGCATCAGTCTTGAAGGGATGTGACATGTTAAAATCAATTAGTCTGTTATATCAGCATCAGGTGTGTGGTAGCTGGTGGTGATCCAAGACTGGTTCATCTTGATGAAAGTCAGTCGATCAACCGAGTCGGTGGACAGGCGCACCCTGTGATCCGTGACAAATCCTCCAGCAGCACTGAATGTGCGTTCCGAAAGAACGCTGGATGCAGGACAGGCCAGTAGCTCAATTGCATACTGTGCAAGCTCTGGCCAGTGATCCATCCTCAAGACCCAGTAAGCCAGAGGATTTTCGGTGGGGAAGGTGTCCAAGTCTGACCTTGCCCCTAGATATTCCTGCACCATGTTTATCAGACGCTGGCGATGGTTGCTGGAACCGATCATACTTTGGGGCTGCGGACTAAAGAATTGTCTGAACGCATCGGTCAGACGGCCACCTTCCCCACCGCTCCTTCTTTGACTGGCCGAAGCCTCAGCAACTCGTTGTCCAGGACCAGGAGTTTGCAACCTCCCAGTCTCTGGGAACGCGTTGCACAGACCTTTCTGCAAGGCCTCCCGGAGTTGTCTCATCCTCTGCTCCCTCTGCGACGGTAACATAAGGTCCGCAACCTTACCCTTGTACCGTGGATCAAGGAGAGTGGCCAGCCAGTAATGGTCCCTCTCCTTGATCCGAAGAATACGAGGATCCTTCCGCAGACTTTGCAGGATCAGGGAGGCCATGCAGCGTAGGTTTGCTGAGGCATTCGCTCCGGAGTCCTCTGGGTCACTAAGGACGACATGATCCGCAGCCACCTCCTCCCAGCCACGTACAAGTCCACTGGTTTCTTGGGACTGTAAATCATCCCTAAAAGACTGCTGCTGATGATGCTGAGTGCCAGCCTCCACCTCCATGCTGACACAATCCTCCTCCTCCTCCTCCTCCTCCTCCTCCTCCTCCTCTTCCTGTGCGATGGGTGGGACAGAAGGAACACTGTCTGGGTAAAGGGGGCCTTGAGAGGCAAGGAAGTCCTCCTCTTCCTGCCTCTGTTCTGCCTCAAGTGCCCTGTCCATTATTCCACGCAGCGTGTGCTCCAACAGGTGGACAAGAGGTACAGTGTCACTGATGCATGCACTGTCACTGCTCACCATCCTCGTGGCCTCCTCAAATGGTGCCAGGACAGTGCATGCATCCCTGATCATGCCCCACTGGCGTGGAGAAAAAAAACCAAGCTCCCCTGACCCTGTCCTGGTGCCGTAGTCGCACAGGTACTCATTGATGGCCCTCTGCTGCGTGTGCAGCCGCTGCAGCATGGCCAACGTTGAGTTCCACCTGGTGGGCATGTCACATATAAGGCGGTTCTTGGGCAGGTTCAACTCCTTTTGCAGCTCAGCCAGGCGAGCACTGGCATTATAAGATCTGCGGAAATGCACACAGACTTTCCTGGCCTGCCTCAGGACATCCTGTAAGCCCGGGTACCTGCCCAAGAAGCGCTGCACCACCAGGTTAAGGACGTGAGCCACACAGGGCACATGGGTCAGTTGTCCCTGTCGGAGGGCGGAGAGGAGGTTGGTGCCATTGTCGCAAACCACCATTCCTGGCTTAAGCTGGCGTGGCGTCAACCACCTCTCGGCCTGGCCCTGCAGAGCAGACAGGACCTCTGCCCCAGTGTGGCTTCTGTCCCCCAAACACACCAGCGCAAGCACGGCATGGCATCTTTTTGCCTGCGTACTTGCGTAGCCCCGTGAACGGCTACGGAGCACCGCTGGTTCATAGGACAAACCACAGGAAGAGGCCATGGAGGAAGAAGAAGAGGAGGGGGTGGAGGAGAGAGGTGTGTCACAACCAGTAGTAGCATTTTGGAGGCGTGGCGGTGGGACAACCTCCAACACTACTGCACCTTGTCCTGAATCCTTCCCAGCTGCCAAAAGAGTGACCCAATGGGCCGTGAAAGAAAGGTAACGTCCCTGTCCATGCCTGCTGGACCATGAGTCAGCGGTAATATGCACCTTACCGCTGACCGCCCTGTCCAGCGAGGCCAAGACATTGCCTTCCACATGCCGGTAGAGAGCCGGAATAGCCTTCCGTGAGAAAAAGTGGCGTTTGGGAACCTGCCACTGAGGAACTGCACATTGCACAAACTCACGGAAGGGGGCCGAGTCTACCAACTGAAAAGGCAGCAGTTGAAGCGCTAGCAATTTAGCCAAGCTAGCATTCAACCGCTGGGCATGTGGATGGCTGGGAGTGAACTTCTTTCGACGGTCCAGCAGCTGGGGCAGGGAAATTTGCCTGCTAGAATCGGACGTCGGTGTACTGCTAGCAGAGTGGGCGCAAGTACTTGGCTGTGACACACCTAATTCTACACCTTCATTCCTCTCAGTGCATGTTTCAGAGAGGACTGAAGTTATAGTGGGGTTGGAGATCCCAGCTGATGCGGTGCAAGGAGAGGTCCGCTTTGTTCTTTGGTGTGGGTCTTTGAGGTAGGCTTGCCAACGAGCTGCATGGCAGGTCAACATATGTCTGGTCAGGCATGTGGTACCCAAGCGGCTGATGTTTTGGCCACGCGATATACGCTTGAGACATATGTTGCAAACAGCAGCTGTGCGATCTGATGCACTAGCCTCAAAAAAGGCCCACACCAAAGAACTTTTTGAATGACGGGCAGAGGCAGCGCCCTGCACAGGCGGAGCTCTGCGGTGTGATTCCGTCGGTGTACTGCCCTTACGCTGGCCACCAAAGGGCATCCTGCCTCGTTGGAGATGTGCCTCCTCCTCATCCTCCTCCTCCTCCTCTCTCCTATTAGGCACCCACGTGGAGTCAGTGACCTCATCATCCCCTCCCTCCTCATCACTGGAGCCAATCTGGCAGTATGCTGCAGCTGCTGGAACATGACTGCCAGATTGGTGTCCTTCTTGAGCATCCCCTCTGTCTGCTCTCACGCTACTGCCTTCCTCTAGCTGGGTTTCATCATCAGACCCTTCGAAACGCTGGGCATCCTCCTGGAGCATGTACCCAACACTGTGCTGAAACAGTTCGGGGGACTCCTCAGGAGGAGGACATGGTGGGTCTAGGGAAGGAGTGACTGATGATTTGTCTGACATTGATACCAGGGAAGACGACGCTTTGGCAGCTGCTTTTCCAGTACCCTGAGCCTGGGTGAGAGAGGATGAGGAGGAGGAGGAGGGCTTGGTCATCCACTCTACCAAGTCTTCGGCATGATGTGGCTCAACATGTCCAGCTGCCGAAAAGAAGGACAAGCGTGTCCCATGGCCATGTGCTGATGACAATGCACCGCGTCCACGACCAGCACTGTTGCCCCCAGACACAGAGCCTGCTTGCCCTCTTTTATTGCCTCCTGACTGTCTGCCTCTCCTTGTTTGCCTTCCAGACATTCTAATAGATGGCCTGCAGGGAGATGGGAAAAAAGCAATAAGGGCTACCTTCAGGTGTCCTTCTCTGTCCCTTGAAACAAGGACTTGCAGAGTGAAATAAACTGACACTCTCCCTACCTACAGTTTTCTGTCCCTAGAATAAATGTTTTTTTTAATCACAATATAGCACAAGGACAATTCAGTCACTGTCCTTCCAGGTCCCTGGAAACAAGGACTTGCAGAGTGAAATAAACTGACACTCTCCCTACCTACAGTTTTCTGTCCCTAGAATAAATGTTTTTTTTAAGCACAATATAGCACAAGGACAATTCAGTCACTGTCCTTCCAGGTCCCTGGAAACAAGGACTTGCAGAGTGAAATAAACTGACACTCTCCCTACCTACAGTTTTCTGTCCCTAGAATAAATGTTTTTTTTAATCACAATATAGCACAAGGACAATTCAGTCACTGTCCTTCCAGGTCCCTGGAAACAAGGACTTGCAGAGTGAAATAAACTGACACTCTCCCTACCTACAGTTTTCTGTCCCTAGAATAAATGTTTTTTTTAATCACAATATAGCACAAGGACAATTCAGTCACTGTCCTTCCAGGTCCCTGGAAACAAGGACTTGCAGAGTGAAATAAACTGACACTCTCCCTACCTACAGTTTTCTGTCCCTAGAATAAATGTTTTTTTTAATCACAATATAGCACAAGGACAATTCAGTCACTGTCCTTCCAGGTCCCTGGAAACAAGGACTTGCAGAGTGAAATAAACTGACACTCTCCCTACCTACAGTTTTCTGTCCCTAGAATAAATGTTTTTTTTAATCACAATATAGCACAAGGACAATTCAGTCACTGTCCTTCCAGGTCCCTGGAAACAAGGACTTGCAGAGTGAAATAAACTGACACTCTCCCTACCTACAGTTTTCTGTCCCTAGAATAAATGTTTTTTTTAAGCACAATATAGCACAAGGACAATTCAGTCACTGTCCTTCCAGGTCCCTGGAAACAAGGACTTGCAGAGTGAAATAAACTGACACTCTCCCTACCTACAGTTTTCTGTCCCTAGAATAAATGTTTTTTTTAATCACAATATAGCACAAGGACAATTCAGTCACTGTCCTTCCAGGTCCCTGGAAACAAGGACTTGCAGAGTGAAATAAACTGACACTCTCCCTACCTACAGTTTTCTGTCCCTAGAATAAATGTTTTTTTTAATCACAATATAGCACAAGGACAATTCAGTCACTGTCCTTCCAGGTCCCTGGAAACAAGGACTTGCAGAGTGAAATAAACTGACACTCTCCCTACCTACAGTTTTCTGTCCCTAGAATAAATGTTTTTTTTAATCACAATATAGCACAAGGACAATTCAGTCACTGTCCTTCCAGGTCCCTGGAAACAAGGACTTGCAGAGTGAAATAAACTGACACTCTCCCTACCTACAGTTTTCTGTCCCTAGAATAAATGTTTTTTTTAATCACAATATAGCACAAGGACAATTCAGTCACTGTCCTTCCAGGTCCCTGGAAACAAGGACTTGCAGAGTGAAATAAACTGACACTCTCCCTACCTACAGTTTTCTGTCCCTAGAATAAATGTTTTTTTTAATCACAATATAGCACAAGGACAATTCAGTCACTGTCCTTCCAGGTCCCTGGAAACAAGGACTTGCAGAGTGAAATAAAAAAAAACTCTCCCTACCTACAGTTTTCTGTCCCTAGAATAAATGTTTTTTTTAATCACAATATAGCACAAGGACAATTCAGTCACTGTCCTTCCAGGTCCCTGGAAACAAGGACTTGCAGAGTGAAATAAACTGACACTCTCCCTACCTACAGTTTTCTGTCCCTAGAATAAATGTTTTTTTTAATCACAATATAGCACAAGGACAATTCAGTCACTGTCCTTCCAGGTCCCTGGAAACAAGGACTTGCAGAGTGAAATAAACTGACACTCTCCCTACCTACAGTTTTCTGTCCCTAGAATAAATGTTTTTTTTAAGCACAATATAGCACAAGGACAATTCAGTCACTGTCCTTCCAGGTCCCTGGAAACAAGGACTTGCAGAGTGAAATAAACTGACACTCTCCCTACCTACAGTTTTCTGTCCCTAGAATAAATGTTTTTTTTAATCACAATATAGCACAAGGACAATTCAGTCACTGTCCTTCCAGGTCCCTGGAAACAAGGACTTGCAGAGTGAAATAAACTGACACTCTCCCTACCTACAGTTTTCTGTCCCTAGAATAAATGTTTTTTTTAAGCACAATATAGCACAAGGACAATTCAGTCACTGTCCTTCCAGGTCCCTGGAAACAAGGACTTGCAGAGTGAAATAAACTGACACTCTCCCTACCTACAGTTTTCTGTCCCTAGAATAAATGTTTTTTTTAATCACAATATAGCACAAGGACAATTCAGTCACTGTCCTTCCAGGTCCCTGGAAACAAGGACTTGCAGAGTGAAATAAACTGACACTCTCCCTACCTACAGTTTTCTGTCCCTAGAATAAATGTTTTTTTTAATCACAATATAGCACAAGGACAATTCAGTCACTGTCCTTCCAGGTCCCTGGAAACAAGGACTTGCAGAGTGAAATAAACTGACACTCTCCCTACCTACAGTTTTCTGTCCCTAGAATAAATGTTTTTTTTAATCACAATATAGCACAAGGACAATTCAGTCACTGTCCTTCCAGGTCCCTGGAAACAAGGACTTGCAGAGTGAAATAAACTGACACTCTCCCTACCTACAGTTTTCTGTCCCTAGAATAAATGTTTTTTTTAATCACAATATAGCACAAGGACAATTCAGTCACTGTCCTTCCAGGTCCCTGGAAACAAGGACTTGCAGAGTGAAATAAACTGACACTCTCCCTACCTACAGTTTTCTGTCCCTAGAATAAATGTTTTTTTTAATCACAATATAGCACAAGGACAATTCAGTCACTGTCCTTCCAGGTCCCTGGAAACAAGGACTTGCAGAGTGAAATAAACTGACACTCTCCCTACCTACAGTTTTCTGTCCCTAGAATAAATGTTTTTTTTAATCACAATATAGCACAAGGACAATTCAGTCACTGTCCTTCCAGGTCCCTGGAAACAAGGACTTGCAGAGTGAAATAAACTGACACTCTCCCTACCTACAGTTTTCTGTCCCTAGAATAAATGTTTTTTTTAAGCACAATATAGCACAAGGACAATTCAGTCACTGTCCTTCCAGGTCCCTGGAAACAAGGACTTGCAGAGTGAAATAAACTGACACTCTCCCTACCTACAGTTTTCTGTCCCTAGAATAAATGTTTTTTTTAATCACAATATAGCACAAGGACAATTCAGTCACTGTCCTTCCAGGTCCCTGGAAACAAGGACTTGCAGAGTGAAATAAACTGACACTCTCCCTACCTACAGTTTTCTGTCCCTAGAATAAATGTTTTTTTTAATCACAATATAGCACAAGGACAATTCAGTCACTGTCCTTCCAGGTCCCTGGAAACAAGGACTTGCAGAGTGAAATAAACTGACACTCTCCCTACCTACAGTTTTCTGTCCCTAGAATAAATGTTTTTTTTAATCACAATATAGCACAAGGACAATTCAGTCACTGTCCTTCCAGGTCCCTGGAAACAAGGACTTGCAGAGTGAAATAAACTGACACTCTCCCTACCTACAGTTTTCTGTCCCTAGAATAAATGTTTTTTTTAAGCACAATATAGCACAAGGACAATTCAGTCACTGTCCTTCCAGGTCCCTGGAAACAAGGACTTGCAGAGTGAAATAAACTGACACTCTCCCTACCTACAGTTTTCTGTCCCTAGAATAAATGTTTTTTTTAATCACAATATAGCACAAGGACAATTCAGTCACTGTCCTTCCAGGTCCCTGGAAACAAGGACTTGCAGAGTGAAATAAAAAAAAACTCTCCCTACCTACAGTTTTCTGTCCCTAGAATAAATGTTTTTTTTAATCACAATATAGCACAAGGACAATTCAGTCACTGTCCTTCCAGGTCCCTGGAAACAAGGACTTGCAGAGTGAAATAAACTGACACTCTCCCTACCTACAGTTTTCTGTCCCTAGAATAAATGTTTTTTTTAATCACAATATAGCACAAGGACAATTCAGTCACTGTCCTTCCAGGTCCCTGGAAACAAGGACTTGCAGAGTGAAATAAACTGACACTCTCCCTACCTACAGTTTTCTGTCCCTAGAATAAATGTTTTTTTTAATCACAATATAGCACAAGGACAATTCAGTCACTGTCCTTCCAGGTCCCTGGAAACAAGGACTTGCAGAGTGAAATAAAAAAAAACTCTCCCTACCTACAGTTTTCTGTCCCTAGAATAAATGTTTTTTTTAATCACAATATAGCACAAGGACAATTCAGTCACTGTCCTTCCAGGTCCCTGGAAACAAGGACTTGCAGATTGAAATAAACTGACACTCTCCCTACCTACAGTTTTCTGTCCCTAGAATAAATGTTTTTTTTAATCACAATATAGCACAAGGACAATTCAGTCACTGTCCTTCCAGGTCCCTGGAAACAAGGACTTGCAGAGTGAAATAAACTGACACTCTCCCTACCTACAGTTTTCTGTCCCTAGAATAAATGTTTTTTTTAATCACAATATAGCACAAGGACAATTCAGTCACTGTCCTTCCAGGTCCCTGGAAACAAGGACTTGCAGAGTGAAATAAACTGACACTCTCCCTACCTACAGTTTTCTGTCCCTAGAATAAATGTTTTTTTTAATCACAATATAGCACAAGGACAATTCAGTCACTGTCCTTCCAGGTCCCTGGAAACAAGGACTTGCAGAGTGAAATAAACTGACACTCTCCCTACCTACAGTTTTCTGTCCCTAGAATAAATGTTTTTTTTAATCACAATATAGCACAAGGACAATTCAGTCACTGTCCTTCCAGGTCCCTGGAAACAAGGACTTGCAGAGTGAAATAAACTGACACTCTCCCTACCTACAGTTTTCTGTCCCTAGAATAAATGTTTTTTTTAAGCACAATATAGCACAAGGACAATTCAGTCACTGTCCTTCCAGGTCCCTGGAAACAAGGACTTGCAGAGTGAAATAAACTGACACTCTCCCTACCTACAGTTTTCTGTCCCTAGAATAAATGTTTTTTTTAATCACAATATAGCACAAGGACAATTCAGTCACTGTCCTTCCAGGTCCCTGGAAACAAGGACTTGCAGAGTGAAAGAAACTGACACTCTCCCTACCTACAGTTTTCTGTCCCTAGAATAAATGTTTTTTTAAGCACAATATAGCACAAGGACAATTCACTCACTGTCCTTCCAGGTCCCTGGAAACAAGGACTTGCAGAGTGAAAGAAACTGACACTGTCCCTACCTACAGTTTTCTGTCCCTAGAATAAATGTTTTTTTTAAGCACACTATAGCACAAGCACAAAACACACTGACACTCTCCCTACCTATCCTTCTCTTTCCCTAAACTAAAGGAATCCAGGTTAAGCAAGAAAGAAATAACAGTCACTGTCCCTGCCTATGCTGCTCTATCCCTGCTCCGGAACACACTACACTAGGCCGCCGTGCTGGCGGCCTTTTATAGTGTGGGGCGTGTACTAAACACCCTCAGCAATAATTGGCCACAGGCATCCTGCCTGTGGCCAATCATTGCTCTCCTCGCTGCCGGCGCTGTGATTGGCCAAGCATGCGGGGTCACAGTGCATGCTTGGCCAATCACAGCGCCTGGATGACACTGCGATGGCGTAGTGCATTGTGGGCCGTTCGCGTCACTCGAATTTGGCGCGAACGGCCCAAATCGTTCGATCTTCGTCGAACGATCGAACAGCCGATGTTCGAGTCGAACGTATGTTCGACTCGAACACGAAGCTCATCCCTAACTAGAACCAATATTATCCCCCAAATTATCCTTCATCACTAGAACCAATATGATCCTCCAACTTATCCTTCATCACTAGAACCAATATGATTCCAACTTATCCTTCATCAGTAGAACCAATATGATCCCCCAACTTATCCTTCATCATTAGAACCAATATGATCCTCCAACTTATCCTCCATCTCTAGAACCAATATGATCCCCCAACTTGTCCTTCATCACTAGAACCAATGTGATCCCCCAACTTATCCTTCATCACTAGAACCAATATGATCCCCCAACTTATCCATCATCACTAGAACCAATATGATCCCCCAACTTGTCCTTCATCACTAGAACCAATATGATCCCCCAACTTATCCTTCATCACTAGAACCAATATGATCCCCCAACTTATCCTTCATCACTAGAACCAATATGATCCTCCAACTTATCCTTCATCACTAGAACCAATATGATCCCCCAACTTATCCTTAATCACTAGAACCAATATGATCCCCCAACTTATCCTTCATCACTAGAACCAATATGATCCCCAACTTATCTTTCATCACTAGAACCAATATGATCCCCCAACTTATCCTTCATCACTAGAACCAATATGATCCTCCAACTTATCCTCCATCTCTAGAACCAATATGATCCCCCAACTTGTCCTTCATCACTAGAACCAATATGATCCCCCAACTTATCCTTCATCACTAGAACCAATATGATCCCCCAACTTATCCATCATCACTAGAACCAATATGATCCCCCAACTTGTCCTTCATCACTAGAACCAATATGATCCCCCAACTTATCCTTCATCACTAGAACCAATATGATCCTCCAACTTATCCTTCATCACTAGAACCAATATGATCCCCCAACGTATCCTTCATCACTAGAACCAATATGATCCCCCAACTTATCCTTCATCACTAGAACCAATATGATCCCCCAACTTATCCTTAATCACTAGAACCAATATGATCCCCCAACTTATCCTTCATCACTAGAACCAATATGATCCCCCAACTTATCTTTCATCACTAGAACCAATATGATCCCCCAACTTATCCTTCATCACTAGAACCAATATGATCCTCCAACTTATCCTCCATCTCTAGAACCAATATGATCCCCCAACTTGTCCTTCATCACTAGAACCAATATGATCCCCCAACTTATCCTTCATCACTAGAACCAATATGATCCCCCAACTTATCCATCATCACTAGAACCAATATGATCCCCCAACTTGTCCTTCATCACTAGAACCAATATGATCCCCCAACTTATCCTTCATCACTAGAACCAATATGATCCTCCAACTTATCCTTCATCACTAGAACCAATATGATCCCCCAACTTATCCTTCATCACTAGAACCAATATGATCCCCCAACTTATCCTTCATCACTAGAACCAATATGATCCCCCAACTTATCCTTCATCACTAGAACCAATATGATCCCCCAACTTATCCTTCATCACTAGAACCAATATGATCCCCGAACTTATCCTTAATCACTAGAACCAATATGATCCCCCAACTTATCTTTCATCACTAGAACCAATATGATCCCCCAACTTATCCTTCATCACTAGAACCAATATGATCCTCCAACTTATCCTCCATCTCTAGAACCAATATGATCCTCCAACTTATCCTCCATCTCTAGAACCAATATGATCCCCCAACTTGTCCTTCATCACTAGAACCAATATGATCCCCCAACTTATCCTTCATCACTAGAACCAATATGATCCCCCAACTTATCCATCATCACTAGAACCAATATGATCCCCCAACTTGTCCTTCATCACTAGAACCAATATGATCCCCCAACTTATCCTTCATCACTAGAACCAATATGATCCTCCAACTTATCCTTCATCACTAGAACCAATATGATCCTCCAACTTATCCTTCATCACTAGAACCAATATGATCCCCCAACTTATCCTTCATCACTAGAACCAATATGATCCTCCAACTTATCCTTCATCACTAGAACCAATATGATTCCAACTTATCCTTCATCACTAGAACCAATATGATCCTCCAACTTATCCTTCATCACTAGAACCAATATGATCCCCCAACTTAACTTTCATCACTAGAACCAATATGATCCCCCAACTTATCCTTCATCACTAGAACCAATATGATCCTCCAACTTATCCTCCATCTCTAGAACCAATATGATCCCCCAACTTGTCCTTCATCACTAGAACCAATGTGATCCCCCAACTTATCCTTCATCACTAGAACCAATATGATCCCCCAACTTATCCATCATCACTAGAACCAATATGATCCCCCAACTTGTCCTTCATCACTAGAACCAATATGATCCCCCAAATATCCTTCATCACTAGAACCAATATGATCCCCCAACTTATCCTTCATCACTAGAACCAATATGATCCTCCAACTTATCCTTCATCACTAGAACCAATATGATCCCCCAACTTATCCTTCATCACTAGAACCAATATGATCCCCCAACTTATCCTTCATCACTAGAACCAATATGATCCCCCAACTTATCCTTCATCACTAGAACCAACATGATCCCCCAACTTATCCTTCATCACTAGAACCAATATGATCCCCCAACTTATCCTTCATCACTAGAACCAATATCATCCCCCAAATTATCCTTCATCACTAGAACCAATATGATCCCCCAACTTATCCATCATCACTAGAACCAATATGATCCCCCAACTTATCCTTCATCACTAGAACCAATATGATTCCAACTTATCCTTCATCACTAGAACCAATATGATCCACCAACTTATCCTTCATCACAAGAACCAATATGATCCCCCAACTTATCCTTCATCATTAGAACCAATATGATCCCCCAACTTATCCTTCATCACTAGAACCAATATGATCCCCCAACTTATCCTTCATCACTAGAACCAATATGATTCCAACTTATCCTTCATCACTAGAACCAATATAATCCCCCAACTTATCCTTCATCACTAGAACCAATATGATCCTCCAACTTATCCTTCATCACTAGAACCAATATGATCCTCCAACTTATCCTTCATCACTAGAACCAATATGATCCTCCAACTTATCCTTCATCACTAGAACCAATATGATTCCAACTTATCCTTCATCACTAGAATCAATATAATCCCCCAACTTATCCTTCATCACTAGAACCCATATGATCCTCCAACTTATCCTTCATCACTAGAACCAATATGATCCTCCAACTTATCCTTCATCATTAGAACCAATATGATCCCCCAACTTATCCTTCATCACTAGAACCAATATGATCCCCCACCTTATCCTTCATCACTAGAACCAATATGATCCCCCAACTTATCCTTCATCACTAGAACCAATATGATCCTCCAACTTATCCTTCATCATTAGAACCAATATGATCCTCCAACTTATCCTTCATCACTAGAACCAATATGATCCTCCAACTTATACTTCATCACTAGAACCAATATGATTCCCCAACATATCCTTCATTACTAGAACCAATATGATCCTCCAACTTATCCTTCATCACTAGAACCAATATGATCCCCCAACTTATCCTTCATCACTAGAACCAATATGATCCCCCAACTTATCCTTCATCACTAGAACCAATATGATCCCTCAACTTATCCTTCATCACTAGAACCAATATGATCCCCCAACTTATCCTTCATCACTAGAACCAATATGATCCCCCAACTTATCCTTCATCACTAGAACCAATATGATCCTCCAACTTATCCTTCATCATTAGGACCAATATGATCCCCCAACTTATCCTTCATCACTAGAACCAATATGATCCCCCACCTTATCCTTCATCACTAGAACCAATATGATCCCCCAACTTATCCTTCATCACTAGAACCAATATGATCCTCCAACTTATTGTTCATCATTAAAACCAATATGATCCTCCAACTTATCCTCCATCACTAGAACCAATATGATCCCCCAACTTATCCTTCATCACTAGAACCAATATGATCCCCCAACTTATCCTTCATCACTAGAACCAATATGATCCTCCAACTTATCCTTCATCACTAGAACCAATATGATCCCCCAACTTATCCTTCATCACTAGAACCAATATGATCCCCCAACTTATCTTTCATCACTAGAACCAATATGATCCCCCAACTTATCCTTCATCACTAGAACCAATATGATCCTCCAACTTATCCTCCATCTCTAGAACCAATATGATCCCCCAACTTGTCCTTCATCACTAGAACCAATATGATCCCCCAACTTATCCTTCATCACTAGAACCAATATGATCCCCCAACTTATCCATCATCACTAGAACCAATATGATCCCCCAACTTGTCCTTCATCACTAGAACCAATATGATCCCCCAACTTATCCTTCATCACTAGAACCAATATGATCCTCCAACTTATCCTTCATCACTAGAACCAATATGATCCCCCAACTTGTCCTTCATCACTAGAACCAATATGATCCCCCAACTTATCCTTCATCACTAGAACCAAAATGATCCTCCAACTTATCCTTCATCACTAGAACCAATATGATCCCCCAACTTATCCTTAATCACTAGAACCAATATGATCCTCCAACTTATCCTTCATCACTAGAACCAATATGATCCCCCAACTTATCCTTCATCACTAGGACCAATATGATCCCCCAACTTATCCTTCATCACTAGAACCAATATGATCCCCCAACTTATCCTTAATCACTAGAACCAATATGATCCTCCAACTTATCCTTCATCACTAGAACCAATATGATTCCAACTTATCCTTCATCACTAGAACCAATATGATCCTCCAACTTATCCTTCATCACTAGAACCAATATGATCCTCCAACTTATCCTTCATCACTAGAACCAATATGATCCCCCAAATTATCCTTCATCACTAGAACCAATATGATCCTCCAACTTATCCTTCATCACTAGAAGCAATATGATTCCAACTTATCCTTCATCAGTAGAACCAATATGATCCCCCAACTTATCCTTCATCATTAGAACCAATATGATCCTCCAACTTATCCTCCATCTCTAGAACCAATATGATCCCCCAACTTGTCCTTCATCACTAGAACCAATGTGATCCCACAACTTATCCTTCATCACTAGAACCAATATGATCCCCCAACTTATCCATCATCACTAGAACCAATATGATCCCCCAACTTGTCCTTCATCACGAGAACCAATATGATCCCCCAACTTATCCTTCATCACTAGAACCAATATGATCCCCCAACTTATCCTTCATCACTAGAACCAATATGATCCTCCAACTTATCCTTCATCACTAGAACCAATATGATCCCCCAACTTATCCTTAATCACTAGAACCAATAAGATCCCCCAACTTATCCTTCATCACTAGAACCAATATGATCCCCCAACTTATCTTTCATCACTAGAACCAATATGATCCCCCAACTTATCCTTCATCACTAGAACCAATATGATCCTCCAACTTATCCTCCATCTCTAGAACCAATATGATCCCCCAACTTGTCCTTCATCACTAGAACCAATATGATCCCCCAACTTATCCTTCATCACTAGAACCAATATGATCCCCCAACTTATCCATCATCACTAGAACCAATATGATCCCCCAACTTGTCCTTCATCACTAGAACCAATATGATCCCCCAACTTATCCTTCATCACTAGAACCAATATGATCCTCCAACTTATCCTTCATCACTAGAACCAATATGTTCCCCCAACTTATCCTTCATCACTAGAACCAATATGATCCCCCAACTTATCCTTCATCACTAGAACCAATATGATCCCCCAACTTATCCTTCATCACTAGAACCAATATGATCCCCCAACTTATCCTTCATCACTAGAACCAATATGATCCCCGAACTTATCCTTAATCACTAGAACCAATATGATCCCCCAACTTATCTTTCATCACTAGAACCAATATGATCCCCCAACTTATCCTTCATCACTAGAACCAATATGATCCTCCAACTTATCCTCAATCTCTAGAACCAATATGATCCCCCAACTTGTCCTTCATCACTAGAACCAATACGATCCCCCAACTTATCCTTCATCACTAGAACCAATATGATCCCCCAACTTATCCATCATCACTAGAACCAATATGATCCCCCAACTTGTCCTTCATCACTAGAACCAATATGATCCCCCAACTTATCCTTCATCACTAGAACCAATATGATCCTCCAACTTATCCTTCATCACTAGAACCAATATGATCCCCCAACTTATCCTTCCTCACTAGAACCAATATGATCCCCCAACTTATCCTTCCTCACTAGAACCAATATGATCCCCCAACTTATCCTTCATCACTAGAACCAATATAATCCCCCAACTTATCCTTCATCACTAGAACCAATATGATCCCCCAACTTATCCTTAATCACTAGAACCAATATGATCCTCCAACTTATCCTTCATCACTAGAACCAATATGATTCCAACTTATCCTTCATCACTAGAACCAATATGATCCTCCAACTTATCCTTCATCACTAGAACCAATATGATCCTCCAACTTATCCTTCATCACTAGAACCAATATGATCCCCCAACTTATCCTTCATCACTAGAACCAATATGATCCTCCAACTTATCCTTCATCACTAGAACCAATATGATTCCAACTTATCCTTCATCACTAGAACCAATATGATCCTCCAACTTATCCTTCATCACTAGAACCAATATGATCCCCCAACTTAACTTTCATCACTAGAACCAATATGATCCCCCAACTTATCCTTCATCACTAGAACCAATATGATCCTCCAACTTAGCCTCCATCTCTAGAACCAATATGATCCCCCAACTTGTCCTTCATCACTAGAACCAATGTGATCCCCCAACTTATCCTTCATCACTAGAACCAATATGATCCCCCAACTTATCCATCATCACTAGAACCAATATGATCCCCCAACTTGTCCTTCATCACTAGAACCAATATGATCCCCCAAATATCCTTCATCACTAGAACCAATATGATCCCCCAACTTATCCTTCATCACTAGAACCAATATGATCCTCCAACTTATCCTTCATCACTAGAACCAATATGATCCCCCAACTTATCCTTCATCACTAGAACCAATATGATCCCCCAACTTATCCTTCATCACTAGAACCAATATGATCCCCCAACTTATCCTTCATCACTAGAACCAACATGATCCCCCAACTTATCCTTCATCACTAGAACCAATATGATCCCCCAACTTATCCTTCATCACTAGAACCAATATCATCCCCCAAATTATCCTTCATCACTAGAACCAATATGATCCCCCAACTTATCCATCATCACTAGAACCAATATGATCCCCCAACTTATCCTTCATCACTAGAACCAATATGATTCCAACTTATCCTTCATCACTAGAACCAATATGATCCACCAACTTATCCTTCATCACTAGAACCAATATGATCCCCCAACTTATCCTTCATCATTAGAACCAATATGATCCCCCAACTTATCCTTCATCACTAGAACCAATCTGATCCCCCAACTTATCCTTCATCACTAGAACCAATATGATTCCAACTTATCCTTCATCACTAGAACCAATATAATCCCCCAACTTATCCTTCATCACTAGAACCAATATGATCCTCCAACTTATCCTTCATCACTAGAACCAATATGATCCTCCAACTTATCCTTCATCACTAGAACCAATATGATCCTCCAACTTATCCTTCATCACTAGAACCAATATGATTCCAACTTATCCTTCATCACTAGAATCAATATAATCCCCCAACTTATCCTTCATCACTAGAACCCATATGATCCTCCAACTTATCCTTCATCACTAGAACCAATATGATCCCCCAACTTATCCTTCATCACTAGAACCAATATGATCCTCCAACTTATCCTTCATCACTAGAACCAATATGATCCCCCAACTTATCCTTCATCACTAGAACCAATATGATTCCCCAACTTATCCTTCATCACTAGAACCAATATGATCCCCCAACTTATCCTTCATCACTAGAACCAATATGATCCTCCAACTTATCCTTCATCACTAGAACCAATATGATCCCCCAACTTATCCTTCATCACTAGAACCAATATGATCCTCCAACTTATCCTTCATCACTAGAACCAATATGATCCCCCAACTTATCCTTCATCACTAGAACCAATATGATCCTCCAACTTATCTTTCATCACTAGAACCAATATGATCCTCCAACTTATCCTTCATCACTAGAACCAATATGATCCTCCAACTTATCCTTCATCACTAGAACCAATATGATTCCAACTTATCCTTCATCACTAGAACCAATATGATCCTCCAACTTATCCTTCATCACTAGAACCAATATGATCCCCCAACTTATCTTTCATCACTAGAACCAATATGATCCCCCAACTTATCCTTCATCACTAGAACCAATATGATCCTCCAACTTATCCTCCATCTCTAGAACCAATATGATCCCCCAACTTGTCCTTCATCACTAGAACCAATGTGATCCCCCAACTTATCCTTCATCACTAGAACCAATATGATCCCCCAACTTATCCATCATCACTAGAACCAATATGATCCCCCAACTTGTCCTTCATCACTAGAACCAATATGATCCCCCAACTTATCCTTCATCACTAGAACCAATATGATCCCCCAACTTATCCTTCATCACTAGAACCAATATGATCCTCCAACTTATCCTTCATCACTAGAACCAATATGATCCCCCAACTTATCCTTCATCACTAGAACCAATATGATCCCCCAACTTATCCTTCATCACTAAAACCAATATGATCCCCCAACTTATCCTTCATCACTAGAACCAACATGATCCCCCAACTTATCCTTCATTACTAGAACCAATATGATCCCCCAACTTATCCTTCATCACTAGAACCAATATCATCCCCCAAATTATCCTTCATCACTAGAACCAATATGATCCCCCAACTTATCCATCATCACTAGAACCAATATGATCCCCCAACGTATCCTTCATCACTAGAACCAATATGATTCCAACTTATCCTTCATCACTAGAACCAATATGATCCACCAACTTATCCTTCATCACTAGAACCAATATGATCCCCCAACTTATCCTTCATCATTAGAACCAATATGATCACCCAACTTATCCTTCATCACTAGAACCAATATGATTCCAACTTATCCTTCATCACTAGAACCAATATAATCCCCCAACTTATCCTTCATCACTAGAACCAATATGATCCTCCAACTTATCCTTCATCACTAGAACCAATATGATCCTCCAACTTATCCTTCATCACTAGAACCAATATGATCCTCTAACTTATCCTTCATCACTAGAACCAATATGATTCCAACTTATCCTTCATCACTAGAACCAATATAATCCCCCAACTTATCCTTCATCACTAGAACCAATATGATCCTCCAACTTATCCTTCATCACTAGAACCAATATGATCCCCCAACTTATCCTTCATCACTAGAACCAATATGATCCTCCAACTTATCCTTCATCACTAGAACCAATATGATCCCCCAACTTATCCTTCATCACTAGAACCAATATGATTCCCCAACTTATCCTTCATCACTAGAACCAATATGATCCCCCAACTTATCCTTCATCACTAGAACCAATATGATCCTCCAACTTATCCTTCATCACTAGAACCAATATGATCCCCCAACTTATCCTTCATCACTAGAACCAATATGATCCTCCAACTTATCCTTCATCACTAGAATCAATATGATTCCAACTTATCCTTCATCACTAGAACCAATATGATCCTCCAACTTATCCTTCATCACTAGAACCAATATGATCCTCCAACTTATCCTTCATCACTAGAACCAATATGATCACCCAACTTATCCTTCATCACTAGAACCAATATGATCCCCCAACTTATCTTTCATCACTAGAACCAATATGATCCCCCAACTTATCCTTCATCACTGGAACCAATATGATCCTCCAACTTATCCTCCATCTCTAGAACCAATATGATCCCCCAACTTGTCCTTCATCACTAGAACCAATATGATTCCAACTTATCCTTCATCACTAGAACCAATATGATCCCCAAACTTATCCTTCATCACTAGAACCAATATGATCCTCCAACTTATCCTTAATCACTAGAACCAATATGATCCCCCAACTTATCCTTCATCACTAGAACCAATATGATCCCCCAACTTATCCTTCATCACTAGAACCAATATGATTCCAACTTATCCTTCATCACTAGAACCAATATAATCCCCCAACTTATCCTTCATCACTAGAACCAATATGATCCTCCAACTTATCCTTCATCACTAGAACCAATATGATCCTCTAACTTATCCTTCATCACTAGAACCAATATGATTCCAACTTATCCTTCATCACTAGAACCAATATAATCCCCCAACTTATCCTTCATCACTAGAACCAATATGATCCTCCAACTTATCCTTCATCACTAGAACCAATATGATCCCCCAACTTATCCTTCATCACTAGAACCAATATGATCCTCCAACTTATCCTTCATCACTAGAACCAATATGATCCCCCAACTTATCCTTCATCACTAGAACCAATATGATTCCCCAACTTATCCTTCATCACTAGAACCAATATGATCCCCCAACTTATCCTTCATCACTAGAACCAATATGATCCTCCAACTTATCCTTCATCACTAGAACCAATATGATCCCCCAACTTATCCTTCATCACTAGAACCAATATGATCCTCCAACTTATCCTTCATCACTAGAACCAATATGATTCCAACTTATCCTTCATCACTAGAACCAATATGATCCTCCAACTTATCCTTCATCACTAGAACCAATATGATCCTCCAACTTATCCTTCATCACTAGAACCAATATGATCACCCAACTTATCCTTCATCACTAGAACCAATATGATCCCCCAACTTATCTTTCATCACTAGAACCAATATGATCCCCCAACTTATCCTTCATCACTAGAACCAATATGATCCTCCAACTTATCCTCCATCTCTAGAACCAATATGATCCCCCAACTTGTCCTTCATCACTAGAACCAATATGATTCCAACTTATCCTTCATCACTAGAACCAATATGATTCCCAAACTTATCCTTCATCACTAGAACCAATATGATCCTCCAACTTATCCTTAATCACTAGAACCAATATGATCCCCCAACTTATCCTTCATCACTAGAACCAATATGATCCCCCAACTTATCCTTCATCACTAGAACCAATATGATCCTCCAACTTATCCTTCATCACTAGAACCAATATGATCCTCCAACTTATCCTTCATCACTAGAACCAATATGATTCCAACTTATCCTTCATCACTAGAACCAATATGATCCTCCAACTTATCCTTCATCACTAGAACCAATATGATCCTCCAACTTATCCTTAATCACTAGAACCAATATGATCCCCCAACTTATCCTTCATCACTAGAACCAATATGATCCCCCAACTTATCTTTCATCACTAGAACCAATATGATTCCCCAACTTATCCTTCATCACTAGAACCAATATGATCCTCCAACTTATCCTCCATCTCTAGAACCAATATGATCCCCCAACTTGTCCTTCATCACTAGAACCAATATGATCCCCCAACTTATCCTTCATCACTAGAACCAATATGATCCCCCAACTTATCCATCATCACTAGAACCAATATGATCCCCCAACTTGTCCTTCATCACTAGAACCAATGTGATCCCCCAACTTATCCTTCATCACTAGAACCAATATGATCCTCCAACTTATCCTTCATCACTAGAACCAATATAATCCCCCAACTTATCCTTCATCACTAGAACCAATATGATCCCCCAACTTATCCTTCATCACTAGAACCAATATGATCCTCCAACTTATCCTTCATCACTAGAACCAATATGATCCCCCAACTTATCCTTCATCACTAGAACCAATATGATCCCCCAACTTATCCTTCATCACTAGAACCAATATGATCCCCCAACTTATCCTTCATCACTAGAACCAATATGATCCCCCAACTTATCTTTCATCACTAGAACCAATATGATCCCCCAACTTATCCTTAATCACTAGAACCAATATGATCCTCGAACTTATCCTTCATCACTAGAACCAATATGATTCCAACTTATCCTTCATCACTAGAACCAATATGATCCTCCAACTTATCCTTCATCACTAGAACCAATATGATCCTCCAACTTATCCTTCATCACTAGAACCAATATGATCCCCCAACTTATCCTTCATCACTAGAACCAATATGATCCTCCAACTTATCCTTCATCACTAGAACCAATATGATTCCAACTTATCCTTCATCACTAGAACCAATATGATCCTCCAACTTATCCTTCATCACTAGAACCAATATGATCCCCCAACTTATCTTTCATCACTAGAACCAATATGATCCCCCAACTTATCCTTCATCACTAGAACCAATATGATCCTCCAACTTATCCTCCATCTCTAGAACCAATATGATCCCCCAACTTGTCCTTCATCACTAGAACCAATGTGATCCCCCAACTTATCCTTCATCACTAGAACCAATATGATCCCCCAACTTATCCATCATTACTAGAACCAATATGATCCCCCAACTTGTCCTTCATCACTAGAACCAATATGATCCCCCAACTTATCCTTCATCACTAGAACCAATATGATCCCCCAACTTATCCTTCATCACTAGAACCAATATGATCCTCCAACTTATCCTTCATCACTAGAACCAATATGATCCCCCAACTTATCCTTCATCACTAGAACCAATATGATCCCCCAACTTATCCTTCATCACTAGAACCAATATGATCCCCCAACTTATCCTTCTTCACTAGAACCAACATGATCCCCCAACTTATCCTTCATCACTAGAACCAATATGATCCCCCAACTTATCCTTCATCACTAGAACCAATATGATCCCCCAAATAATCCTTCATCACTAGAACCAATATGATCCCCCAACTTATCCATCATCACTAGAACCAATATGATCCCCCAACTTATCCTTCATCACTAGAACCAATATGATTCCAACTTATCCTTCATCACTAGAACCAATATGATCCACCAACTTATCCTTCATCACTAGAACCAATATGATCCCCCAACTTATCCTTCATCATTAGAACCAATATGATCCCCCAACTTATCCTTCATCACTAGAACCAATATGATCCCCCAACTTATCCTTCATCACTAGAACCAATATGATTCCAACTTATCCTTCATCACTAGAACCAATATAATCCCCCAACTTATCCTTCATCACTAGAACCAATATGATCCTCCAACTTATCCTTCATCACTAGAACCAATATGATCCTCCAACTTATCCTTCATCACTAGAACCAATATGATCCTCCAACTTATCCTTCATCACTAGAACCTATATGATCCTCCAACTTATCCTTCATCACTCGAACTAGGGATGAGCTTTGTGTTCGAGTCGAACATACGTTCGACTCGAACATCGGCTGTTCGATCGTTCGACGAAGATCGAACGATTTGGGCCGTTCGCGCCAAATTCGAGTGACGCGAACGGCCCACAATGCACTACGCCATCGCACTGTCATCCAGGCGCTGTGATTGGCCAAGCATGCACTGTGACCCTGCATGCTTGGCCAATCACAGCGCCGGCAGCGAGGAGAGCAATGATTGGCCACAGGCAGGATGCCTGTGGCCAATTATTGCTGAGGGTGTTTAGTACACGCCCCACACTATAAAAGGCCGCCAGCACGGCGGCCTAGTGTAGTGTGTTCCGGAGCAGGGAAAGAGAAGCATAGGCAGGGACAGTGACATTTATTTGTTCTTGCTTAACCTGGATTCCTTTAGTTTAGGGAAAGAGAAGGATAGGTAGGGAGAGTGTCAGTGTGTTTTACTGTGTGAATCCTTGTTTCTAGGGACAGGGAAGGACAGTGAGGGAATTCTCCTTGTGCTATAGTGTGCTTTAAAAAAACATTTTTTCTAGGGACAGAAAACTATAGGTAGGGAGAGTGTCAGTGTGTTTTACTGTGCGAATCCTTGTTTCTAGGGACAGGGAAGGACAGTGAGGGAAATTCTCCTTGTGCTATAGTGTGCTTTAAAAAAACATTTTTTCTAGGGACAGAAAACTATAGGTAGGGAGAGTGTCAGTGTGTTTTACTGTGCGAATCCTTGTTTCTAGGGACAGGGAAGGACAGTGAGGGAAATTCTCCTTGTGCTATAGTGTGCTTTAAAAAAACATTTTTTCTAGGGACATAAAACTATAGGTAGGGAGAGTGTCAGTGTGTTTTACTGTGCGAATCCTTGTTTCTAGGGACAGGGAAGGACAGTGAGGGAAATTCTCCTTGTGCTATAGTGTGCTTTAAAAAAACATTTTTTCTAGGGACAGAAAACTATAGGTAGGGAGAGTGTCAGTGTGTTTTACTGTGATAATCCTTGTTTCTAGGGACAGGGAAGGACAGTGAGGGAAATTCTCCTTGTGCTATAGTGTGCTTTAAAAAACATTTTTTCTAGGGACAGAAAACTATAGGTAGGAAGAGTGTCAGTTTCTTTCACTGTGATAATCCTTGTTTCTAGGGACAGGGAAGGAAAGTGAGGGAAATTCTCCTTGTGCTATAGTGTGCTTTAAAAAAACATTTTTTCTAGGGACAGAAAACTATAGGTAGGAAGAGTGTCAGTTTCTTTCACTGTGATAATCCTTGTTTCTAGGGACAGGGAAGGAAAGTGAGGGAAATTCTCCTTGTGCTATACTGTGCTTTAAAAAAAACATTTTTTCTAGGGACAGAAAACTACAGGTAGGAAGAGTGTCAGTTTCTTTCACTGTGATAATCCTTGTTTCTAGGGACAGGGAAGGACAGTGAGGGAAATTCTCCTTGTGCTATAGTGTGCTTTAAAAAAACATTTTTTCTAGGGACAGAAAACTATAGGTAGGAAGAGTGTCAGTTTCTTTCACTGTGATAATCCTTGTTTCTAGGGACAGGGAAGGAAAGTGAGGGAAATTCTCCTTGTGCTATAGTGTGCTTTAAAAAAACATTTTTTCTAGGGACAGAAAACTATAGGTAGGAAGAGTGTCAGTTTCTTTCACTGTGATAATCCTTGTTTCTAGGGACAGGGAAGGAAAGTGAGGGAAATTCTCCTTGTGCTATAGTGTGCTTTAAAAAAACATTTTTTCTAGGGACAGAAAACTATAGGTAGGAAGAGTGTCAGTTTCTTTCACTGTGATAATCCTTGTTTCTAGGGACAGGGAAGGAAAGTGAGGGAAATTCTCCTTGTGCTATAGTGTGCTTTAAAAAAACATTTTTTCTAGGGACAGAAAACTATAGGTAGGAAGAGTGTCACTTTCTTTCACTGTGATAATCCTTGTTTCTAGGGACAGGGAAGGACAGTGAGGGAAATTCTCCTTGTGCTATAGTGTGCTTTAAAAAAACATTTTTTCTAGGGACAGAAAACTATAGGTAGGAAGAGTGTCAGTTTCTTTCACTGTGATAATCCTTGTTTCTAGGGACAGGGAAGGAAAGTGAGGGAAATTCTCCTTGTGCTATAGTGTGCTTTAAAAAAAAAAATTTCTAGGGACAGAAAACTATAGGTAGGAAGAGTGTCAGTTTCTTTCACTGTGATAATCCTTGTTTCTAGGGACAGGGAAGGAAAGTGAGGGAAATTCTCCTTGTGCTATAGTGTGCTTTAAAAAAACATTTTTTCTAGGGACATAAAACTATAGGTAGGGAGAGTGTCAGTGTGTTTTACTGTGCGAATCCTTGTTTCTAGGGACAGGGAAGGACAGTGAGGGAAATTCTCCTTGTGCTATAGTGTGCTTTAAAAAAACATTTTTTCTAGGGACAGAAAACTATAGGTAGGGAGAGTGTCAGTGTGTTTTACTGTGATAATCCTTGTTTCTAGGGACAGGGAAGGACAGTGAGGGAAATTCTCCTTGTGCTATAGTGTGCTTTAAAAAAACATTTTTTCTAGGGACAGAAAACTATAGGTAGGAAGAGTGTCAGTTTCTTTCACTGTGATAATCCTTGTTTCTAGGGACAGGGAAGGAAAGTGAGGGAAATTCTCCTTGTGCTATAGTGTGCTTTAAAAAAACATTTTTTCTAGGGACAGAAAACTATAGGTAGGAAGAGTGTCAGTTTCTTTCACTGTGATAATCCTTGTTTCTAGGGACAGGGAAGGAAGGTGAGGGAAATTCTCCTTGTGCTATACTGTGCTTTAAAAAAAACATTTTTTCTAGGGACAGAAAACTACAGGTAGGAAGAGTGTCAGTTTCTTTCACTGTGATAATCCTTGTTTCTAGGGACAGGGAAGGACAGTGAGGGAAATTCTCCTTGTGCTATAGTGTGCTTTAAAAAAACATTTTTTCTAGGGACAGAAAACTATAGGTAGGAAGAGTGTCAGTTTCTTTCACTGTGATAATCCTTGTTTCTAGGGACAGGGAAGGACAGTGAGGGAAATTCTCCTTGTGCTATAGTGTGCTTTAAAAAAAACATTTTTTCTAGGGACAGAAAACTATAGGTAGGAAGAGTGTCAGTTTCTTTCACTGTGATAATCCTTGTTTCTAGGGACAGGGAAGGAAAGTGAGGGAAATTCTCCTTGTGCTATAGTGTGCTTTAAAAAAACATTTTTTCTAGGGACAGAAAACTATAGGTAGGAAGAGTGTCAGTTTCTTTCACTGTGATAATCCTTGTTTCTAGGGACAGGGAAGGACAGTGAGGGAAATTCTCCTTGTGCTATAGTGTGCTTTAAAAAAACATTTTTTCTAGGGACAGAAAACTATAGGTAGGGAGAGTGTCAGTGTGTTTTACTGTGCGAATCCTTGTTTCTAGGGACAGGGAAGGACAGTGAGGGAAATTCTCCTTGTGCTATAGTGTGCTTTAAAAAAACATTTTTTCTAGGGACATAAAACTATAGGTAGGGAGAGTGTCAGTGTGTTTTACTGTGCGAATCCTTGTTTCTAGGGACAGGGAAGGACAGTGAGGGAAATTCTCCTTGTGCTATAGTGTGCTTTAAAAAAACATTTTTTCTAGGGACAGAAAACTATAGGTAGGGAGAGTGTCAGTGTGTTTTACTGTGATAATCCTTGTTTCTAGGGACAGGGAAGGACAGTGAGGGAAATTCTCCTTGTGCTATAGTGTGCTTTAAAAAAACATTTTTTCTAGGGACAGAAAACTATAGGTAGGAAGAGTGTCAGTTTCTTTCACTGTGATAATCCTTGTTTCTAGGGACAGGGAAGGAAAGTGAGGGAAATTCTCCTTGTGCTATAGTGTGCTTTAAAAAAACATTTTTTCTAGGGACAGAAAACTATAGGTAGGAAGAGTGTCAGTTTCTTTCACTGTGATAATCCTTGTTTCTAGGGACAGGGAAGGAAAGTGAGGGAAATTCTCCTTGTGCTATACTGTGCTTTAAAAAAAACATTTTTTCTAGGGACAGAAAACTACAGGTAGGAAGAGTGTCAGTTTCTTTCACTGTGATAATCCTTGTTTTTAGGGACAGGGAAGGACAGTGAGGGAAATTCTCCTTGTGCTATAGTGTGCTTTAAAAAAACATTTTTTCTAGGGACAGAAAACTATAGGTAGGAAGAGTGTCAGTTTCTTTCACTGTGATAATCCTTGTTTCTAGGGACAGGGAAGGACAGTGAGGGAAATTCTCCTTGTGCTATAGTGTGCTTTAAAAAAAAATTTTTTCTAGGGACAGAAAATTATAGGTAGGAAGAGTGTCAGTTTCTTTCACTGTGATAATCCTTGTTTCTAGGGACAGGGAAGGAAAGTGAGGGAAATTCTCCTTGTGCTATAGTGTGCTTTAAAAAAACATTTTTTCTAGGGACAGAAAACTATAGGTAGGAAGAGTGTCAGTTTCTTTCACTGTGATAATCCTTGTTTCTAGGGACAGGGAAGGAAAGTGAGGGAAATTCTCCTTGTGCTATAGTGTGCTTTAAAAAAACATTTTTTCTAGGGACAGAAAACTATAGGTAGGAAGAGTGTCAGTTTCTTTCACTGTGATAATCCTTGTTTCTAGGGACAGGGAAGGAAAGTGAGGGAAATTCTCCTTGTGCTATAGTGTGCTTTAAAAAAACATTTTTTCTAGGGACAGAAAACTATAGGTAGGAAGAGTGTCAGTTTCTTTCACTGTGATAATCCTTGTTTCTAGGGACAGGGAAGGAAAGTGAGGGAAATTCTCCTTGTGCTATAGTGTGCTTTAAAAAAACATTTTTTCTAGGGACAGAAAACTATAGGTAGGAAGAGTGTCAGTTTCTTTCACTGTGATAATCCTTGTTTCTAGGGACAGGGAAGGACAGTGAGGGAAATTCTCCTTGTGGTATAGTGTGCTTTAAAAAAACATTTTTTCTAGGGACAGAAAACTATAGGTAGGAAGAGTGTCAGTTTCTTTCACTGTGATAATCCTTGTTTCTAGGGACAGGGAAGGAAAGTGAGGGAAATTCTCCTTGTGCTATAGTGTGCTTTAAAAAAACATTTTTTCTAGGGACAGAAAACTATAGGTAGGAAGAGTGTCAGTTTCTTTCACTGTGATAATCCTTGTTTCTAGGGACAGGGAAGGACAGTGAGGGAAATTCTCCTTGTGCTATAGTGTGCTTTAAAAAAACATTTTTTCTAGGGACAGAAAACTATAGGTAGGAAGAGTGTCAGTTTCTTTCACTGTGATAATCCTTGTTTCTAGGGACAGGGAAGGAAAGTGAGGGAAATTCTCCTTGTGCTATAGTGTGCTTTAAAAAAACATTTTTTCTAGGGACAGAAAACTATAGGTAGGAAGAGTGTCAGTTTCTTTCACTGTGATAATCCTTGTTTCTAGGGACAGGGAAGGACAGTGAGGGAAATTCTCCTTGTGCTATAGTGTGCTTTAAAAAAACATTTTTTCTATGGACAGAAAACTATAGGTAGGAAGAGTGTCAGTTTCTTTCACTGTGATAATCCTTGTTTCTAGGGACAGGGAAGGAAAGTGAGGGAAATTCTCCTTGTGCTATAGTGTGCTTTAAAAAAACATTTTTTCTAGGGACAGAAAACTATAGGTAGGAAGAGTATCAGTTTCTTTCACTGTGATAATCCTTGTTTCTAGGGACAGGGAAGGAAAGTGAGGGAAATTCTCCTTGTGCTATAGTGTGCTTTAAAAAAACATTTTTTCTAGGGACAGAAAACTATAGGTAGGAAGAGTGTCAGTTTCTTTCACTGTGATAATCCTTGTTTCTAGGGACAGGGAAGGACAGTGAGGGAAATTCTCCTTGTGCTATAGTGTGCTTTAAAAAAACATTTTTTCTAGGGACAGAAAACTATAGGTAGGAAGAGTGTCAGTTTCTTTCACTGTGATAATCCTTGTTTCTAGGGACAGGGAAGGAAAGTGAGGGAAATTCTCCTTGTGCTATAGTGTGCTTTAAAAAAACATTTTTTCTAGGGACAGAAAACTATAGGTAGGAAGAGTGTCAGTTTCTTTCACTGTGATAATCCTTGTTTCTAGGGACAGGGAAGGAAAGTGAGGGAAATTCTCCTTGTGCTATAGTGTGCTTTGAAAAAACATTTTTTCTAGGGACAGAAAACTATAGGTAGGAAGAGTGTCAGTTTCTTTCACTGTGATAATCCTTGTTTCTAGGGACAGGGAAGGAAAGTGAGGGAAATTCTCCTTGTGCTATAGTGTGCTTTAAAAAAACATTTTTTCTAGGGACAGAAAACTATAGGTAGGAAGAGTGTCAGTTTCTTTCACTGTGATAATCCTTGTTTCTAGGGACAGGGAAGGACAGTGAGGGAAATTCTCCTTGTGATATAGTGTGCTTTAAAAAAACATTTTTTCTAGGGACAGAAAACTATAGGTAGGAAGAGTGTCAGTTTCTTTCACTGTGATAATCCTTGTTTCTAGGGACAGGGAAGGAAAGTGAGGGAAATTCTCCTTGTGCTATAGTGTGCTTTAAAAAAACATTTTTTCTAGGGACAGAAAACTATAGGTAGGAAGAGTGTCAGTTTCTTTCACTGTGATAATCCTTGTTTCTAGGGACAGGGAAGGACAGTGAGGGAAATTCTCCTTGTGCTATAGTGTGCTTTAAAAAAAAAAAATTTCTAGGGACAGAAAACTATAGGTAGGAAGAGTGTCAGTTTCTTTCACTGTGATAATCCTTGTTTCTAGGGACAGGGAAGGAAAGTGAGGGAAATTCTCCTTGTGCTATAGTGTGCTTTAAAAAAACATTTTTTCTAGGGACAGAAAACTATAGGTAGGAAGAGTGTCAGTTTCTTTCACTGTGATAATCCTTGTTTCTAGGGACAGGGAAGGAAAGTGAGGGAAATTCTCCTTGTGCTATAGTGTGCTTTAAAAAAACATTTTTTCTAGGGACAGAAAACTATAGGTAGGAAGAGTGTCAGTTTCTTTCACTGTGATAATCCTTGTTCTAGGGACAGGGAAGGACAGTGAGGGAAATTCTCCTTGTGCTATAGTGTGCTAAAGCATTCCTCATCAACCATCTTTGAAATCCTTGTTTTTTGGACAGTCAGGGAAATTGTCGTTGTGCTATTCTGTGCAAAAGCAATCATCCTCAACCATATTTAGAAATCCTTAAGTAAAGGGACAGAGAAGGACACCTGAAGGTAGCCCTTATTGCTTTTTTCCCATCTCCCTGCAGGCCATCTATTAGAATGTCTGGAAGGCAAACAAGGAGAGGCAGACAGTCAGGAGGCAATAAAAGAGGGCAAGCAGGCTCTGTGTCTGGGGGCAACAGTGCTGGTCGTGGACGCGGTGCATTGTCATCAGCACATGGCCATGGGACACGCTTGTCCTTCTTTTCGGCAGCTGGACATGTTGAGCCACATCATGCCGAAGACTTGGTAGAGTGGATGACCAAGCCCTCCTCCTCCTCCTCATCCTCTCTCACCCAGGCTCAGGGTACTGGCAAAGCAGCTGCCAAAGCGTCCTCTTCCCTGGTATCAATGTCAGACTCATCATCAGTCACTCCTTCCCTAGACCCACCATGTCCTCCTCCTGAGGAGTCCCCCGAACTGTTTGAGCACAGTGTTGGGTACATGCTCCAGGAGGATGCCCAGCGTTTCGAAGGGTCTGATGATGAAACCCAGCTACAGGAAGGCAGTAGCGTGAGAGCAGACAGAGGGGATGCTCAAGAAGGACACCAATCTGGCAGTCATGTTCCAGCAGCTGCAGCATACTGCCAGATTGGCTCCAGTGATGAGGAGGGAGGGGATGATGAGGTCACTGACTCCACGTGGGTGCCTAATAGGAGAGAGGAGGAGGAGGAGGATGAGGAGGAGGCACATCTCCAACGAGGCAGGATGCCCTTTGGTGGCCAGCGTAAGGGCAGTACACCGACGGAATCACACCGCAGAGCTCCGCCTGTGCAGGGCGCTGCCTCTGCCCGTCATTCAAAAAGTTCTTTGGTGTGGGCCTTTTTTGAGGCTAGTGCATCAGATCGCACAGCTGCTGTTTGCAACATATGTCTCAAGCGTATATCGCGTGGCCAAAACATCAGCCGCTTGGGTACCACATGCCTGACCAGACATATGTTGACCTGCCATGCAGCTCGTTGGCAAGCCTACCTCAAAGACCCACACCAAAGAACAAAGCGGACCTCTCCTTGCACCGCATCAGCTGGGATCTCCAACCCCACTATAACTTCAGTCCTCTCTGAAACATGCACTGAGAGGAATGAAGGTGTAGAATTAGGTGTGTCACAGCCAAGTACTTGCGGCCACTCTGCTAGCAGTACACCGACGTCGGATTCTAGCAGGCAAATTTCCCTGCCCCAGCTGCTGGACCGTCGAAAGAAGTTCACTCCCAGCCATCCACATGCCCAGCGGTTGAATGCTAGCTTGGCTAAATTGCTAGCGCTTCAACTGCTGCCTTTTCAGTTGGTAGACTCGGCCCCCTTCCGTGAGTTTGTGCAATGTGCGGTTCCTCAGTGGCAGGTTCCCAAACGCCACTTTTTCTCACGGAAGGCTATTCCGGCTCTCTACCGGCATGTGGAAGGCAATGTCTTGGCCTCGCTGGATAGGGCGGTCAGCGGTAAGGTGCATATTACCGCTGACTCATGGTCCAGCAGGCATGGACAGGGACGTTACCTTTCTTTCACGGCCCATTGGGTCACTCTTTTGGCAGCTGGGAAGGATGCAGGACAAGGTGCAGTAGTGTTGGAGGTTGTTCCACCGCCACGCCTCCAAAATGCTACTACTGGTTGTGACACACCTCTCTCCTCCACCCCCTCCTCTTCTTCTTCCTCCATGGCCTCTTCCTGTGGTTTGTCCTCGGAACCAGCGGTGCTCCGTAGGCGTTCAAGGGGCTACGCAAGTACGCAGGCAAAAAGATGCCATGCCGTGCTTGCGCTGGTGTGTTTGGGGGACAGAAGCCACACTGGGGCAGAGGTCCTGTCTGCTCTGCAGGGCCAGGCCGAGAGGTGGTTGACGCCACGCCAGCTTAAGCCAGGAATGGTGGTTTGCGACAATGGCACCAACCTCCTCTCCGCCCTCCGACAGGGACAACTGACCCATGTGCCCTGTGTGGCTCACGTCCTTAACCTGGTGGTGCAGCGGTTCTTGGGCAGGTACCCGGGCTTACAGGATGTCCTGAGGCAGGCCAGGAAAGTCTGTGTGCATTTCCGCAGATCTTATAATGCCAGTGCTCGCCTGGCTGAGCTGCAAAAGGAGTTGAACCTGCCCAAGAACCGCCTTATATGTGACATGCCCACCAGGTGGAACTCAACGTTGGCCATGCTGCAGCGGCTGCACACGCAGCAGAGGGCCATCAATGAGTACCTGTGCGACTACGGCACCAGGACAGGGTCAGGGGAGCTTGGTTTTTTTTCTCCACGCCAGTGGGGCATGATCAGGGATGCATGCACTGTCCTGGCACCATTTGAGGAGGCCACGAGGATGGTGAGCAGTGACAGTGCATGCATCAGTGACACTGTACCTCTTGTCCACCTGTTGGAGCACACGCTGCGTGGAATAATGGACAGGGCACTTGAGGCAGAACAGAGACAGGAAGAGGAGGACTTCCTTGCCTCTCAAGGCCCCCTTTACCCAGACAGTGTTCCTTCTGTCCCACCCATCGCACAGGAAGAGGAGGAGGAGGAGGAGGAGGAGGATTGTGTCAGCATGGAGGTGGAGGCTGGCACTCAGCATCATCAGCAGCAGTCTTTTAGGGATGATTTACAGTCCCAAGAAACCAGTGGACTTGTACGTGGCTGGGAGGAGGTGGCTGCGGATCATGTCGTCCTTAGTGACCCAGAGGACTCCGGAGCGAATGCCTCAGCAAACCTACGCTGCATGGCCTCCCTGATCCTGCAAAGTCTGCGGAAGGATCCTCGTATTCTTCGGATCAAGGAGAGGGACCATTACTGGCTGGCCACTCTCCTTGATCCACGGTACAAGGGTAAGGTTGCGGACCTTATGTTACCGTCGCAGAGGGAGCAGAGGATGAGACAACTCCGGGAGGCCTTGCAGAAAGGTCTGTGCAACGCGTTCCCAGAGACTGGGAGGTTACAAACTCCTGGTCCTGGACAACGAGTTGCTGAGGCTTCGGCCAGTCAAAGAAGGAGCGGTGGGGAAGGTGGCCGTCTGACCGATGCGTTCAGACAATTCTTTAGTCCGCAGCCCCAAAGTATGATCGGTTCCAGCAACCATCGCCAGCGTCTGATAAACATGGTGCAGGAATATCTAGGGGCAAGGTCAGACTTGGACACCTTCCCCACCGAAAATCCTCTGGCTTACTGGGTCTTGAGGATGGATCACTGGCCAGAGCTTGCACAGTATGCAATTGAGCTACTGGCCTGTCCTGCATCCAGCGTTCTTTCGGAATGCACATTCAGTGCTGCTGGAGGATTTGTCACGGATCACAGGGTGCGCCTGTCCACCGACTCGGTTGATCGACTGACTTTCATCAAGATGAACCAGTCTTGGATCACCACCAGCTACCACACACCTGATGCTGATATAACAGACTAATTGATTTTAACATGTCACATCCCTTCAAGACTGATGCTGATGCTGAGTGCCTGTGCTGTTATGTTGACTGGCTATCCTCCTCCTCCGAGTCCTCAATGATACGATTGATGATGATAGCTTGGAAGATCATTTTTGTTTATGGGTGCCGCCACCAGTGGCTAAGGCCCAATTTTTCAGCCCCTGTTTTACAGGGGCGTGTAATTACAATTTTTTTAGCAATAATTTGCCATAGGGCTCATTGCTGTGCTCCAAGTACAGTATCTGTGAGGGGTTGGAGTGTTGTGGCACCAGTGCCTAAGGCCCAATTTTTCAGCCCCTGTTTAACAGGGGCGTGTCATTACAATTTTTGAAGCAATACTTTGCAACAGGGCTCATTGCTGTGCTCCAAGTACAGTATCTGTGAGGGGTTGTAGTGTTGTGCCACCAGTGCCTAAGGCCCAATTTTTCAGCCCCTGTTCAACAGGGGCATGCAATTACAATTCTTGATCTAATAATTCACAGCAGGGCCCATTGCTGCACCCACCAAGAGTAACTCTGAGGGCTTACAGTGTTGTGGCAACGCCACCACCACCACCACCACGAAAGGCCCAATTTTTCAGCCCCTGTTCAAAAGGGGCATGTAATTACAATTCTTGATCTAATAATTCACAGCAGGGCCCATTCCTGCACCCACCAAGAGTAACTCTGAGGGCTTACAGTGTTGTGGCAACGCCACCACCACCACCACCACGAAAGGCCCAATTTTTCAGCCCCTGTTCAAAAGGGGCATGTAATTACAATTCTTGATCTAATAATTCACAGCAGGGCCCATTCCTGCACCCACCAAGAGTAACTCTGAGGGCTTACAGTGTTGTGGCAACGCCACCACCACCACCACCACCACGAAAGGCCCAATTTTTCAGCCCCTGTTCAAAAGGGGCATGTAATTACAATTCTTGATCTAATAATTCACAGCAGGGCCCATTCCTGCACCCACCAAGAGTAACTCTGAGGGCTTACAGTGTTGTGGCAACGCCACCACCACCACCACCACAAAAGGCCCAATTTTTCAGCCCCTGTTCAAAAGGGGCATGTAATTACAATTCTTGATCTAATAATTCACAGCAGGGCCCATTGCTGCACCCACCAAGAGTAACTCTGAGGGCTTACAGTGTTGTGGCAACGCCACCACCACCACCACCACCACGAAAGGCCCAATTTTTCAGCCCCTGTTCAAAAGGGGCATGTAATTACAATTCTTGATCTAATAATTCACAGCAGGGCCCATTCCTGCACCCACCAAGAGTAACTCTGAGGGCTTACAGTGTTGTGGCAACGCCACCACCACCACGAAAGGCCCAATTTTTCAGCCCCTGTTCAAAAGGGGCATGTAATTACAATTCTTGATCTAATAATTCACAGCAGGGCCCATTGCTGCACCCACCAAGAGTAACTCTGAGGGTATACAGTGTTGTGGCAACGCCACCACCACCACCACCACGAAAGGCCCAATTTTTCAGCCCCTGTTCAAAAGGGGCATGTAATTACAATTCTTGATCTAATAATTCACAGCAGGGCCCATTGCTGCACCCACCAAGAGTAACTCTGAGGGCTTACAGTGTTGTGGCAACGCCACCACCACCACCACCACGAAAGGCCCAATTTTTCAGCCCCTGTTCAAAAGGGGCATGTAATTACAATTCTTGATCTAATAATTCACAGCAGGGCCCATTCCTGCACCCACCAAGAGTAACTCTGAGGGCTTACAGTGTTGTGGCAACGCCACCACCACCACCACCACGAAAGGCCCAATTTTTCAGCCCCTGTTCAAAAGGGGCATGTAATTACAATTCTTGATCTAATAATTCACAGCAGGGCCCATTCCTGCACCCACCAAGAGTAACTGTCAGGGCTTACAGTGTTGTGGCACCAGCACCACCATCAAAGCCCCAATTTTTACTACCACTGTTCAACAATTATATGTAATTAAAATTCCTGATATAATAGTTGACAGCAGGGCGTTCCAGCACCAACCAAGAGTAACTGTGAGTGCTTACAGTGTTGTGCCAACACCAACAACTAAGGGGCCTATTTCTGCAGAGTATATACGGCAGGTCCCTACTTTCAAACATCCAACTTACAAACGACTCCTACTTGCAAACGCAAGAAGACAACAGGAAGTGAGAGGAAATCTACCCCTAGGAAGGAAAATTCTCTCCTGTAAGAATTAATATGGGAGAAAGGTGTCTCCTCTGTACTGATGCTTTATCACCAATCCTTGTTTCAAGAAAAACACCACATTTCAAAAACAGTTGTCATTGGGACGGAAAGTGAGGTGAAATGTTCTGAACAGGGGCACAGACAGCAAAAAAAATGTGACAGGGGTGATAACCGTTCCCTATGTTTTACAAAAAGCTAAAAAAAGGAATTTGGCATGGAGCTACACTTAAACAATGCAGCTGTTCAAAATTACAAACAGATTCTACATAAGAACAAACCTACAGTCCCTGTCTTGTATGCACCGCCTGTATACGGCTGTTCAGAGTATATAGGGCCTTTTTTATTTTATGTGCGGGGTTCCCCTTAATATCCATACAAGACCCAAAGGGGCTGGTAATGGGCTGGGGTAGGGGGGGGGGGGGGTCATGGGGTAGCTATGCCATTTTTCTTAAAGATTTTCATCCATATTACCGGGACCAGACATTACATTAAAGCCGCAAGCAGTTTTAAATGGCTTTTTTTTCCTTTAGAAGTGTCATTTTGTGCAGGGACAGTTCTAAACACGGGAAACACGTGGCACTTCACAGGCATACTTTAGACACCCCCCAGGTACGATATTTAAAGGAATATTTGACTTTTTTTTTTTCACTTTATGCATCATTAAAATGACTGCTCCCGAAAAACGACCGTTTTTAAAACTTCTTTTTGCATTGATACATGTCCCCTGGTGCAGAACCCGGGTTCCCAAACCCTTTTTAGGACAATAACATGCATAATAGTTGTTATAATTAGCACTTTAGAATTCGAACGTTCGCATCCATTGTATTTAATAGGGTTCTAATGTTCGTACGAACTTTCGGTCCGTTCGCGGGTTCTGGTGCGAACCGAACCCGGGGGTGTTCGGCTCATCACTAACTGGAACCAATATAATCCCCCAACTTATCCTTCATCACTAGAACCAATATGATCCTCCAACTTATCCTTCATCACTAGAACCAATATGATCCCCCAACTTATCCTTCATCACTAGAACCAATATGATCCTCCAACTTATCCTTCATCACTAGAACCAATATGATCCCCCAACTTATCCTTCATCACTAGAACCAATATGATCCCCCAACTTATCCTTCATCACTAGAACCTATATGATCCTCCAACTTATCCTTCATCACTAGAACCAATATGATCCCCCAACTTATCCTTCATCACTAGAACCAATATGATCCTCCAATTTATCCTTCATCACTAGAACCAATATGATCCCCCAACTTATCCTTCATCGCTAGAACCAATATGATCCTCCAACTTATCCTTCATCACTAGAACCAATATGATCCCCCAACTTATCCTTCATCACTAGAACCAATATGATCCCCCAACGTATCCTTCATCACTAGAACCAATATGATCCCCCAATTTATCCTTCATCACTAGAACCAATATGATCCCCCAACTTATCCTTCATCACTAGAACCAATATGATCCCCCAACTTATCCTTCATCACTAGAACCAATATGATCCTCCAACTTATCCTTCATCACTAGAACCAATATGATCCCCCAACTTATCCTCCATCACTAGAACCAATATGATCCCCCAACTTATCCTTCATCACTAGAACCAATATGATCCCCCAACTTATCCTTCATCACTAGAACCAATATGATCCCCCAACTTATCCTTCATCACTAGAACCAATATGATCCCCCAACTTATCCTTCATCACTAGAACCAATATGATCCCCCAGCTTATCCTTCATCACTAGAACCAATATGATCCCCCAACTTATCCTCCATCACTAGAACCAATATGATCCCCCAACTTATCCTTCATCACTAGAACCAATATGATCCCCCAACTTATCCTTCATCACTAGAACCAATATGATCCTCCAACTTATCCTTCATCACTAGAACCAATATGATCCCCCAACTTATCCTCCATCACTAGAACCAATATGATCCCCCAACTTATCCTTCATCACTAGAACCAATATGATCCCCCAACTTATTCTTCATCACTAGAACCAATATGATCCCCCAACTTATCCTTCATCACTAGAACCAATATGATCCCCCAACTTATCCTTCATCACTAGAACCAATATGATCCCCCAACTTATCCTTCATCACTAGAACCAATATGATCCCCCAACTTATCCTTCATCACTAGAACCAATATGATCCCCCAATGTATTTCTGGGAAGACTGAACTGAAGTAATTGTTTAAAGAAGAAGTTTGGGGGTTACTAAAAAACAAACACACGTTCTCACCTCCATGCTGCAGCATCGCTGTGATGCTGCAGCTGTCCCCTGCTGGTTCTAAGCCCCAGAACTGAGCGATCACATGACCTCTGATCAGTTTTTTGTCAGACATTGCTCTCTGCTTTGACCCTCCAGTTCTCACTGGAATGCTGGGCAGGAGAGGGGGTGGGAGCGGCTGGCTTTGGCTCTCAGCTGAGAACCGGAACCGGCTGTCAATCAGGCAACTGGGTGAATCCTGACAAAATGGTCAGAATCCTTCCAGAGTATGGAGCGGCTGTAACCCGCTGTTGGCTGATTCTGGGCCACAGGAGAGAACAAGTAAGTGCACCCCTGTAACCCACAAGACAAGTATGACCATTCAGATCTCCCTCAGCATAAGCATTGTACCCAGTTTTCATTTTGGGATCCCATTGTATTTTTTTCCTTCCATTGCTGATGCATTTAAAAAGGTTTTATCTCCTTTCTTAATAGATTTCGCTGTTTCCTCCTCTTTCTGTGCTTTGGTAGCACTGATAATGTGTTTGGCCTCCCTTTGTCTGTTTTTATACACTTCTCTATCGGCTACACTTTCTGTCCCCTTGAATCTCCTATAGGCTGATTTCCCCTCCTTAACATATCCTACTTACCTCTTTAGTGAACCGTTTTGGATCTTTCTACAGTTTACGCTTACTAAGTGCCGTACTAATTACAGTGCCCACTGATTATTGACTCCTGTCATTTGAGTCAATGGAGGGGTGAGGGAATGATGAATACAGGAGTGGAATCATGGAGGGGTGAAGGGTAATGATGAGAGTAGTGGGCCCATGGAGGGGTGAAGGGTAATGATGAGAGTAGTGGGCCCATGGAGGGGTGAAGGGTAATGATGAGAGTAGTGGGCCCATGGAGGGGTGAAGGGTAATGATGAGAGTAGTGGGCCCATGGAGGGGTGAAGGGTAATGATGAGAGTAGTGGGCCCATGGAGGGGTGAAGGGTAATGATAAGAGTAGTGGGATCATGGAGGTGTGAAGGGTAATGATGAGAGTAGTGGGCCCATGGAGGGGTGAAGGGTAATGATGAGAGTAGTGGGCCCATGGAGGGGTGAAGGGTAATGATGAGAGTAATGGGCCCATGGAGGGGTGAAGGGTAATGATGAGAGTAGTGGGCCCATGGAGGGGTGAAGGGTAATGATAAGAGTAGTGGGATCATGGAGGTGTGAAGGGTAATGATGAGAGTAGTGGGCCCATGGAGGGGTGAAGGGTAATGATGAGAGTAGTGGGCCCATGGAGGGGTGAAGGGTAATGATGAGAGTAGTGGGCCCATGGAGGGGTGAAGGGTAATGATGAGAGTAGTGGGCCCATGGAGGGGTGAAGGGTAATGATGAGAGTAGTGGGCCCATGGAGGGGTGAAGGGTAATGATGAGCGGGGTGGGCCCATGGAGGGGTGAAGGGTAATGATGAGAGTAGTGGGCCCATGGAGGGGTGAAGGGTAATGATGAGTGGGGCGGGCCCATGGAGGGGTGAAGGGTAATGATGAGAGTAGTGGGCCCATGGAGGGGTGAAGGGTAATGATGAGCGGGGTGGGCCCATGGAGGGGTGAAGGGTAATGATGAGAGTAGTGGGCCCATTGAGGGGTGAAGGGTAATGATGAGTGGGGCGGGCCCATGGAGGGGTGAAGGGTAATGATGAGAGTAGTGGGCCCATGGAGGGGTGAAGGGTAATGATGAGAGTAGTGGGCCCATGGAGGGGTGAAGGGTAATGATGAGAGTAGTGGGCCCATGGGTCCTACACTTGGGTCCCTACAACCAATACTAAGTCCTCTATGCTTGAAGATAGACTGATAATTTCTCTGCAGGATATTTTCTCCTCGCCGGCTGCCACCCACATGTTGAGCTCCATTTATTTCACGAGCGGGCTCCACCCTCATTGCTCATCTTTGTTTTGTTATTCAACACTCCAGCTTAGGGCCCGACCCAGGAACTCCCTTCCTATTGTCTGTTGTGTTTATGAACGTCGAGTTACACTACCTTGCTGTATTGCTCAATAAATTGGAATATTGGCCTATTTCCTATCCTTATACGAATGATTCCTGGTCAATTCTCGCCCCAATTCTGGGGGCAACTCACAATCTTGGATTTACTCTCTTTTATTTCCTGTGACATTTCTGATCAGGACAATAATAAGGAGCCAATTTCCCTAAGAGGGACACAGACAGCCATAGAAACCCAAAGTTCTGCCTGCTCAGCAATGGACGTAGTTCTAAAAAATATAATATAACTTGTATGGCTCTGCCTGAGAAAACCTGGAAGGGCTCTATCTGGCGGGACGGAGGGCTGCACTGGAAGGGCTCTATCTGGCGGGGATGGAGGGCTGCACTGGAAGGGCTCTATCTGGCGGGGATGGAGGGCTGCACTGGAAGGGCTCTATCTGGTGGGGACGGAGGGCTGCACTGGAAGGGCTCTATCTGGCAAGGACGGAGGGCTGCACTGGAAGGGCTCTATCTGGTGGGACGGAGGGCTGCACTGGAAGGGCTCTATCTGGCGGGACGGAGGGCTGCACTGGAAGGGCTCTATCTGGCGGGGACGGAGGGCTGTACTGGAAGGGCTCTATCTGGCAGGGACGGAGGGCTGCACTGGAAGGGCTCTATCTGGCGGGACAGAGGGCTGCACTGGAAGGGCTCTATCTGGAGGGACGGAGGGCTGCACTGGAAGGGCTCTATCTGGCGGGACGGAGGGCTGCACTGGAAGGGCTCTATCTGGCGGGGACGGAGGGCTGCACTGGAAGGGCTCTATCTGGCGGGCACGGAGGGCTGCACTGGAAGGGCTCTATCTGGCGGGACGGAGGGCTGCACTGGAAGGGCTCTATCTGGCGGGGACGGAGGGCTGCACTGGAAGGGCTCTATCTGGCGGGACGGAGGGCTGCACTGGAAGGGCTCTATCTGGCGGGACGGAGGGCTGCACTGGAAGGGCTCTATCTGGTGGGGACGGAGGGCTGCACTGGAAGGGCTCTATCTGGCGGGACAGAGGGCTGCACTGGAAGGGCTCTATCTAGCGGGACGGAGGGCTGCACTGGAAGGGCTCTATCTGGCGGGGATGGAGGGCTGCACTGGAATGGCTCTATCTGGCGGGACGGAGGGCTGCACTGGAAGGGCTCTATCTGGCGGGATGGAGGGCTGCACTGGAAGGGCTCTATCTGGCGGGGACGGAGGGCTGCACTGGAAGGGCTCTATCTGGCGGGACGGAGGGCTGCACTGGAAGGGCTCTATCTGGCGGGGACGGAGGGCTGCACTGGAAGGGCTCTATCTGGCGGGACGGAGGGCTGCACTGGAAGGGCTCTATCTGGTGGGACGGGGGGCTGCACTGGAAGGGCTCTATCTGGCGGGACGGGGGGCTGCACTGGAAGGGCTCTATCTGGCGGGGACAGAGGGCTGCACTGGAAGGACTCTATCTGGCGGGGATGGAGGGCTGCACTGGAAGGGCTCTATCTGGCGGGGACGGAGGGCTGCACTGGAAGGGCTCTATCTGGCGGGACGGAGTTCTGCTTTGGAAGGGCTCTATCTGGCGGGGACAGAGGGCTGCACTGGAAGGGCTCTATCTGGCGGGGACGGAGGGCTGCACTGGAAAGGCTCTATCTGGCGGGGACGGAGGGCTGCACTGAAAGGGCTCTATCTGGCGGGACGGAGGGCTGCTCTGGAAGGGCTCTATCTGGCGGGGACGGAGGGCTGCACTGGAAGGGCTCTATCTGGCGGGACGGAGGGCTGCACTGGAAGGGCTCTATCTGACGGGGACGGAGGGCTGCACTGGAAGGGCTCTATCTGGCGGGACGGAGGGCTGCACTGGAAGGGCTCTATCTGGCGGGGACGGAGGGCTGTACTGGAAGGGCTCTATCTGGCAGGGACGGAGGGCTGCACTGGAAGGGCTCTATCTGGCAGGACAGAGGGCTGCACTGGAAGGGCTCTATCTGGAGGGACGGAGGGCTGCACTGGAAGGGCTCTATCTGGCGGGACGGAGGGCTGCACTGGAAGGGCTCTATCTGGCGGGGATGGAGGGCTGCACTGGAAGGGCTCTATCTGGCGGGCACGGAGGGCTGCACTGGAAGGGCTCTATCTGGCGGGACAGAGGGCTGCACTGGAAGGGCTCTATCTAGCGGGATGGAGGGCTGCACTGGAAGGGCTCTATCTGGCGGGGATGGAGGGCTGCACTGGAATGGCTCTATCTGGCGGGACGGAGGGCTGCACTGGAAGGGCTCTATCTGGCGGGATGGAGGGCTGCACTGGAAGGGCTCTATCTGGCGGGGACGGAGGGCTGCACTGGAAGGGCTCTGTCTGGCGGGACGGAGGGCTGCACTGGAAGGGCTCTATCTGGCGGGGACGGAGGGCTGCACTGGAAGGGCTCTATCTGGCGGGACGGAGGGCTGCACTGGAAGGGCTCTATCTGGCGGGACGGGGGGCTGCACTGGAAGGGCTCTATCTGGCGGGGACGGAGGGCTGCACTGGAAGGGCTCTATCTGGCAGGGACGGAGGGCTGCACTGGAAGGGCTCTATCTGGCGGGGACGGGGGGCTGCACTGGAAGGGCTCTATCTGGTGGGACGGGGGCTGCACTGGAAGGGCTCTATCTGGCGGGGACGGAGGGCTGCACTGGAAGGGCTCTATCTAGCGGGGACGGAGGGCTGCACTGGAAGGGCTCTATCTGGCGGGACAGGGGGCTGCGCTGGAAGGACTCTATCTGGCGGGACGGAGGGCTGCTTTGGAAGGGCTCTATCTGGCGAGGACGGAGGGCTGCACTGGAAGGGCTCTATCTGGCGGGGACGGAGGGCTGCACTGGAAGGGCTTTATCTGGCGGGGACGGAGGGCTGCACTGGAAGGGCTCTATCTGGCGGGACGGAGGGCTGCTTTGGAAGGGCTCTATCTGGCGGGGACGGAGGGCTGCACTGGAAGGGCTCTATCTGGCGGGGACGAAGGGCTGCACTGGAAGGGCTCTATCTGGCGGGGACAGAGGGCTGCACTGGAAGGGCTCTATCTGGCAGGGACGGAGGGCTGCACTGGAAGGGCTCTATCTAGTGGGGACGGAGGGCTGCACTGGAAGGGCTCTATCTGGTGGGACGGGGGGCTGCACTGGAAGGGCTCTATCTGGCGGGACGGGGGGCTGCACTGGAAGGGCTCTATCTGGCGGGGACAGAGGGCTGCACTGGAAGGACTCTATCTGGCGGGGATGGAGGGCTGCACTGGAAGGGCTCTATCTGGCGGGGACGGAGGGCTGCACTGGAAGGGCTCTATCTGGTGGGACGGAGTTCTGCTTTGGAAGGGCTCTATCTGGCGGGGACAGAGGGCTGCACTGGAAGGGCTCTATCTGGCGGGGACGGAGGGCTGCACTGGAAGGGCTCTATCTGGCGGGGACGGAGGGCTGCACTGAAAGGGCTCTATCTGGCGGGACGGAGGGCTGCTCTGGAAGGGCTCTATCTGGCGGGGACGGAGGGCTGCACTGGAAGGGCTCTATCTGGCGGGGACAGAGGGCTGCACTGGAAGGGCTCTATCTGGCGGGGACGGAGGGCTGCACTGAAAGGGCTCTATCTGGCGGGGACGTAGGGCTGCACTGGAAGGGCTCTATCTGGCGGGGACGGGGGGCTGCACTGGAAGGGCTCTATCTGGCGGGGACAGAGGGCTGCACTGGAAGGGCTCTATCTGGCGGGGAAGGAGGGCTGCACTGGAAGGGCTCTATCTAGTGGGGATGGAGGGCTGCACTGAAAGGGCTCTATCTGGCGGGACGGGGGGCTGCACTGGAAGGGCTCTATCTGGCGGGACAGAGGGCTGCTTTGGAAGGGCTCTATCTGGCGGGGACGGAGGGCTGCACTGGAAGGGCTCTATCTGGCGGGGACGGAGGGCTGCACTGGAAGGCCTCTATCTGGCGGGGACGGAGGGCTGCACTGGAAGGGCTCTATCTGGCGGGGACGGAGGGCTGCACTGGAAGGGCTCTATCTGGCGGGGACGGAGGGCTGCACTGGAAGGGCTCTATCTGGCAGGGACGGAGGGCCGCACTGATCCGGTCGGGGGGTCGGGTAGGAACTAGAAAACCTATGGTGTATGTGCCCCTGGAGTGGCAGTCCAGGGGTGCCGTCCAATCCCTGTGAGTGAGGGTCACTTCACCATTTACATGCTTTTTTAGCACCTCCCACCTGGGCCGGGCATTTTGGACCAGAGGAATTTTTTATTCCTGGCCGGAGGGCCTGGCCATTGTATTACACAATGGCCACCTTTCACTCTCCACTTCCTTCCCCCCCCCCCCCACTTTATATTATTTATTCCTTTGTGTGTCACTTTTTGTATTTTTGTGTTTTGTACACGGTTTGTGTGTGACTGGTAGGGTGGAGGTCCTCGGGCCGGCCCTGAAAGTCTTGGGAGTCGGTGGACATGGCCTTCTGGCTTAGTTCGCTCTCTCTCATGGGGTCTCCCTTCGGGGGAGCCCCACCTAGTACTTGGGTGGGTCTTTTTCGGCAGACCCTCCAGAGAAAGGGGTCCTTCTGGTTTTGGCCAGATAGACCAAGTGTAAGTACCCTTGTCCCCGTCTGGAGCCTATTGCCCCGGGGGATTTAGGGCAAGGCCCTCTGGTTTTGGAGGACTTGTGTAAACCCGTTTTGTGCCCTCTTTATGTTGTGCACATTTTTTTGACACCGGGTGAAGTTTTTGAGTTTCACACGCCATGGGCTTTCGAAAAAAAAGAAAAAATAACTTGTATGTGGGGATGAGCTTTATGTTTGAGGCGAACATTGGCTGTTTGCTCATTCCGCGAACGGCGAACAATTTGGAGCGTTTGCGGCAAATTCGAAAAGCCGCGGAACGCCCTTTAAAAGTCTATGGGAGAAATCTAAAGTGTTCATTTTAAAGGTTAATATGTTAATATAGTATGTCTGTGAAGTGGCGCGTGTTTCCCGTGTTTAGAACTGTCCCTGCACAAAATGTCATTTCTGAAGGAATAATGAATCCCCGGGTCCCCGGCAATACATTGACGGTTCAAAAACGGGTCCGTCCCCCCCCCCCCCAGTACATTACCAGGCCCTTTGGGGAACCCCTGACGTTTTTTTCAATGTTTTTTATCTGTATTGCCGGACCCGACAATTCATTAATAGATGCAGTCGTTTTAAATTATTTATTTTCCTTCGAAAATTACATTTTGCGCAGGGAACCAAAATAAAAAAAAAATGTGTGGGGGTCCCCCCAAAATTCCATATCAGGCCCTTCAGGTCTGGTATGGATATTAATGGGAACCCAGCACCAAAATGTAAAAAAAAAATGGCATAGAGTTCCCCCAAAAATCCAGACCAGACCCCTTATCCGAGCATGCAACCTAGCAGGCCACAGGAAAAGAGGGGGTCTGCGGGTGGGGGGCTTATTGGAATATGGAAGCCCCCTTTAACAAAGGGGACCCCCAGATTCCGGCCCCCCTCTATGTGAATTGGTAACGGGTACATTGTACCCCTACCATTTCACGAAGAAAGTGTAAAAAATTTTAAAAAAACACAGACACCTTGGAAAAGTCCTTTATTAAAAATAAAAAATAAAAAAAACATTCCAGCGATGTAATCCAGTCTGTCCAGTGTTGTTCTCTATGTCCCGCGGTGATCCGATGTCCAGCGATGCTGCAGTATCTTCCAGTCTCCACTCCACACGAAACCCCCATGATGTACGAGGGGGCGGGGTCACCTGTCACATCATTGGGTAAGCCCCGTCTTTCCGCGCTTGCCGGAGTCCCGCCTACGTCATTGGCTATTCCCTGTTGTGTTCTGCCGAGATGTGTCCCCCTGGTGGATAATGTCCGCCCTGGATTGCGCAGGCGCAGCGCTCTAGCAAACGGAGCTGCCGGAAATTGCAGAATGTGACGCAGCTGTAGACTGGACATTGTGACAGACATTGCTGCACGCTCTCGATGCTCGCTCCAGTCTGCAAGGGGCGGGTGAAAGGATGGCCACAGCAAGGGGCGGGTGTATTACTATTAGATTGTGTATTTTCTTGATAAAACCACCCTAATAATACACCCGCCCCTTACACAATATAATATTAATACACACCCGCCCTTTGCAGAGTGGAGCGAGCATCGGGAGCATGCGTCAGCGTGTGGCACAATATTGTGCTCAGCTGTGTTCATCTTCAGCGATTTTCGGAGGTCCGTTGTGCTCTGTACTGTGCAAGCGCTGTGCCTGCGCAGTACAGAGCGGGCATTATCCGCCGGGGGACAATTCTCGGCAGGACACCGGCAAGCGGGGAAAGCTGGGGCTTACCCTATGATGTGACGGGTGACCCCGCCCCCTCGTATGTCATGGGGGTTTCGTGTGGAGTGGAGACTGGAGGTGGAGGAGACTGCAGCACAGTGGCGGCTGGTGCTCAAAATTTTTGGGGGGGCGCAAACAAACTGAAAAAGAAAAAAAAATCAATTGCCACCACTGTGCCCATTAAACGCAGCCACTGTGCCCAAACACCACCAGTTTGCCCCCTCAAATACAGCCAGTTTGTTTCCATATACAGCCAGTGTGCCCCCATATATATACAGCCAGTGTGCCCCCATATACAGCCAGTGTGCCCCCATATACAGCCAGTGTGCCCCCATATACAGCCAGTGTGCCCCCATATATATATATAGCCAGTGTGCCCCCATATACAGCCAGTTTGTCCCCATATATATAGCCAGTGTGCCCCCATATACAGCCAGTGGGCCCCCATATACAGCCAGTGTGCCCCCATATACAGCCAGTGTGCCCCATATATATATATAGCCAGTGTGCCCCCATATACAGCCAGTTTGTCCCCATATATATAGCCAGTGTGCCACCATATACAGCCAGTGTGTCCCCATATATATAGCCAGTGTGCCCCCATATACAACCAGTTTGTCCCCATATACAGCCAGTTCCCCCCAAATGCAGCCAGTTCCCCCCCATATACAGCCAGTTCCCCCCAAATGCAGCCAGTTTGTCCCCCATATACAGCCAGTTCCCCCAAATGCAGCCAGTTTGTCCCCCATATACAGCCAGTTCCCCCCAAATGCAGCCAGCGTGTCCCCCATATACAGCCAGTTCCCCCCAAATGCAGACAGTTTGTCCCCCATATACAGCCAGTTCCCCCCAAATGCAGCCAGCGTGTCCCCCATATACAGCCAGTTCCCCCCAAATGCAGCCAGTTTGTCCCCCATATACAGCCAGTTCCCCCCAAATGCAGCCAGCGTGTCCCCCATATACAGCCAGTTCCCCCCATATTCAGCCAGTTTGTCCCCCATATACAGCCAGTTCCCCCCAAATGCAGCCAGTTTGTCCCCCATATTCAGCCAGTTTGTGCCCCATATTCAGCCAGTTTGTGCCCCATATTCAGCCAGTTTGTTCCCCATATTCAGCCAGTTTGTGCCCCATATTCAGCCAGGTTGTGCCCCATATTCAGCCAGTTTGTGCCCCATATTCAGCCAGTTTGTCCCCCATATTCAACCAGTTTGTCCCCCATATTCAGCCAGTGTGTCCCCCATATACAGCCTGTCCCCCCCCCCCAGCCCTGCACTTACCTTCCTCGGTCCGCGCCGTCCTCGATGTGTTCTCCCGCCCTCGATGTCGCTTCAGCCAATCAGGTTACCGGTAACCAGATCCGGTGAACCTGATTGGCTGAAACCTCCACACAGTCTTCTTCCAGGAACGCACCCCCGTGCGTACCTGGGAGGAGTTTTTGGAAGCCGAATACAGCGTGAGAGCTGTATTCGGAAAGCCTATCAGAGCCGCCGGCTCTGATAGACACTTCCAAGTCACACCCACCGCCGGCCGCCGCTCTAATTCATATGGCCAGCGCTCACCAGGAGGCCGGCCATATGAATAGTGGGCAGCGCGGCAGCGGTGACAATATATAGATTCATGCAATGCATGAATCTGTGTATTGTCTTTCAGTGGCGGTGCGGGAGCGAGAGTGGGCGGCGCTCCGGCGCCCTCTATGGACGCACCGCCACTGCATTTGGTGGAGGGGGGATTATGGTGTGGGGTTGTTTTTCAGGGGTTGGGCTTGGCCCCTTAGTTCCAGTGAAGGGAACTCTTAAGCATAACAAGACATTTTGGACAATTTCATGCTCCCAACTTTGTGGGAACAGTTTAAGGATGGCGCACCAGTGCACAAAGCAAGGTCTATACATGGATGAGCGAGTTTGGGGTGGAGGAACTTGACTGGCCTGTACAGAGTCCTGACCTCAACCCGATAGAACACCTTTGGGATGAATTAGAGCGAAGACTGCGAGTCAGGCCTTCTCGTCCAACATCAGTGCCTGACCTCACAAATGCACTTTTGGAAGAATGGTCAAACATTCCCATAGACTCCCTCCTAAACCTTGTGGACGGCCTTCACAGAAGAGTTGAAACTGTTATAGCTGCAAAGGGTGGGGCTAACTCAACATTGAACCCTCCGGACTAAGACTGGGATGCCATTAAAGTTTATGTGTGTGAAAAGGCAGGCGTCCCAATACTTTTGGTAATTTTGTGTATTTTTCTTTTCCAGGGATTTGTTTTTTCTCATAATATGTCCAAAAAAGAGGCAGCTTGTGTCTAGTCACTGTGGCTGTAGCGGAAGTTGGGCTTGATTTGTTGAAGGGTCCATTTGTTTGTTTTCAGTGTTGTAATTGCTTTTCCTATTCCATCCATAGAGTGGCAGAAAATCCGTCAGCCTGGATAATTCTCATCTTTCTACTTGTAGACTCGTCATTAGATTGTTTTCTGGGTCTTTTCATCCTCGTTCTACCAAGTACCAGCTTGTATCATATTTCCTCTCTTCTGGATCCTTTGTTGTATTAATTGATTCATAGAGGCAAAATGTGTCTACTAATCCTAGACAGTGAAAATCCCAGAAGGTCTGCTGTTCCTGACATGCAGCAACAGCCGCGCCTGCGCTGACAATTGTCAGAAATTAGACAAAGCGGAAAGAAAAAATGATAGTTATCAGAAATTGGAAAGGAGCAGGGCTGGTGCTAGCAAACTAGGCAAACTAGGCAGTCGCCCAGGGCGCAGCCACAGCCAGTTGTTCCTGGGTCCAAACCCCGCCCCATGGTGTCCTGCCCAAATACTCAATCAGCGTATCTGCTGCCACAGTCGCACCGCTCAGCAACAGTGCAGGCTTGTCAGCAATCAGAGCTGTCCTTGAATGTACGGCGGTTGACAGCATCCACCGCCACCCGCTGTTCTCAGTGCTAGGGTTTGGATGCTAGGATCGCCCATGTCCTAGCAACCAGGCATATGCTTGCCCCTCCCCCAGGCCCTGGCATTCAGAGGAGGAGGAAGTTCCTCCTCCAAACCTATCCAGTCCCAGTGCCCAGTGTCCAGCTTCCACCTGTCATGTACCCAACTGCTCCAATGAGAAGGAATGGATCCTGATGTAAGTGATGGGGTCTTCACAATACTCCCTCCTCCCCCTCCACTACCCCGACTATTCTCTTACACCTCTCCACTCTCCTTACCCCACTCTGCTCTTCCCTAATGAAAGGGAATGGGCACTAGGGACCATGAGCAAGGTTGCTTTAGGGACCCTGATTTAAGGGGGGCTCTGGGGACTCTGATATAAGGGGGACTCTGATGTAAGGGCAAACTCTGGGGGCCCTGATTTAAGGAGGGGAGACTTTGGGGACCCTGATGTAAAGAGGGGGACTTTGGAGGCAATAATGTAAGGATGTAAACTCTGATGTAAGGGAGTCAGGCCTTGGGGCCCAGGTCTAAAGTTGTGTAAAGGGCCCCACATTTTCTGATGGCTGTCCTGTTCCCCACACACTTCCTTCCACATACCGCAGCAGGATTGGATGATGTTAGCTGCAGACCAAACTGCAAACTTCAGCCAATCCATGAAGAAGAGGTATCCAGCCTTTATTTATTTTGTGGTGGGGCGGGGGGGGAGGGGGATAGTCTAGGACTGGCCCTGAAAAGGAGACACTACCTCTTGAATGCATTGCTTGTTCAGCTTCTTAGAACCTTAAAGGTTTGAGAGACGTTCCTCTACAGCCCCCAATCTGACCTCCAGGACTTGTGCCTGGCTGAAAGTGGGTAAAATGGTGGCTGGTGTAGGTAAGTCCCATACACATGCTATAATGTAGAATCGCGTTCCTCGGCGGTGTTCTCACCCAATGGAAAAGGTCGCCTCCACACATGCTCTGGGCACACTTATAACGCAGAGTCACGTTCCTCGGCGGTGTTCTCACCCAATGGGAAAGGCCTCCACACATGCTCTGGGCACACTTATAACGTAGAGTCACGTTCCTCGGCGGTGTTCTCACCCTATGGGAAAGGTCTCCACACATGCTCTGGGCACACTTATAATGTAGAGTCACGTTCCTCGGCGGTGTTCTCACCCTATGGGAAAGGTCGCCTCCACACATGCTCTGGGCACACTTATAATGCAGAGTCACGTTCCTCGGCGGTGTTCTCACCCTATGGGAAAGGCCTCCACACATGCTCTGGGCACACTTATAACGTAGAGTCACATTCCTCTGCGGTGTTCTCACCCAATGGGAAAGGTCTCCACACATGCTCTGGGCACACTTATAATGTAGAGTCACGTTCCTCGGCAGTGTTCTCACCCTATGGGAAAGGTCTCCACACATGCTCTGGGCACACTTATAATGTAGAGTCACGTTCCTCGGCGGTGTTCTCACCCTATGGGAAAGGTCGCCTCCACACATGCTCTGGGCACACTTATAATGTAGAGTCACGTTCCTCGGCGGTGTTCTCACCCTATGGGAAAGGTCGCCTCCACACATGCTATGGGCACACTTATAATGTAGAGTCACGTTCCTCGGCGGTGTTCTCACCCAATGGGAAAGGTCTCCACACATGCTATGGGCACACTTATAACGTAGAGTCACGTTCCTCGGCGGTGTTCTCACCCAATGGGAAAGGTCGCCTCCACACATGCTATGGGCACACTTATAATGTAGAGTCACGTTCCTCGGCGGTGTTCTCACCCAATGGGAAAGGTCTCCACACATGCTCTGGGCACACTTATAATGTAGAGTCACGTTCCTCGGTGGTGTTCTCACCCTATGGGAAAGGCCTCCACACATGCTATGGGCACACTTATAATGTAGAGTCACGTTCCTCTGCGGTGTTCTCACCCTATGGGAAAGGTCGCCTCCACACATGCTATGGGCACACTTATAACGTAGAGTCACGTTCCTCGGCGGTGTTCTCACCCTATGGGAAAGGTCTCCACACATGCTCTGGGCACACTTATAATGTAGAGTCACGTTCCTCGGCGGTGTTCTCACCCTATGGGAAAGGTCGCCTCCACACATGCTCTGGGCACACTTATAATGCAGAGTCACGTTCCTCGGCGGTGTTCTCACCCTATGGGAAAGGCCTCCACACATGCTCTGGGCACACTTATAACGTAGAGTCACATTCCTCTGCGGTGTTCTCACCCAATGGGAAAGGTCTCCACACATGCTCTGGGCACACTTATAATGTAGAGTCACGTTCCTCGGCAGTGTTCTCACCCTATGGGAAAGGTCTCCACACATGCTCTGGGCACACTTATAATGTAGACTTGTAGAGTCACGTTCCTCGGCAGTGTTCTCACCCTATGGGAAAGGTCGCCTCCACACATGCTCTGGGCACACTTATAATGTAGAGTCACGTTCCTCGGCGGTGTTCTCACCCTATGGGAAAGGTCGCCTCCACACATGCTATGGGCACACTTATAATGTAGAGTCACGTTCCTCGGCGGTGTTCTCACCCAATGGGAAAGGTCTCCACACATGCTATGGGCCCACTTATAACGTAGAGTCACGTTCCTCGGCGGTGTTCTCACCCAATGGGAAAGGTCGCCTCCACACATGCTATGGGCACACTTATAATGTAGAGTCACGTTCCTCGGCGGTGTTCTCACCCAATGGGAAAGGTCTCCACACATGCTCTGGGCACACTTATAATGTAGAGTCACGTTCCTCGGTGGTGTTCTCACCCTATGGGAAAGGCCTCCACACATGCTATGGGCACACTTATAATGTAGAGTCACGTTCCTCGGCGGTGTTCTCACCCTATGAGAAAGGTCGCCTCCACACATGCTATGGGCACACTTATAACATAGAGTCACGTTACTCGGCGGTGTTCTCACCCTATGGGAAAGGTCGCCTCCACACATTCTCTGGGCACACTTATAATGCAGAGTCACGTTCCTCGGCAGGGTTCTCACCCAATGGGAAAGGTCGCCTCCACACATGCTCTGGGCACACTTATAATGTAGAGTCACGTTCCTCGGCGGTGTTCTCACCCAATGGGAAAGGTCGCCTCCACACATGCTATGGGCACACTTATAACGTAGAGTCACGTTCCTCGGCGGTGTTCTCACCCTATGGGAAAGGTTGCCTCCACACATTCTCTGGGCACACTTATAATGCAGAGTCACGTTCCTCTGCGGTGTTCTCACCCAATGGGAAAGGTCGCCTCCACACATGCTCTGGGCACACTTATAATGTAGAGTCGCGTTCCTCGGCGGTGTTCTCACCCTATGGGAAAGGCCTCCACACATGCTATGGGCACACTTATAACGTAGAGTCACGTTCCTCGGCAGTGTTCTCACCCAACAGGAAAGGTCGCCTCCACACATGCTCTGGGCACACTTATAACGTAGAGTCACGTTCCTCGGCGGTGTTCTCACCCTATGGGAAAGGTTGCCTCCACACATGCTCTGGGCACACTTATAATGTAGAGTCATGTTCCTCGGCGGTGTTCTCACCCAATGGGTAAGGTCTCCACACATGCTCTGGGCACACTTATAATGTGGAGTCGCGTTCTTCGGCGGTGTTCTCACCCTATGGGAAAGGCCTCCACACATGCTCTGGGCACACTTATAATGTAGAGTCATGTTCCTCGGCGGTGTTCTCACCCAATGGGTAAGGTCTCCACACATGCTCTGGGCACACTTATAATGCAGAGTCACGTTCCTCGGCGGTGTTCTCACCCAATGGGAAAGGTCTCCACACATGCTCTGGGCACACTTACGTAGAGTCACGTTCCTCGGCAGTACAGATCGATGTTCCCACCCAATGGGAAAGGTCGCCTCCACACATGCTATGGGCACACTTATAATGTAGAGTCACGTTCCTCGGCGGTGTTCTCACCCAATGGGAAAGGTCTCCACACATGCTCTGGGCACACTTATAATGTAGAGTCACGTTCCTCAGCGGTGTTCCCACCCTATGGGAAAGGCCTCCACACATGCTCTGGGCACACTTATAATGTAGAGTCACGTTCCTCGGCGGTGTTCTCACCCAATGGGAAAGGTCGCCTCCACACATGCTCTGGGCACACTTATAATGTAGAGTCGCGTTCCTCGGCGGTGTTCTCACCCTATGGGAAAGGCCTCCACACATGCTATGGGCACACTTATAACGTAGAGTCACGTTCCTCGGCAGTGTTCTCACCCAACAGGAAAGGTCGCCTCCACACATGCTCTGGGCACACTTATAATGTAGAGTCACGTTCCTCGGCGGTGTTCTCACCCTATGGGAAAGGTCGCCTCCACACATGCTCTGGGCACACTTATAATGTAGAGTCACGTTCCTCGGCGGTGTTCTCACCCAATGGGTAAGGTCTCCACACATGCTCTGGGCACACTTATAATGTGGAGTCGCGTTCCTCGGCGGTGTTCTCACCCTATGGGAAAGGCCTCCACACATGCACTGGGCACACTTATAATGCAGAGTCACGTTCCTCGGCGGTGTTCTCACCCAATGGGAAAGGTCTCCACACATGCTCTGGGCACACTTACGTAGAGTCACGTTCCTCGGCAGTACAGATCGATGTTCCCACCCAATGGGAAAGGTCGCCTCCACACATGCTATGGGCACACTTATAATGTAGAGTCACGTTCCTCTGCGGTGTTCTCACCCAATGGGAAAGGTATCCACACATGCTCTGGGCACACTTATAATGTAGAGTCACGTTCCTCAGCGGTGTTCCCACCCAATGGGAAAGGCCTCCACACATGCTCTGGGCACACTTATAATGTAGAGTCACGTTCCTCGGCGGTGTTCTCACCCTATGGGAAAGGTTGCCTCCACACATTCTCTGGGCACACTTATAATGCAGAGTCACGTTCCTCTGCGGTGTTCTCACCCAATGGGAAAGGTCGCCTCCACACATGCTCTGGGCACACTTATAATGTAGAGTCGCGTTCCTCGGCGGTGTTCTCACCCTATGGGAAAGGCCTCCACACATGCTATGGGCACACTTATAACGTAGAGTCACGTTCCTCGGCAGTGTTCTCACCCAACAGGAAAGGTCGCCTCCACACATGCTCTGGGCACACTTATAATGTAGAGTCACGTTCCTCGGCGGTGTTCTCACCCTATGGGAAAGGTTGCCTCCACACATGCTCTGGGCACACTTATAATGTAGAGTCATGTTCCTCGGCGGTGTTCTCACCCAATGGGTAAGGTCTCCACACATGCTCTGGGCACACTTATAATGTGGAGTCGCGTTCTTCGGCGGTGTTCTCACCCTATGGGAAAGGCCTCCACACATGCTCTGGGCACACTTATAATGTAGAGTCATGTTCCTCTGCGGTGTTCTCACCCAATGGGTAAGGTCTCCACACATGCTCTGGGCACACTTATAATGCAGAGTCACGTTCCTCGGCGGTGTTCTCACCCAATGGGAAAGGTCTCCACACATGCTCTGGGCACACTTACGTAGAGTCACGTTCCTCGGCAGTACAGATCGATGTTCCCACCCAATGGGAAAGGTCGCCTCCACACATGCTATGGGCACACTTATAATGTAGAGTCACGTTCCTCGGCGGTGTTCTCACCCAATGGGAAAGGTCTCCACACATGCTCTGGGCACACTTATAATGTAGAGTCACGTTCCTCAGCGGTGTTCCCACCCTATGGGAAAGGCCTCCACACATGCTCTGGGCACACTTATAATGTAGAGTCACGTTCCTCGGCGGTGTTCTCACCCAATGGGAAAGGTCGCCTCCACACATGCTCTGGGCACACTTATAATGTAGAGTCGCGTTCCTCGGCGGTGTTCTCACCCTATGGGAAAGGCCTCCACACATGCTATGGGCACACTTATAACGTAGAGTCACGTTCCTCGGCAGTGTTCTCACCCAACAGGAAAGGTCACCTCCACACATGCTCTGGGCACACTTATAATGTAGAGTCACGTTCCTCGGCGGTGTTCTCACCCTATGGGAAAGGTCGCCTCCACACATGCTCTGGGCACACTTATAATGTAGAGTCACGTTCCTCGGCGGTGTTCTCACCCAATGGGTAAGGTCTCCACACATGCTCTGGGCACACTTATAATGTGGAGTCGCGTTCCTCGGCGGTGTTCTCACCCTATGGGAAAGGCCTCCCCACATGCTCTGGGCACACTTATAATGCAGAGTCACGTTCCTCGGCGGTGTTCTCACCCAATGGGAAAGGTCTCCACACATGCTCTGGGCACACTTACGTAGAGTCACGTTCCTCGGCAGTACAGATCGATGTTCCCACCCAATGGGAAAGGTCGCCTCCACACATGCTATGGGCACACTTATAATGTAGAGTCACGTTCCTCTGCGGTGTTCTCACCCAATGGGAAAGGTCTCCACACATGCTCTGGGCACACTTATAATGTAGAGTCACGTTCCTCAGCGGTGTTCCCACCCAATGGGAAAGGCCTCCACACATGCTCTGGGCACACTTATAATGTAGAGTCACGTTCCTCGGCGGTGTTCTCACCCTATGGGAAAGGTCGCCTCCACACATGCTCTGGGCACACTTATAATGTAGAGTCACGTTCCTCGGCGGTGTTCTCACCCTATGGGAAAGGTCGCCTCCACACATGCTCTGGGCACACTTATAATGTAGAGTCACGTTCCTCGGCGGTGTTCTCACCCTATGGGAAAGGTCGCCTCCACACATTCTCTGGGCACACTTATAATGAAGAGTCAGGTTCCTCGGCGGTGTTCTCACCCAATGGGAAATGTCGCCTCCACACATGCTCTGGGCACACTTATAATGTAGAGTTGCGTTCCTCGGCGGTGTTCTCACCCTATGGGAAAGGCCTCCACACATGCTATGGGCACACTTATAACGTAGAGTCACGTTCCTCGGCAGTGTTCTCACCCAACAGGAAAGGTCGCCTTCACACATGCTCTGGGCACACTTATAATGTAGAGTCACGTTCCTCGGCGGTGTTCTCACCCAATGGGAAAGGTCTCCACACATGCTCTGGGCACACTTATAATGTAGAGTCGCGTTCCTCGGCGGTGTTCTCACCCTATGGGAAAGGCCTCCACACATGCTCTGGGCACACTTATAATGCAGAGTCACGTTCCTCGGCGGTGTTCTCACCCAATGGGAAAGGTCGCCTCCACACATGCTCTGGGCACACTTACGTAGAGTCACGTTCCTCTGCAGTACAGATCGATGTTCCCACCCAATGGGAAAGGTCACCTCCACACATGCTATGGGCACACTTATAATGTAGAGTCACGTTCCTCGGTGGTGTTCTCACCCAATGGGAAAGGTCTCCACACATGCTCTGGGCACACTTATAATGTAGAGTCACGTTCCTCAGCGGTGTTCCCACCCTATGGGAAAGGCATGCTCTGGGCACACTTATAATGTAGAGTCACGTTCCTCTGCGGTGTTCTCACCCTATGGGAAAGGTCGCCTCCACACATGCTCTGGGCACACTTATAATGTAGAGTCACGTTCCTCTGCGGTGTTCTCACCCTAAGGGAAAGGTCGCCTCCACACATGCTCTGGGCACACTTATAATGTAGAGTCACGTTCCTCGGCGGTGTTCTCACCCTATGGGAAAGGTCGCCTCCACACATTCTCTGGGCACACTTATAATGCAGAGTCACGTTCCTCTGCGGTGTTCTCACCCAATGGGAAAGGTCGCCTCCACACATGCTCTGGGCACACTTATAATGTAGAGTCGCGTTCCTCGGCGGTGTTCTCACCCTATGGGAAAGGCCTCCACACATGCTATGGGCACACTTATAACGTAGAGTCACGTTCCTCGGCAGTGTTCTCACCCAACAGGAAAGGTCGCCTTCACACATGCTCTGGGCACACTTATAATGTAGAGTCACGTTCCTCGGCGGTGTTCTCACCCTATGGGAAAGGTCGCCTCCACACATGCTCTGGGCACACTTATAATGTAGAGTCACGTTCCTCGGCGGTGTTCTCACCCAATGGGAAAGGTCTCCACACATGCTCTGGGCACACTTATAATGCAGAGTCACGTTCCTCGGCGGTGTTCTCACCCTATGGGAAAGGTCTCCACACATGCTCTGGGCACACTTATAATGTAGAGTCACGTTCCTCGGCGGTGTTCTCACCCTATTGGAAAGGCCTCCACACATGCTATGGGCACACTTATAACGTAGAGTCACGTTCCTCTGCGGTGTTCTCACCCAATGGGAAAGGTCTCCACACATGCTATGGGCACACTTATAATGCAGAGTCACGTTCCTCTGCAGTGTTCTCACCCAATGGGAAAGGTCGCCTCCACACATGCTATGGGCACACTTATAATGTAGAGTCGCGTTCCTCTGCGGTGTTCTCACCCAATGGGAAAGGCCTCCACACATGCTATGGGCACACTTATAATGCAGAGTCACGTTCCTCCGCGGTGTTCTCACCCTATGGGAAAGGTCGCCTCCACACATTCTCTGGGCACACTTATAATGCAGAGTCACGTTCCTCGGCGGTGTTCTCACCCAATGGGAAAGGCCTCCACACATGCTATGGGCACACTTATAACACAGAGTCGCGTTCCTCCGCGGTGTTCTCACCCTATGGAAAAGGTAGCCTCCACACATGCTATGGGCACACTTATAATGTAGAGTCATGTTCCTCGGCAGTACAGAGCGGTGTTCTCACCCAATGGGAAAGGTCGCCTCCACACATGCTCTGGGCACACTTATAATGTAGAGTCACCTTCCTCGGCAGTACAGAGCGGTGTTCTCACCCTATGGGAAAGGTCGCCTCCACACATGCTCTGGGCACACTTATAATGTAGAGTCACGTTCCTCGGCAGTACAGAGCGGTGTTCTCACCCTATGGGAAAGGTCGCCTCCACACATGCTATGGGCACACTTATAATGTAGAGTCATGTTCCTCGGCAGTACAGAGCGGTGTTCTCACCCTATGGGAAAAGTCGCCTCCACACATGCTATGGGCACACTTATAATGTAGAGTCACGTTCCTCGGCGGTGTTCTCACCCAATGGGAAAGGTCGCCTCCACACATGCTATGGGCACACTTATAACATAGAGTCACGTTCCTCGGCGGTGTTCTCACCCTATGGGAAAGGTCGCCTCCACACATGCTCTGGGCACACTTATAATGTAGAGTCACGTTCCTCGGCAGTGTTCTCACCCAATGGGAAAGGCCTCCACACATGCTATGGGCACACTTATAACGTAGAGTCACGTTCCTCGGCGGTGTTCTCACCCTATGGGAAAGGCCTCCACACATGCTCTGGGCACACTTACGTAGAGTCACGTTCCTCGGCAGTACAGATCGATGTTCCCACCCAATGGGAAAGGTCGCCTCCACACATGCTATGGGCACACTTATAACGCAGAGTCACGTTCCTCTGCAGTACAGATCGATGTTCTCGTCCAATGGGAAAGGCCTCCACACATGCAGTCACACTGGCAGGCCGCTCAGCATTGTGGGTAAGAAGTGTGTGAGAGAATCTCTCAGAAAGAAGAATGGAAAAGGTCAGACTCACAATGCAGAAAGTAAACAATTGTGAAAAGAAGAATAGAACACTGTGGAGGGGAATTCAGATATTTCCCTTTCACTAAGCAGAGAAGTCATGGCCTCTTACACCGTGACGGAGGGTGGGGGCGGCTGTATCAACAGATAGACAATCACTTAGAATCTTTCATCATCTAGGAAGATGACTGTATAGTTCCCCCGCTGGTATGATGGGGGCTCTGAAGGCTAGTATGGGCTGGAACAGAACCCGTGACGCACACAGGCAGATGGGGCACAGGAGCAATTCCCCCGGGAGGACTGGATGGACCCTCCTGATTTGAACATCTTGTCTGGCCATGGGCTGGGAAGGCAGAGAGTCTGCGGTGTCAGTGAACCCTGGGAATTGGTCACCCCCGGGGTGCTCCTAGTAACACTTGGGTGTGGGACCCCATCTTTTGAACAGGCACATGGTCCCGTCACTAAATACTTTTTCTGCACTGCGCAGTCTGCGCCTCCATGGGCTGGGCCCCTCCGGGGGAAATCTTTGTTACCAGGCCTCAGGGCCCAGCCAGTGCTCATTGCACGGCCAATATTTATCTATTTATTTTCTCCTCACGTTTGTCACTTTTTCATTGGCTGGTGATGAGGAGAGGGGTCTGCCAGGCCTTTTGGCTAGGTGGACCAAGTTGAAAGTCTTGTCCCTGTCAGGAGCCTTGTGCCCCGGGGGGTGCAGGGAAAGATCCTACCCCTTCGGGATGTGGACAAAAGCACACCCTTTTTTGTACACTTCATAGTTTCTGTTTTTGTGCACCGCCCACCGCCATGTATTCAAAAAAAAGAAAAAGGAAGTGTGATCACCTTAATGCTGTCTTTATAGAATTGCCACACATCAGCTGAAAGATGAAATCAGGATTACAGTGGGAGTGGCAGCCCTATAGGAAGACGGAGTGGACACTTTAGTGGGTTTATTGTGTGGAGAGGATGGGGGAGGGGGGGGGTCACCAGTCTGATAATATTGTTGCCCCCATACAGGTGTGGGAAGGGGGTCTCAGAAAGACTTTCTGTAACCCCCGAGATAAGCTCCATATACTCATGTCTGACATATTAAAAAAAGGAAGTAAGTGACCTGTTGGAACCCATAATGACCTTACCCGTGCCTCCATCCCTGGGACAATGGAAATCACTGTAACCATGAGATATTGCTAAATACAGGGGGGCAAAAAAGTATTTAGTCGCCACCAATTGTACAAGTTCTCCCACTTAGAAAGAGATAGAGAGAGGCCTGTAATGGTCATCATAGGGAAACCTCAACTATGAGACACAAAATGTGGAAACAAATCCAATCACATTCTCTGATTTGGAAAGAATTTATTTGGAAATTATGATGGAAAATAAGTATTTGGTGAATATGAAAAGTTAATCTCAATACTTTGTTATTTATCCTTTGTTGGCAATAACAGAGGTCAAACGTTTTCTGTAAGTCTTCACAAGGTTGTCACACACTGTTGCTGGTATGTTGGCCCCTCCTCCATGCAGATCTCCTCTAGAGCAGTGATGTTTTGGGGCTATGAGTAAGCGTCAATTCGTGACGTGAAACGCGTTAGCCACCCTTCCCTGCATGCACACCATCTGCATTTGTTGTTTTGGATTTATGGATTTATTTTGAATTTGGATTTTTTACCTGAAATTTTGGAATAAATAACTGTCTATACAGAGTGCGGCAGTCCAGGGTTTCTTTTTCTCCCATGCATCAGTGCAGAGCCAGCACCTGTGTGAGTGACCGGGCGGAAGCAGCTATTTGGTGAATTCTCAAGCTTTTGAGCGGTACGTTTTTCCTTTCCGATGTTTTGGGGCTGACGCTGGGCAACACGGACTTTCAACTCCCTCCGAAGGTTTTCTATGGGGTTGAGATCTGGAGACTGGCTAGGCCACTCCAGGACCTTGAAATGCTTCTTACGAAGCCCCTCCTTCGTTGCCCGGCCGGTGTGTTTGGGATCATTGTCATGCTGAAAGACCCAGCCACGTTTCATCTTCAATGCCCTTGCTGATGGCAGGAGGTTTGCACTCAAAATCTCACGATACATGGCCCCATTCTTTCTTTCATGTACACAGATCAGTCGTCCTGTTCCCTTTGCAGAGAAACAGCCCCAAAGCATGATGTTGCTACCCCCATGCTTCACAGTAGGTATGGTGTTATTTGGTTGCAACTCAGCATTCTCTCTCCTCCAAACACGACGAGTTGTGTTTCTACCAAACAGTTCTACCTTGGTTTCATCTGACCATATGACATTCTCCCAATCCTCTTCTGGATCATCCAAATGCTCTCTAGCAAACCTCATGTACTGGCTTAAGCAGGGGGTCACGTCTGGCACTGCAGGATCTGAGTCCCTGGCGGCGTAGTGTGTTACTGATGGTAGCCTTTGTTACATTGGTCCCAGCTCTCTGCAGGTCATTCACTAGGTCCCCTCGTGTGGTTCTGGGATTTTTGCTCACCATTCTTGTGATCATTGTGACCCCACGGGGTGAGATCTTGCGTGGAGCCCCAGATCGAGGGAGATTATCAGTGGTCTTGTATGTCTTCCATTTTCTAATTATTGCTCCCACAGTTGATTTCTTCACACCAAGCTGCTTGCCTATTGCAGATTCAGTCTTCCCAGCCTGGTGCAGGTCTACCATTTTGTTTCTGGTGTCCTTGTGCAGCTCTTTGGTCTTCACCATAGTGGAGTTTGGAGTGTGACTGTTTGAGGTTGTGGACAGGTGTCTTTTATACTGATAACAAGTTCAAACAGGTGCCATTAATACAGGTAATGAGTGAAGGACAGGGAAGCCTCTTAAAGAAGAAGATACAGAAATCTTGCTTGTTTGTAGGGGACCAAATACTTATTTTCCGCCATAATTTACAAATAAATTCTTTCCAAATCAGACAATGTAATTGTCTGGATTTGTTTCCACATTTTGTCTCTCATAGTTGAGGTTTACCTATGATGACAATTACAGGCCTCTCTCATCTTTCTAAGTGGGAGAACTTGCACAATTGGTGGTGACTAAATACTTTTTAGCCCCACTGTAATCAACCCAAAAGAATGTAAATCAAGGCATATATATGAATATCAAAGTGAATGAATACAAAGATCATGCAGTCAGAGGCATAATACAGGTAATGATTATCACATTGGCATATTTATTGTTCATAGTCAAGGACATGAATAATAAAAGCAATCACAATACATGGACATGATTATCCAAATATATAAATCCAGGATATTTGATAAAATGCATGGTTGGGCAGGCTTAAGCTTAGCATCCCTGAGCATGGACTCGACGCGTTTCTTGGCGTTTAAAGCCAGTCATCAGAAGTGGGGTGTGTATAATTTTGCTAAAAAAAGGGGGATGAATGGGGGTCAATGGGGTCATAAAAAAATATATGTAATGCTTAAAACAAAAAGCAGAGTTAGGTGGGGTTATACATCACCCATGGGAAAGCCCAAAAGGGGTCAGTTCAAGCATTCCAATTGGGAAGTAGGATGGTGGTCCTGGGTGAGCTGTCTTCCCCGGGGTTGAGGCGGGGATGGAACCCTAACAGTCCAAGAACCCTCCATCAGGAAGGAGAGCCATGGAGATGATGGCGTGGGACATCAGCCAAGGAAGAAAGCGGACAGTCACAACACAGTGTCAGACCGACAAGAGGCATGACGTGGAGCGAGGTGCAGGCGCTGAGAAAAAGTGAAGAGGGAATGAATGATGACAGGGTGGGTTCCCAGACATGAATGGGTGTGGGAATGAAGCTAGGGTGAGCATAGAGCTAGGTGAATGGATGGTGGGGAAGTGTGATTGGGGACTAAGATTGGACCCTCAGTCTGAGTGAAAATGAAAAGGAGTGAGTTGGGAAATAAGGGAGAGATCATATCTGACATACTGTACTGAGCCATGACCTATCCCCAACCTGAGCCATGACCTATCCCCAACCTGAGCCGTGACCTATCCCCAACCTGAGCCGTGACCTATCCCCAACCTGAGCCGTGACCTATCCCCAACCTGAGCCATGACCTATCCCCAACCTGAGCCATGACCTATCCCCAACCTGAGCCATGACCTATCCCCAACCTGAGCCGTGACCTATCCCCAACCTGAGCCGTGACCTATCCCCACCCTGAGCCATGACCTATCCCCAACCTGAGCCGTGACCTATCCCCAACCTGAGCCGTGACCTATCCCCAACCTGAGCCGTGACCTATCCCCAACCTGAGCCGTGACCTATCCCCAACCTGAGCCGTGATCTATTCCCAACCTGAGCCGTGACCTATCCCCAACCTGAGCTGTGACCTATCCCCAACCTGAGCCGTGACCTATCCCCAACCTGAGCCGTGACCTATCCCCAACCTGAGCCGTGACCAATCCCCAACCTGAGCCGTGACCTAACCCAAACCTGAGCCGTGACCTATCCCCAACCTGAGCCGTGACCTATCCCCAACCTGAGCCGTGACCAATCCCCAACCTGAGCCGTGACCTAACCCAAACCTGAGCCGTGACCTATCCCCAACCTGAGCCGTGACCTATCCCCAACCTGAGCTGTGACCTAACCCAAACCTGAGCTATGACCTATCCCCAACCTGAGCCGTGACCTATCCCCAACCTGAGCCGTGACCTATCCCCAACCTGAGCCGTGACCTATCCCCAACCTGAGCCGTGACCTATCCCCAACCTGAGCCGTGATCTATTCCCAACCTGAGCCGTGACCTATCCCCAACCTGAGCTGTGACCTATCCCCAACCTGAGCCGTGACCTATCCCAAACCTGAGCCGTGACCTATCCCCAACCTGAGCCGTGACCTAACCCAAACCTGAGCCGTGACCTATCCCCAACCTGAGCCGTGACCTATCCCCAACCTGAGCTGTGACCTAACCCAAACCTGAGCTATGACCTATCCCCAACCTGAGCCGTGACCTATCCCCAACCTGAGCCGTGACCTATCCCCAACCTGAGCCGTGACCTATCCCCAACCTGAGCCGTGACCTATCCCCAACCTGAGCCGTGACCTATCCCCAACCTGAGCCGTGATCTATTCCCAACCTGGGCCGTGACCTATCCCCAACCTGAGCCGTGACCTATCCCCAACCTGAGCCGTGACCTATCCCAAACCTGAGCCGTGACCTATCCCCAACCTGAGCCGTGACCTATCCCCAACCTGAGCCGTGACCTATCCCCAACCTGAGCCGTGACCTATCCCAAACCTGAGCTGTGACCTATCCCCAACCTGAGCCGTGACCTATCCCAAACCTGAGCCATGACCTATCCCCAACCTGAGCCGTGACCTATCCCCAACCTGAGCCGTGACCTATCCCCAACCTGAGCCGTGACCTAACCCAAACCTGAGCCATGACCTATCCCCAACCTGAGCCGTGACCTATCCCCAACCTGAGCCGTGACCTATCCCCAACCTGAGCCGTGACCTATCCCCAACCTGAGCCGTGACCTATCCCCAACCTGAGCCGTGACCTATCCCCAACCTGAGCCGTGATCTATTCCCAACCTGAGCCGTGACCTATCCCCAACCTGAGCCGTGACCTATCCCCAACCTGAGCCGTGACCTATCCCAAACCTGAGCTGTGACCTATCCCCAACCTGAGCTGTGACCTATCCCCAACCTGAGCCGTGACCTATCCCCAACCTGAGCCGTGACCTATCCCCAACCTGAGCTGTGACCTATCCCCAACCTGAGCCGTGACCTATCCCAAACCTGAGCTGTGACCTATCCCCAACCTAAGCCGTGACCTATCCCCAACCTGAGCCGTGACCTATCCCCAACCTGAGCCGTGACCTATCCCAAACCTGAGCTGTGACCTATCCCCAACCTGAGCCGTGACCTATCCCCAACCTGAGCCGTGACCTATCCCAAACTTGAGCCGTGACCTATCCCCAACCTGAGCCAAGTGTGCCGCCATCTTTATATCTGATATCCGGCTGGTCACTGCTGTTGGAGGACATACAAGAGTTTGGGTTACATTTTATTCAGGATTGTTCCCTCTTGGTCTGGGAGGGTCTCTACAGCAAACATACATCCAGCCTGAGCGTTCTGATGGTGTGCGTTCTGATGGTGTGTGTTCTGATGGTGAGCGTTCTGATGGCGTGCGTTCTGATGGCGTGCGTTCTGATGGGGTGCGTTCTGATGGTGAGCGTTCTGATGGCGTGCGTTCTGATGGTGAGCGTTCACATCTATGACCAGCTTCATACCAACAGGGAAGTCCACTGTACAGGTGCAGAAAATCCATCCATCTGCATAGGTGCGTCCTTCTCGATCCTTCGAGTAATATGTGAATGCAGATCTGCCTGTCAGAGTGGGTGGAGCTTCCTATTGGCTGAGAAACTGCATATAAAATATAAATGTAGCTCATCAAATGAATCAAAGCACTGCAATGCATACAGCAAAGTTCTTATGAGCACCTACCACCGCCTGATGGGTCATGGGAATCTGTGCTCATCACAATTCTGGGTGGTGAATGAAGGAAGGGCAAATATAGAAAACAAGGCCATAGACTCTGAACAACTGAACAATCATGAACGATTATACCTCCTCATGTAGCTCACATTACAGAATGACCGTTCACTTGTTCAGAAATGACACTATGAATGGACACAAATGTCCTCAATGATAAGAAATGACACTATGAATGGACACAAATGTCCTCAATGATAAGAAATGACACTATGAATGGACACAAATGTCCCCTAATGGACAGAAATGACACCATGAGCATAGCTCCCAACTGTCCCTGATTTTGAGGGACTGTCCCTCTTTCCCTCTCATTTGTCCCTCATGTTGGTCTGATCCATATAGTTATATATAAAATGCACTTTTTATCTTTCAAAAAGTGTTTCCCAGAGCTAAACCTTTCATCCAAATTCTAAATTGCTGCATTTGTAAATTTTAAAAGCCAATATAAAGGAATATTAGTGGTAAAAAAAAGCCCTTGTGGATTTAATTAACATTTTTTTTTGGTTAATTCTCCTTTAAGGGGGTGTGTCAGGGGGCGTGTCTTATGCCTACATACGTTTGCTAGTAGGTGTCCCTTATTCCCATCCCAAAATGTTGGGAGGTGGCGCATGAATGAACACAAATGTCTTTCAATGGAGAGAAATGACACCATGAATGGACACAGTTGTGGATGTTTAGCAGGAGATTGGCCTGGATTCTGATTTATGTTTATTTATGATAGGTACTTGTATAGCGCCAGGTGTGCCCCATATATCACGTCTTACATCACTCGTCTTTTCTCCATTTCCCTGATTGCAGCCGGAGGGAGATCGGCGTTCTCTTTGTTCCGGTCGTGTTGCACAGATGACATTCTTGCCCATTCTGTATGCAGAGCAATATATATTCCATGTGTCATATTCTCCACAATGAGATCACAAAGCGGCTGGGAAAGCATTCTATGGACGCCTTCTGGTGGAATCAGATTAGGAGGAATACATTGTAAGGCTGGGTCCGGGCATTACCCGGGTTGTTCTCACTCACACCCAGTCCAGGATTCTAACAGACTGGGTGGCAACTGTCATGTCTTAGGTGTAGTTATTGTCCAGGTGGAAATTTTCGGCAAATTTCTATTGTTTCTCCAGATACTGTCAGGCAGTGATGGTTGTGTGTTGTTCCATTGATGACCCTTCCAGCATCCATCCAATGGTCATTCAATGTCTATTGTTAGCTTGGTGGGTGACATTGTGTAATCAGAGATACTGTATATACCGAGTATAAGCCGACCCGAATATAAGCCGAGGCACCTAATTTTACCACAAAAAACTGGGAAAACGTATTGACTCGAGTATAAGCCTAGGGTGTCCATGTGCATGCCTCACTGTGCCTCCCTGTGTCCATCTGCATGCCTCACTGTGTCCATGCCTCACTGTCACTGTGTCCATGCCTCACTGTCACTGTGCCCATGCCTCACTTGGCCTCACTGTGCCCATGCCTCCCTGTGTCCATGCCTCACTGTGCCCATGCCTCACTTGGCCTCACTGTGCCCATGCCTCCCTGTGTCCATGCCTCACTGTGCCCATGCCTCATTGTGCCCATGCCTCACTTGGCCTCACTGTGCCCATGCCTCACTGTGCCCATGCCTCACTGTGTCCATGCCTCACTGTGCCCATGCCTCACTGTGCCCATGCCTCACTGTGTCCATGTCCATGCCTCACTGTGTCCATGCCTCACTGTGCCCATGCCTCACTGTGTCCATGTCCATGCCTCACTGTGTCCATGTGCATGCCTCACTGTGTCCATGTTCATGTCTCACTGTGTCCATGTGCATGCCTCACTGTGTCCATGCCTTACTGTGTCCATGCCTCACTGTGTCCATGCCTCACTGTGTCCATGTCTCACTGTGTCCATGTCCATGCCTTACTGTGTCCATGCCTCACTGTGTCCATGCCTCACTGTGTCCATGCCTCACTGTGTCCAGGCCTTACTGTGTCCATGCCTCACTGTGTCCATGCCTCACTGTGTCCATGCCTCACTGTGCCCATGCCTCACTGTGCCCATGTGCATGCCTCACTGTGTCCATGCCTCACTGTGTCCATGCCTCACTGTGTCCATGCCTCATTTTGCCTCACTGTGTCCATGCCTCACTTTGCCTCACTGTGTCCATGTGCATGCCTCACTGTGCCTCACTTTGCCTCACTGTGTCCATGTGCATGCCTCACTGTGCCTCACTGTGTCCATGTGCATGCCTCACTGTGCCCATGCCTCACTGTGCCCATGCCTCACTGTGCCAATGCCTCACTGTGCCAATGCCTCACTGTGCCCATGCCTCACTGTGTCCATGCCTCACTGTGCCCATGCCTCACTGTGCCCATGCCTCACTGTGCCCATGACTAGACTGACGTTTAACATGGGAGTCTATGGAAGGGGTGCCCGGCTTTGAAAAACCGATGCTCCCCGGCCGTAGGTCTCCCAGACAACAAACTTTGCACACTTATATAGGAGAAATGGGGCTACATGTGTGCCAAGTTTTAGGTTCAGGAGACCTACGGCTGGCCGGTACCGGGTCCCGAAAGTCACCAGAGAAATTACCATTTAACATGGGAGTCTATGGAAGGGGTGCCCGGCTTTGAAAAATAGGTGCTCCCGGCCGTGGGTCCCCCAGACAACAAACTTGTAGAGGGAGAGTGGGGCTACATGTGTGCCAAGTTTGAGGTCCAGAGGACTTACGGCCGGCCGGTACCGGGTTCCCAAAGTCCGGGAGATCAGGCGCAAAAAGGTGACTCGAGTATAAGCCGAGGGGGGCATTTTCAGCACAAAAAAATGTGCTGAAAAACTCGGCTTATACTCGAGTATATACGGTATTTAGATCTTCCAACAATTTACAAAATGACCAAAATGACAGGATGAATGGGTTATAAGAGTTGGGTGGCAGGGATGAGCCGAACACCCCCCTGTTCGGTTCGCACCAGAACCTGCGAACAGACAAAATGTTCGTGTAAACTTTAGAACCCTATTAAATACAATGGACTCGAACGTTCGAAATCTAAAGTGTTAATTATAAAGGCTAATATGCAAGTTATTGTCCTAAAAAGTGTTTGGGGACCCGGGTCCTGCCCCAGGGGACATGTATCAATGCAAAAAGAAGTTTTAAAAACGGCCGTTTTTTCGGGAGCAGTGATTTTAATAATGCTTAAAATGAAAAAATAAAAGTGAAATATTCCTTTAAATTTCGTACCTGGGGGGTGTGTATGATATGCATGTGAAGTGGCGCATGTTTCCCGTGCTTAGAACTGTCCCTGCAAAAAATGTCATTTTTGAAAGAAAAAAAATGCATTTAAAACTGACTCGCGGCTATTAATGAATTGTCGGCTCCCGGCAATACATACAAAAGTCATTGATAAAAAAAAAAAAAAAAAAGCGTGGGGGTTCCCCAGAATTCAATTACCAGGTCCTTCAGATCTGGCATGGATTTTAAGGGGAACTCCACCCCAAGTTTAAAAAAAAAATGGCGTGGAGTCCCCCTAAAAATCCATACCAGACCCCTTATCCGAGCACGCAACCTGGCCGGCCGCAGGGGAAAAGGGGGGGACGAGAGAGCGCCCCCCCCTCCCTCCTGAACCGTACCAGGCCACATGCCCTCAACATGGGGAGGATGTCCCCATGTTGATGGGGACAAGGGCCTCATCCCCACAACCCTTGCCCGGTGGTTGTGGGGGTCTGCGGGCGGGGGGCTTATCGGAATCTGGAAGACCCCTTTAACAAAGGGGACCCCCAGTTCCCGCCCCCCCCTATGTGAATTGGTAACGGGTACATTGTACCCCTACCATTTCACGAAGAAAGCGTAAAAAAATGTTTAAAAAAACACACAAACACCTTGAAAAAGTCCTTTATTTAAAAAAATTAATAAATAAACATTCCAGCGGTGAAATCCAGTGTCCCGCGGCGATCCCGATGTCCAGCGCTGTCCTTCATTGGTTGTGCCTGAGCGGACCTGATGGGGAACTCCCTCTCAGTATTTTAAATGTATAGACCCGCCCCTTCTAATGTTCCCCATCAGGTCCGCTCAGCGGGCGAGATGCAGAATATGAGAAGGGGCGGGTTTATACATGTATTACCAAAGTGAGAGCAGTCCCCCATCAGGTCCGCCCCCTCGGTATGTCGGACCCGCCTACGTCATTGGCTTGAGCGGGGAACTTCCTTCACTATGTAAATTTAAATTACACAGTGAAGGAAGTTCCCCGCTCAAGCCAATGACGTAGGCGGGTCCGACATACCGAGGAGGCGGACCTGATGGGGAACTGCTCTCACTTTGGTAATACATGTATAGACCCGCCCCTTCTCATGTTCCGCATCTGGTCCGCTGAGCGGACCTGATGGGGAACTTTAGAAGGGGCGGGTCTATACATTTAAAATACTGAGAGGGAGTTCCCCATCAGGTCCGCTCAGGCACAACCAATGACGGACAGCGCTGGACATCGGGATCGCCGCGGGACACTGGATTTCACCGCTGGAATGTTTTTTTTTTTTTTTTTTTAATAAAGGACTTTTTCAACGTGTTTGTGTGTTTTTTTAAACATTTTTTTACGCTTTCTTCGTGAAATGGTAGGGGTACAATGTACCCCTTACCAATTCACATAGGGGGGGGGCCGGGATCTGGGGGTCCTCTTTGTTAAAGGGGTCTTCCAGATTCCGATAAGCCCCCCGCCCGCAGACCCCCACAACCACCGGGCAAGGGTTGTGGGGATGAGGCCCTTGTCCCCATCAACATGGGGACATCCTCCCCATGTTGAGGGCATGTGGCCTGGTACGGTTCAGGAGGGAGGGGGGCCGCTCTCTCGTCCCCCCCTTTTCCCCTGCGGCCGGCCAGGTTGCGTGCTCGGATAAGGGGTCTGGTATGGATTTTTAGGGGGACTCCACGCCATTTTTTTTTTATTTGGGGTGGAGTTCCCCTTAAAATCCATGCCAGATCTGAAGGGCCTGGAATGGATATTTGGGGGAACCCCACGTCAATTTTTTTTTTATTTGCGGCGGGGTTCCCCTTAATATCCATTCCAGACCTGAAGGGCCTGGTAATTGAATTCTGGGGAACCCCCATGCTTTTTTTTTTTTTTTATCAATGACTTTTGTATGTATTGCCGGGAGCCGACAATTCATTAATAGCCGCGAGTCAGTTTTAAATGCATTTTTTTCTTTCAAAAATGACACTTTTTGCAGGGACAGTTCTAAGCACGGGAAACATGCGCCACTTTACATGCATATCATACACACCCCCCAGGTACGAAATTTAAAGGAATATTTCACTTTTATTTTTTCATTTTAAGCATTATTAAAATCACTGCTCCCGAAAAAACGGCCGTTTTAAAAACTTATTTTTGCATTGATACATGTCCCCTGGGGCAGGACCCGGGTCCCCAAACACTTTTTAGGACAATAACTTGCATATTAGCCTTTATAATTAGCACTTTAGATTTCTCCCATAGATTTTTCGAATTTGCCGCGAACACCCCAATTTGTTCGCTGTTCGGCGAACGGGCGAACAGGCAATGTTCGAGTCGAACATGAGTTCGACTCGAACTCGAAGCTCATCCCTATTGGGTGGCATAGAGGAACCCCAACATCCCCCCACACATGGCTCTCCTATATGAATGGGTTATAAGAGATGGGTGGCATAGAGGAACCCCAACATCCCCCCACACATGGCTCTCCTATATGAATGGGTTATAAGAGATGGGTGGCCCCATAATGTCCACCATTGGTTATCCAGACAGTCGACACAGGGGTTTTTCCTTGCTCTGGATGCGGAGAAGGCGTTCGATAGAGTGGCCTGGGACTACATGGAAGCCACTCTTCGAGTGATGGGTTTCCCCCCTAGATTGATTCAAATGATCATGGCACTCTACACCAACCCATCCACAAAACTCAGGAACAATGGCCGCCTATCTAACGGCACCCGTCAGGGATGTCCCCTCTCCCCCGTAATTTTCATCCTCACAATGGAGCCCATGTTGTGTAAACTAAGAGACAACCCGAATGTTAAGGGTATCGATATTCGGGACACACAGCACAAAATAGCCGCCTATGCGGATGATATACTTCTTTTTTTAAGGGACCCCATTACCTCCATCCCTAACCTTCTGGCTGACTTTGCATTGTTCAAATCCTTGTCCAATTTACAATTTAACTTCACTAAATCCAAGGCACTGAACGTCTCCCTGCCTCTCACACTAGTTTCACAATGTAAACGTAACTTCCCCTTTGGCTGGGAGACCGACGCGCTTACGTATCTAGGTATCAAAATACCGTCGAAGTTGTCCGATCTTTACGCTTAAAATTTTTTACCAGCCCTCTGTGCCATCCAAGAGAACCTGTACAAATGGCATTTCGGTACTTTTTCATGGCTAGGTAGAATCGCCATTCTAAAAATGAACGTCCTACCCAGACTCCTCTATCTCCTTCAAGCCGTCCCAATTACACTCCCTCCCTCGTTCTTCACCTCATACAAACACATGTGCAGGACTTTTCTCTGGGCTTCCAAATCCCCTAGATTGAGCTGGGATAGGCTAACGCTCCCCAAATTAAAGGGAGGTCTTGGCCTCCCCGACATCCAAAAATATCACTGGGCATGTCACTGGATCGCACTTGAGAATGCCATCTCTGATGTCCCGCTCACACACCTCCCTTGGATCACTCGCAATGCCATACCTACTGACGATTCCAAACACCCTCTCATCGGAGCCACCCTATCCTGTTTTGCCAAAATATGCAACTACCTGAAAATCACACCCTCCCCCGGGCCGATGACCCCTCTGGATTGTAATCCCGACTTCATACCTGGCCTGATTTCCAGCACCATCACCAATGACGCTGACAACACCCCTTGTAGAGCCCATATGTTTTTCCACAATGGTAACCTCCTGTCCTATACAGAACTTACCAACTCGCTCCCGAACCGTCGCATTCCCTTTTTACAACTACCTGCAAATCCGACATTTCCTACACTCAAACAGATCGCCAGCCTCTTGGTTCAGAGACCTCACACCTGTCTAAACACTTTGCCATGATGGTGAACCCCAACGACACCTGATTTCGACCCTATACGCTCTCTTTTTTTCCACTCACAAGATCAAAGATGATAACTTGGTCCAACAATGGGAATCAGACCTAACCATACAACTCTCCGAATCGGACTGGGAACGCGTTTTCATGTATATGCACAAATGGGACTATTAATGTTTCCACTCAGGAGAATAGATATAAAATATTCTCCAAATGGTACAGGACTCCCGACAGACTCCACAAGTACTACCCTAACCTTCCCCCGACCTGTTGGAGGTGTAACGCTAGTACTGGCTCTTTGCTCCACGTTTGGTGGGACTGCCCCTCCATCCGACCTTTTTGGACAGATGTGCACCGCCTTATCTTGCAGATCACCACGTACACCCCAGACTTTACCCCCGCACAATATCTACTGCATCATTCAACCAGGTCTCTGTCCAGCTACAAGAAATCCTTGACCATGCACCTCATAAATGCAGCTAATCTATGTATCCCGGTACACTGAAGAAGCTCCACACCTCCAACGATAGCAGAGTGGCACTGACGAGTGGACAAAACAGCTGAAATGGAAAAGCTCATATTCCAAGCCCATGACAACCCTACTAAATTTACTGACACCTGGGCCTGCTGGATACACTATAGAGATAATACCACACAATCACCCTCACCGCACCACACCACCCCGCTGCACACCTCTATTGATCCCCCCCAAATAGGACTGACCTCTTAGATCGCCCCATCCTTTTCTCCTTCCCTTTCTTGCAGTCCCCTTCATCTACATGCATGTAGGTGCTTCAGTATACACCCTTCTCAGATAACAGCCAACTGTTGATATATACCTGCTTGAGTACTAGGATGCCCCTGAGAGACCACTGGATCCCCCTCCTCCCCCCACCCCACGTAGGCAGCACTACCTCCTCTACTAAGTCTCACCTATGCCTTACGATACACCAGCACCGCATTGCTGAACCGGAAAACACATTTATGGCCCCCTATCTCTCACAGCGAGGTCCTGCTTAGGGGTGAGTGACTGGGAGGCCGATCTGGGCTGGTATACTCTAATTGGCCTCACGGCTTACATCTTAGGCCCCCCTATTTCCTGTCCTCGTTGAGCGACCTTTCCCGCCTCACCCCCTATTCAACTTTTATTACATCTACTTAAATGTGACCAGACAGACCTACCCTGCCCTTTAGGTCCTGCAGTCCGGTCTGCTGTTATACAATTTGTTATTGTTTACTATTATTTAGATGCTTTTGATCTACCATCTATCACTTCAATGTGTACTGCATATATGGTGTATACCTTGACTTATTGTATCTGATTTACTGTTCACTTGCAAAATCTAATAAATAGTTTTTGGAGAAAAAAATAAAAATAAGAGATGGGTGGCATAGAGGAACCCCAACATCCCCCCCCCCACACATGGCTCTCCCATATGAATGGGTTATAAGAGATTTATGGCATAGAGGAACCCCAACATCTCCCCACACATGACTCTCCCATATGAATGGGTTATACGAGATTTATGGCATAGAGGAACCCCAACATCCCCCCACACATGACTCTCCCATATGAATGGGTTATAAGAGATTTATGGCATAGAGGAACCCCAACATCCCCCCACACATGACTCTCCCATATGAATGGGTTATAAGAGATTTATGGCATAGAGGAACCCCAACATCCCCCCACACATGACTCTCCTATATGAATGGGTTATAAGAGATTTATGGCATAGAGGAACCCCAACATCCCCCCACACATGACTCTCCTATATGAATGGGTTATAAGAGATTTATGGCATAGAGGAACCCCAACATCCCCCCACACATGACTCTTCTATATGAATGGGTTATACGAGATTTATGGCATAGAGGAACCCCAACATCCCCCCACACATAGCTCTCCCATATGAATGGGTTATAAGAGATTTATGGCATAGAGGAACCCCAACATCCCCCCACACATGCCTCTCCCATATGAATGGGTTATAAGAGATTTATGGCATAGAGGAACCCCAACATCCCCCCACACATGACTCTCCTATATGAATGGGTTATAAGAGATTTATGGCATAGAGGAACCCCAACATCTCCCCACACAGGACTCTCCTATATGAATGGGTTATAAGAGATTTATGGCATAGAGGAACCCCAAAATCCCCCCACACATGACTCTCCCATATGAATGGGTTATAAGAGATTTATGGCATAGAGGAACCCCAACATCCCCCCACACATGGCTCTCCCATATGAATATGTTATAAGAGATTTATGGCATAGAGGAACACCAACATCCCCCCACACATAGCTCTCCCATATGAATGGGTTATAAGAGATTTATGGCATAGAGGAACCCCAACATCCCCCCACACATGACTCTCCCATATGAATGGGTTATACAAGATTTATGGCATAGAGGAACCCCAACATCCCCCCACACATGACTCTCCCATATGAATGGGTTATAAGAGATTTATGGCATAGAGGAACCCCAACATCCCCCCACACATGGCTCTCCCATATGAATATGTTATAAGAGATTTATGACATAGAGGAACCCCAACATCCCCCCACACATGGCTCTCCCATATGAATATGTTATAAGAGATTTATGGCATAGAGGAACACCAACATCCCCCCACACATAGCTCTCCCATATGAATGGGTTATAAGAGATTTATGGCATAGAGGAACCCCAACATCCCCCCACACATGACTCTCCCATATGAATGGGTTATAAGAGATTTATGGCATAGAGGAACCCCAACATCCCCCCACACATGACTCTCCATTATGAATGGGTTATAAGAGATGGGTGGCATATGAATGTACCATAAGACATGGGTGGCATGAAGGTACTTGGTATTTGGGTTTTGGTGATTTGTATGTGGATGATTAGTAGATGGGTTGGGGTGATTGGTATGTAGGTGATTGGTAGGTGGGTTGCAGTAATTGGTAGGTGGATGGTTGGTATGGGGTGATTGGTATGTGGGTTGGGGTGATTAGTATGGGGGTGATTGGTAAGTGGTTTGGGGTGATTGGTATGGGGGTGATTAGTAGATGGGTTGGTATGATTGGTATAGGGGTGATTGGTATGGGGGTGATTAGTAGATGGGTTGGTATGATTGGTATAGGGGTGATTGGTAAGTGGTTTGGGGTTGTTCCCCGTCCAGCATTTCCTCAGGAAGTTCCAGGTTGAGGTTGTAAATTGTACACTGGGGGACCACGCTGACTCCTCCCACATGCATTGTGATAGTACTTCACTGTTCCTCTGCCAGTCTCAGGGCGATGCGTTCTCTGTGCGTTATCTCCATCCATCGTTATCTCCATCCGTCATTATCTCCATCCGTCGTTATCTCCATCCGTCGTTATCTCCATCCGTCGTTATCTCCATCCATTGTTATCTCCATCCGTCGTTATCTCCATCCGTCGTTATCTCCATCCATTGTTATCTCCATCCGTCGTTATCTCCATCCGTCGTTATCGCCATCCATTGTTATCTCCATCCATTGTTATCTCCATCCATTGTTATCTCCATCCGTCTTTATCGCCATCCATTGTTATCTCCATCCATTGTTATCTCCATCCGTCATTATCTCCATCCGTCGTTATCTCCATCCATCGTTATCTTTTTATCTTTATCTGTCGTTATCTCCATCCGTCGTTATCTCCATCCATCGTTATCTCCATCCGTCGTTATCTCCATCCGTCGTTATCTCCATCCATCGTTATCTCCATCCATCGTTATCTTTATCTGTCGTTATCCTTATCTGTCGTTATCTCCATCCGTCGTTATCTCCATCCGTCGTTATCTCCATCCATCGTTATCTTTTTATCTTTATCTGTCGTTATCTCCATCCGTCGTTATCTCCATCCATCGTTATCTCCATCCGTCGTTATCTCCATCCGTCGTTATCTCCATCCGTCGTTATCGCCATCCGTCGTTTTCTCCATCCATTGTTATCTCCATCCATTGTTATCTCCATCCGTCGTTATCGCCATCCATTGTTATCTCCATCCATTGTTATCTCCATCCGTCATTATCTCCATCCGTCGTTATCTCCATCCATCGTTATCTTTATCCGTCGTTATCTCCATCCATCGTTATCTTTATCTGTCGTTATCTCCATCCGTCGTTATCTCCATCCATCGTTATCTTTATCTGTCGTTATCTCCATCCGTCGTTATCTCCATCCGTCGTTATCTCCGTCCGTCGTTATCTCCATCCATCGTTATCTTTTTATCTTTATATGTCGTTATCTCCATCCGTTGTTATCTCCATCCAACGTTATCTCCATCCGTCATTATCTCCATCTGTCGTTATCTCCATCCATCGTTATCTCCATCCATCGTTATCTTTATCTGTCGTTATCTCCATCCGTCGTTATCTCCATCCGTCGTTATCTCCATCCATCGTTATCTTTATCTGTCAATCTCTCAGGAGATGATTAGGAGGAATATTAATGATAAACTATTATCAGGAAAATAATATGTTTCATCATTGTAATGTTCCTGTCCTGGTCACAAGACCACCCTACACATGTGATGGTTCAGCCAGGCTCCTCTCTGTTATCATTGGAGGAGATGTAGTGGGCGGAGTGTTACTTTATGCCTGCTGCAAATGAAGAGATTTGGTTTTCTTTACAGAAAAGTTTTCTGCATTGCTGACTCTCTGCAGACGATGGAGAGGAATGTCACTTCCGCAGTAATAATCCCCCATTGGTGTGCTCCGTGTCCTCCTCCATTGTTCCACACACCACGCTAAATACACAACAAGCTGACAATAGAAAATACCAACATAGCGAGACTGACACCCATGTAATAGGGATACCAGGACCCGAGAATGATACCTGGACCCCGAGAGCGATACCTGGACCCGAGAGTGATACCTGCACCCCGAGAGTGATACCTAGACCCGAGAGTGATACCTGCACCACAAGAGTGATACCAGGACCACGAGAGTGATACCAGGACCCCGAGAGTGATACCTGGACCCGAGAGTGATACCTGGACCCGAGAGTGATACAGAGACCCCAAGAGTGTAACCTGGACCTGAGAGTGATACAGAAACCCCGAGAGTGATAACGGGACCCCAAGAGTGACACTAGTCACTGAGTATGACACTAGGACCCAGAGAGTGAAACCTGGAACCCGAGATTGATGCAGAGACCCAGAGAGTGATACCAAGACCCCAAGAGAGACACAGGGCCCCCAAGAGTAATATCAGGTCCCTGAGAGAGATAAAAGGACCCAGAGTATGACACTGGGACCCAGAGAGTGATACCAAGATCCTGAGTATGACACTGGGACCCAGAGAGTGATTCCAGGAACCTGAGAATGACAGTGGGACCCCAAAATGATACCTGGAATCTGAGAATGGTAGTGGGACCCCTGGAGTAATACCAGGACTTGAGAGTGATACCTGGAACCCAAGAATGACAGTGGGACATCAAGAGTAATACCTGGAATCTGAGAATGGTAGTGGGACCCCTAGAGTGATACCTGGAACATGAAAATGATAGTGAGACCCCTAGAGTGATACCAGGAGCCTGAGGGTAATACTGAGGCCTCAAGAGTGATACTGGGAGCAGAAAATGATAAAGGGACCCAAGATCTATATGGCTGAGATGTGCAGATTGAGTGTTTTCAGTCGCTGTTCCAGCTGTATAGAAATAGAAGAAAAATAAGGTAGAAGCTCCACGTGACACCCAACATATGATGTATAACGTCTCCTCATTACTCATTTATGAGGCCTGGAATCGGCAGCTGCTGTGTGGGCGAATCTCTTCACCTCCATCGTTCTCATCTCCTTCCTGTGTTCCAGACACACCTGACCCAATGGCGACTCTTCCAATGTGCCAAGATGATGGATGGCGACTCAGTGGAGCATAGCACACCACTCAGTCCAGTGATTGCAGACAACAGCCAGAGTCCGGAGTCTAACTCTAAACCCTAACCTTCTTCTATCACGCAGGACACCTACCCTTATCTCAACTCTGGCCCTAACCCTGACCCTGACCCTAATCCTGACCCTAACCCTTACCATGACCCTTACTTTGCCCTGACCCTAACACTAACCCTGACCCAAACCCTAACCATGACCCTAACACTAACCCTGACCCCAACCCTGACCCAAACCCTGACCCTAACCCTGACCCCAACCCTGACCCTAACCAAAACCCTGACCCTAACCCTGACCCTTACCCTAACCCTTACCCTGACCCTTGCTCTAACCCTAACCCTGACCCTAACACTAACCCTGACCCTAACCCTGACCCTAACACTAACCCTGACCCTAACCCTGACCCTAACCCTAACCCAAACCCTGACCCTAACCCTGACCCTGACCCATCGTCTCCTATCTGTCCATTGGAAGCATCGTGTCCTATCTGTCACCCTAAGACAGGAAGTGTGTTACTGGCGGGATCACCAGGTGAAAGGAGAAGAAAATTAATGCAGCCGCCACATCTAATATCTAACTTTCCTGTGCTGAGGAATTCTTCAAATCCAGAAATATTACAAACATTCCAGATGAGAAGAATTCAATACAACCAACAGCCAAAGGTGACCAGTTTTAAAGACTCGGGACATGAGGACCAATCCGGGGACTGTCCCTGGGAATCCGGGACTGTGAGTTGGCCAGGCACAGTTGTCCTAGTTTGTGGTGTCATTCCCCAGGAATCCGGGACTGTGAGATGGCCAGGCACAGTTGTCCTGGTTTGTGGTGTCAATCCCCAGGAATCCGGGACTGTGAGTTGGCCAGGCACAGTTGTCCTGGTTTGTGGTGTCAGTCCCCAGGAATCCGGGACTGTGAGATGGCCAGGCACAGTTGTCCTGGTTTGTGGTGTCAATCCCCAGGAATCCGGGACTGTGAGTTGGCCAGGCACAGTTGTCCTGGTTTGTGGTGTCAGTCCCCAGGAATCCGGGACTGTGAGATGGCCAGGCACAGTTGTCCTGGTTTGTGGTGTCAGTCCCCAGGAATCCGGGACTGTGAGTTGGCCAGGCACAGTTGTCCTGGTTTGTGGTGTCAGTCCCCAGGAATCCGGGACTGTGAGTTGGCCAGGCACAGTTGTCCTGTTTTGTGGTGTCAGTCCCCAGGAATCCGGGACTGTGAGTTGGCCAGGCACAGTTGTCCTGGTTTGTGGTGTCAGTCCCCAGGAATCCGGGACTGTGAGATGGCCAGGCACAGTTGTCCTGGTTTGTGGTGTCAGTCCCCAGGAATCCGGGACTGTGAGTTGGCCAGGCACAGTTGTCCTGGTTTGTGGTGTCAGTCCCCAGGAATCCGGGACCGTGAGTTGGCCAGGCACAGTTGTCCTGGTTTGTGGTATCAGTCCCCAGGAATCAGGGACCGTGAGTTGGCCAGGCACAGTTGTCCTGGTTTGTGGTGTCAGTCCCCAGGAATCAGGGACTGTGAGTTGCTGGTTTGTGGTGTTGATCCCCGGTGCTCCCAGCTCAGAGATCAGTGACAATACAGCCGAGGGAGAAGGGAGGGGAAGAAAAACACACGGCAAAAATCTGGCTGATCAGGTTTTCTGTCTCCCTTCTCACGCATGTCTGCTGGGGACAACAAGGTGTGCAGACCACATGTGTGTGTCATGTGAGCCCAGGTCAGCCAACAAGGTGTGCGGACCACATGTGTGTGTCATGTGAGCCCAGGTCACCCAACAAGGTGTGCGGACCACATGTGTGTGTCATGTGAGCCCAGGTCACCCAACAAGGTGTGCGAACCACATGTGTGTGTCATGTGAGCCCAGGTCAGCCAACAAGGAGTGCGAACCACATGTGTGTGTCATGTGAGCCCAGGTCACCTAACAAGGTGTGCGGACCACATGTGTGTGTCATGTGAGCCCAGGTCACCCAACAAGGTGTGTGGACCACATGTGTGTGTCATGTGAGCCCAGGTCACCCAACAAGGTGTGCGAACCACATGTGTGTGTCATGTGAGCCCAGGTCAGCCAACAAGGTGTGCGGACCACATGTGTGTGTCATGTGAGCCCAGGTCACCCAACAAGGTGTGCGAACCACATGTGTGTGTCATGTGAGCCCAGGTCACCCAACAAGGTGTGCGGACCACATGTGTGTGTCATGTGAGCCCAGGTCACCCAACAAGGTGTGCGAACCACATGTGTGTGTCATGTGAGCCCAGGTCACCCAACAAGGTGTGCGGACCACATGTGTGTGTCATGTGAGCCCAGGTCACCCAACAAGGTGTGCGGACCACATGTGTGTGTCATGTGAGCCCAGGTCACCCAACAAGGTGTGCGGACCACATGTGTGTGTCATGTGAGCCCAGGTCACCCAACAAGGTGTGCGAACCACATGTGTGTGTCATGTGAGCCCAGGTCGCCCAACAAGGTGTGCGGACCACATGTGTGTGTCATGTGAGCCCAGGTCACCCAACAAGGTGTGCGGACCACATGTGTGTGTCATGTGAGCCCAGGTCACCCAACAAGGTGTGCGAACCACATGTGTGTGTCATGTGAGCCCAGGTCAGCCAACAAGGTGTGCGGACCACATGTGTGTGTCATGTGAGCCCAGGTCACCCAACAAGGTGTGCGGACCACATGTGTGTGTCATGTGAGCCCAGGTCACCCAACAAGGTGTGCGAACCACATGTGTGTGTCATGTGAGCCCAGGTCACCCAACAAGGTGTGCGAACCACATGTGTGTGTGTCATGTGAGCCCAGGTCACCCAACAAGGTGTGCGGACCACATGTGTGTGTCATGTGAGCCCAGGTCACCCAACAAGGTGTGCGAACCACATGTGTGTGTCATGTGAGCCCAGGTCACCCAACAAGGTGTGCGGACCACATGTGTGTGTCATGTGAGCCCAGGTCACCCAACAAGGTGTGCGAACCACATGTGTGTGTCATGTGAGCCCAGGTCACCCAACAAGGTGTGCGGACCACATGTGTGTGTCATGTGAGCCCAGGTCACCCAACAAGGTGTGCGAACCACATGTGTTTGTCATGTGAGCCCAGGTCACCCAACAAGGTGTGCGGACCACATGTGTGTGTCATGTGAGCCCAGGTCACCCAACAAGGTGTGCGGACCACATGTGTGTTTCATGTGAGCCCAGGTCACCCAACAAGGTGTGCGGACCACATGTGTGTGTCATGTGAGCCCTGCTCACTGTTCTCCTTGCCAAAGAGGAAGCCATACCTGAGGAGCAGCAGTGCAAGGATCTCCCTTCTTCCTCCACCTCCAGCATCACCCCACCAGCCATCAGATCACCCGTCATCACTGATCCAACCAATCATCACCCCACCAGCCATCAGATCACCCGTCATCACTGACCCCACCAAGCATCACCCCACCAGCCATCAGATCACCCGTCATCACTGACCCCACCAATCATCACCCCACCAGCCATCAGATCACCCGTCATCACTGACCTCACCAATCATCACCCCACCAGCCATCAGATCACCAGTCACTGACCCCACCAATCATCACCCCACCAGCCATCAGATCACCAGTCATCACTGACCCCACCAATCATCACTTCACCAGCCATCAGATCACCCGGCATCATCACTGACCCCACCAATCATCACCACACCAGCCATCAGATCACCAGTCACTGACCCCACCAATCATCACCCCACCAGTCATCACTGACCCCACCAATCATCACCCCACCAGCCATCAGATCAACAGTCATCACTGACCCCACCAATCATCACCCCACCAGCCATCAGATCACCAGTCATCACTGACCCCACCGATCATCACCCCACCAGCCATCAGATCACCTGTCATCACTGACCCCACCAATCATCACCCCACCAGTCATCACTGACCCCACCAATCATCACCCCACCAGCCATCAGATCACCCGTCATCACTGACCCCACCAATCATCATCCCACCAGTCAATACTGACCCCACCAATCATCACCCCACCAGCCATCAGATCACCCGTCATCACTGACCCCACCAATCATCACCCCACCAGCCATCAGATCACCAGTCATCACTGACCCCACCAGTCATCACCCCACCAGCCATCAGATCACCCTTCATCACTGACCCCACCAATCATCACCCCACCAGCCATCAGATCACCAGTCACTGACCCCTTCAATCATCACCCCACCAGTCATCACTGACCCCACCAATCATCACCCCACCAGCCATCAGATCACCCGTCATCACTGACCCCACCAATCATCACCCCACCAGCCATCAGATCACCAGTCACTGACCCCACCAATCATCACCCCACCAGTCATCACTGACCCCACCAATCATCACCCCACCAGCCATCAGATCACCAGTCATCACTGACCCCACCAATCATCACTTCACCAGCCATCAGATCACCAGTCACTGACCCCACCAATCATTACCCCACCAGTCATCACTGACCCCACCAATCATCACCCCACCAGCCATCAGATCACCAGTCATCACTGACCCCACCAATCATCACCCCACCAGTCATCACTGACCCCACCAATCATCACCCCACCAGCCGTCAGATCACCCGTCATCACTGACCCCACCAATCATCACCCCACCAGCCATCAGATCACCCGGCGTCATCACTGACCCCACCAATCATCACCCCACCAGCCATCAGATCACCAGTCATCACTGACCCCACCAATCATCACCCCACCAGCCATCAGATCACCAGTCACTGACCCCACCAATCATCACCCCACCAGTCATCACTGACCCCACCAATCATCACCCCACCAGCCGTCAGATCACCCGTCATCACTGACCCCACCAATCATCACCCCACCAGCCATCAGATAACCCGGCGTCATCACTGACCCCACCAATCATCACCCCACCAGCCATCAGATCACCAGTCATCACTGACCCCACCAATCATCACCCCACCAGCCATCAGATCACCAGTCACTGACCCCACCAATCATCACCCCACCAGTCATCACTGACCCCACCAATCATCACCCCACCAGCCATCAGATCACCAGTCACTGACCCCACCAATCATCACCCCACCAGTCATCACTGACCCCACCAATCATCACCCCACCAGCCATCAGATCACCAGTCATCACTGACCCCACCAATCATCACCCCACCAGCCATCAGATCACCCGTCATCAGGAAGGGTAGAAGCTCTGACATGAGGAAGCAAAGCCCTGCCTCTATAAAGATGGCTCCTCCATACAGAGACACAGGGAGGGCAGAACAGGGCATGATCAGCCAAGGGGGAAACCACAGACAATACTGGTGACTTGTCCTTTGTATTCTGCTCATCTTTATTTACAAGTTTCCACAGTTCATGTTGTCTTTTTTTTTATTAACAGAAAAGATCTTGGAAAAGGGAGTCAATTCTCCTCAATATTGTTTGAGGCAACCATAGGGGAGCAATATACATTAGTTAAAGGGATACTAAAGGGTCACGTTTTTTTTTTTTTTAAATAACAAACATGTCATACTTACCTCCACTGTGCAGTTCGTTTTGCACAGAGTGGCCCCGATCCTTCTCTTCTGGGGTCCCTCGGCGGCTCTCGCGGCTCCTCCCTGCAATAGCTAACCCCCTCTGGGAAGCGCTCTCCCGAGGGGGTTACCTTGCGGGCGCGCTCCTGAGTCATTCATTCAGCGTCCATAGATGCTGAGTGTATGACTTGGCCCCGCCCCCCTGCGGCCGCGTCATTGGATTTGATTGACAGCAGCGGGAGCCAATGAAGAGCCGAGAAGCAGTGGGGAGAGTGGGGAGAGTGACGCAGGATCACGCCCACGGAAATTCAGGGCTCAGGTAAGTAAAACGGATGCATTAAGGTGAAAAAACGCAAAACTTTACAACCCCTTTAAGTTGTTAGAGATCGATTGATTTCTCTCTAAGTTTGGCCTTGTTGTACTTTTCTCTTCTACCACTAGGTGGCCGGGCACTTGGTGGTACTAGATATGAGAAGGACAACTCAAGGTCAGGTTATGGGTATATGGGGTATCTCAGCCAATGGGCAGGGGTTTTCTTGAATCCCTTGGCCTGCTGGAAGAGCCCCAGGCTGCTAGGCCGGAGATTGGGCCTATCCCGGGGGCATCTGGCTGCCAGGCTGTGTGAAGACCTATCCAGAAGTAGGAGAGCAGCGCAGGGTTGGGACTTGCAGTCCAACTAAAAGTGACGTTCTGCCGGCCGGAGAAACTATGAGTGGTCGGAGGTAGAAGGGAAGCTGTCGCCAGTAAGGGACCATCCACCTTATTACCAGGGACCACAGTGAGTAACTGAAGCAAGTACCAGAGCCATATTCTCACCACAGGGCACGGTGGAGAATCGGGAAACTTCAGGTGGTGATCAAGTCAGGGACCCAACCAGCGGAGGAGATGTTTGCAGAGCAGCCTTGTGTGTCGAGCCAGGGACCGAGCCGGTAAGCAGGGGTGAAGCTTGAGAAGTATCTGGAGCGCCAACCTAGGGACCCAGCAGAGAGGTGGGGGTGATGCTTGAGGGGATACCACCCCCAACCTTGGAGGAGCTCAAGGGACATAGTCAGTGAATCAGAGGGTCTAGTGAGAGACCGGGAGCTCAGTGTTGAAAAACTACAAGCAGCAGTTGTAGTGCAGCTGAAAGAACTGATACCTTTCAGTTAGGAACTGTTAGGAACTGTTAAAGGACTGTTGCCATAGGAGACAGCAATCTTGCACGTGCACAAGTGGCGCCTTGCTGGAGCCTTTCCCTGTACGGCTGTCCTCCTATTGAAGTCTTGGAGTGTGCCAATTGAGTTTGGAACTATCTAAGGGTGTCCTGGCCCTTACCCTCTTTCCCCCAAAATATATAAAAAGGAAATAAAACCTCTTTTACATCCAAGAAGTGTCTGGCGCCCCATTTCACCATCTTTGCACCCACTATGTCTCACAACCCACCACCTATTAAAGGTTGTCAGCTATCTTTGGCCTCGGAGGTTCTCATTAGACCAAAAGAGGTAAAATACTTTGCTACATACAAATAAGTTGTGGCATCCATATCGATATGAGTGAGTTTCCCCCACCCCCCACCCCCCAATTTATGAGGAGTCATAAATGTAACTTTAACACAACTAAATCTAAGGAGGCTTGGATCCCCAGGTGTTTAAAGGTAGTCACCATCTTCTCTCTGAGCATTACATGCAGGTTAGGTGTGAAGTTTGGGGTCAACAGCCAGAAGGACTTATTTGTCCCAGTTAATGGAAAAACCTGAGAATTTATCAAAATTGGTTATATATGATATTACATTTTCCAAGGATTCGGAGGCATCACCCAGTGAACAGCTGTCCCTTTAAAAATGATCTTTTTACAAGGGTTCCTGACCCTATATGGTGCCTTGACCCAACTGTGAATCCTTGACACCTAGATCCAACCCTCCGATGAGTCTAAATTGTGCACCAAATCCTCACAGCGTATTAGGACTCAACCTAACACCTAGATCCAACCCTCCGATGAGTCTAAATTGTGCACCAAATCCTCACCGTGTATTAGGACTCAACCCAACACCTAGACCCAACCCTCTGATGAGTCTAAATTGTGCAACAAATCCTCACCATGTATTAGGACTCAACCCAACACCAAGACCCAACCCTCCGATGAGTCTAAATTGTGCACCAAATCCTCACTGTGTATTAGGACTCAACCCAACACCTAGACCCAACCCTCCGATGAGTCTAAATTGTGCACCAAATCCTGCCCGTGCATTAGGACTCAACCCAACACCAAGACCCAACCCTCCGATGAGTCTAAATTGTGCACCAAATCCTCACCGTGTATTAGGACTCAACCCAACACCAAGACCCAACCCTCCGATGAGTCTAAATTGTGCACCAAATCCTCACTGTGTATTAGGACTCAACCCAACACCAAGACCCAACCCTCCGATGAGTCTAAATTGCGCACCAAATCCTGCCCGTGCATTAGGACTCAACCCAACACCTAGATCCAACCCTCGGATGAGCCTAAATTGTGCACCAAATCCTGCCTGTGCATTAGGACTCAACCCAACACCAAGACCCAACCCTCCGATGAGTCTAAATTGTGCAACAAATCCTCACCTTGTATTAGGACTCAACCTAACACCAAGATCCAACCCTCCGATGAGTCTAAATTGTGCAACAAATCCTCACCGTGTATTAGGACTCAACCTAACACCTAGATCCAACCCTCCGATAAGTCTAAATTGTGCAACAAATCCTCACCGTGTATTAGGACTCAACCTAACACCAAGACCCAACCCTCCGATAAGTCTAAATTGTGCACCAAATCCCGACCGTGTATTAGGACTCAACCTAACACCTAGATCTAACCCTCCGATGAGTCTAAATTGTGCACCAAATCCTGCCCGTGCATTAGGACTCAACCCAACACCAAGACCCAACCCTCCGATGAGTCTAAATTGTGCACCAAATCCTGTCTGTGCATTAGGACTCAACCCAACACCAAGACCCAACCCTCCGATGAGTCTAAATTGTGCACCAAATCCTCACCGTGCATTAGGACTCAACCCAACACCAAGACCCAACCCTCCGATGAGTCTAAATTGTGCACCAAATCCTGCCCTTGTATTAGGACTTAACCCAACACCAAGACCCAACCCTCCGATGACTCTAAATTGTGCAACAAATCCTCACCGTGCATTAGGACTCAACCCAACACCAAGACCCAACCCTCCGATGAGTCTAAATTGTGCACCAAATCCTCACCGTGTATTAGGACTCAACCCAACACCAAGACCCAACCCTCCGATGAGTCTAAATTGTGCACCAAATCCTGCCCGTGCATTAGGACTCAAGCCAAAACCAAGACCCAACCCTCCGATGATTCTCTAATCCTACACTGATTCATGACCCTGTATCAAGACCTAACCCAACACCAAGTCTCCGGAACAACATTGTTCTCTGACCCAGCACTGATGAATAACCCTACTCTAGGTCCTGGCCCTAAAATCGATCCTCATCCTACAAGTCCTAAACCTTCAATGAGTCCTAACCTTACACAAAATCCCAACATTACACCATGTCCTATCCCAACACCCAAGAGTTCTGTTGTTTGGCAAAGCTCTGAGTACAGTGGGAACCAATGTACAAATGTGGGTGCCGCTCAGGCTCCATAGGATCATAATCCATTGCCAACTGCTGTGGGAAAATTGGGAAATGTATCCTGAGATTTGGAACAATGGAAATATGTTTTTAGAGGACATAAAGAGGCCTAGATCTGCACCTGAGTTCCACCGGGCTGGCTATATATGGACAGACCTGGAGCGGGGATATCCTTTCCCAGTATTTCATCCAGACCGGGCCCTACACATTCCTAAATAAGGGACACACAGGCTGCAGCTGAGCAGAATCCTGAGTTTGGGAAGGTCATCATTCCTTTACCATTCCTCACCATACATCATTTCATGAGGAAATCACTAATTGCATGTGACTGGTGAGGTGTAATTAGAGAAAATAGTCCATTATTAGAGACTATAACAGTGTCAGAAATGTGTCATGACATTGGAGGGAAGAGCGCACTGATTGTACGTTGTGGCCACACACATGCCACCCCAGGACGGGCACTCAGGATGGGCGAGTGGAAGGAAAGGAACAATGACTATAAAAAGCTTTATGAGAAGGCAGCAGACCTTGTGAGGCCTAAATATATATTTCAATGAAATGACAATTATAATTTTATTACAGCAGGAAACAGTCACTACACCTTTTCTTCAAGCCGAACCCCAATACTTTGGGTGCCCCAAGGAGAGTATTAGGGTGCCGCAGCGAACAGTGGCTCTTGGTGACATCCAAATGCCGAACCTGCCACCAGACAACTGCCCGCAGCACCCAGACAGCAACAGATTTGTGTGTGACTAGCTTGGTTACTTTGGGAGCCACAGCCTGGTCTGAATAAAGTGTCCGGGTTTCAGTCTGCCTGATACCTGGACACATGATTCAAAACCCGGACTGTCTGGGTAAACCCTGGACAGGTGGCAACCCTACACTACAGTGATGTCTGACTGGCAGAGGCCAAACTCAATTCCTGCTGTATGGCTTCCTAGAAATGTGTTGGAAGAGGAAGCACAAAAAACAGAACTCACTGATGACCACAATGTGCTTTCCCTGTATTTCCGGGCGGGAAGGTCACATCTACTAGTACCAAGCATATTCCAGGTGGCACAACGCTATGCCCAGATCTGTGGAGAGGCCTTGGAGGCTTCAGCCAAAGGTGGAGAATGAAAGGATTGGTATTTATGGGTGCAGCACAACGATAGGATCCTATGCAGGGCCGAGAAAACGAGTGGGCGGGAGGGTCAGCTGCCCTGGGCGCAGTGGGGATTTTGGGGGGTTGTGCTAGAATGTGTGATTGGGGGGGGATTTGTACTAGGAGAGTGAATTTCTGTTGGGAAGAAGGATTGGGGGAGCAGGATTTGTGCTAAGAGAGGGGAATTTGGGGAAATTTGGGCTAGAAGAGGGGAATTTTGGGGGATTTGTGCTAAGAGAGGGGGAATTCGGGGGGATGTGTGCTAAGAGAGGGGGATTCGGGGGGATGTGTGCTAGTAAAGGGGGATTTGGGGGGATTTGGAGGGGAGGGGGAGGATTTATGCTCAGAGGGGAAATTTGAGGGGTAGAAGAATTGTGCTAGGAGGTGGGAGTTCAGGAGGGAGAAGATTTGAATTGGAAGCGGGAATTTGTACTGGAAGAGGGAAGAGGGGGAATTTTCTTAGGGGGAGAATTTTGGCTTGCAAAGGGAATTTATGCTTGGGGGTAAGTGTGAAGATTATTGCTTCATTTGGTTTTGGGAGGAGAGGGAGAGGATTTTTGCTCATACATTTTGGTGGTGGGGGTACCATTTGGCTACTTGGCCCTGGATGGTAGATGACCTTGTCCCTTGGGTGTAGCACAATAGGGTCCTATGTGAATATATAGGATTATCAGAGATACTATCCCTTGGTTTATATGGTATACCATATGGTTTATGTGACACGTAGAAATGATGGAGTGTGGATGCCATTGGAATAGTAACATTACTCCTCAGTATATGGAGACCTAAAAGCCGGCTGGTGCTTTGTTTGTGATCCATCTATCTGATCACAAGATCTCCTTCCATCAGAAGAATTCCTGATTGTAGCGAGGAATGGAGGAAACGATCATCTCGGCTCTATGTCTGTAGATTGAGTGTGTCTGATGACTCGTATACATTTCATCTTAGTGTAATACTTTGAAATGACGCCATTTATTTTTAGGGATAATTTCTTTGTAATTTAATACATTATATAATGTGAGGTTTCCACAGAAGAACTTCTCTCCACTCTTATAGGCAAAGTTTGCTTTACAGGGATATTTTTTTCTTGTTTTCCAATATCAAATCAAGGTCAAGATCCTACAAAAGTAGAGCTGTAGCCACCCTGACATACATGATGGTGTCACAAGTGGAATCAGTCCCACTACCCCAGCCCCCCCCCTATTACCAAGCTGTGAATAGGCCCAAGTAGAAGGCAGACCCACCTTAGTCCTTAAAATGAATCTCAGACAAAGACAACCAACACTTGCAGAATTGTAATTGTTTAACAGTCACCACATCCCAAATGAAATGGATAAAGCAAAAACCCCCTTGGAGGTGGGACTACAAAAGTGACTGAAAACACACCAAAGTATATCAAAAATATATAAATTTAATGAATGAGTACAAAAATACAAAAACAATCTGAATATAAAACACATGAATTATGTAACAATCCAGAGGGCTAGTTGCATTGATGAGGAGAGAATTTGGACATTTATGATCAAACCCGACAGCTGTTTCGGTAAAACCTTCTTCGGGGGATTTGTAGACATAAAGTTCAGAAATTGTCTATGGAGAGACAGATTAAAGATTTCCAAAATGAATTCGACATTTCATCCCACACGAGGCATTTGACGCGGCAGTTATCTGGATACTAAACATACAGATATCCTTTTGAATTGGAAGATTGGGACTGTATACACAGTTGCTTCACTGTTATAGTAGTGCATATTTGATGCAATTTCCTTTAACCGAGGACTCCCTCTATTGGTGAAGCTTATTCAAGCTCTCTAATCTACTCTACTGATTTGGAGGTCTCTTTTTTCCACACTGAATCCAGACTCATTAATATCCACAGAGTCTCTCTCAGCTCTGCCGTTTGTCGCCACTTAGGGACCCTTGTTGAAGCTCCCTGGACCTTGTCAACATCGGAGCCCCCATTTGTGGGGTGTTTGATGTCCCACCCCATGATCACAACAATGCATGTGACCCACTGACGCATGAAATGTCGAATTCATTTTGGAAATCTTTAATCTGTCTCTCCATAGACAATTTCTGAACTTTATGTCTACAAATCCCCCGAAGAAGGTTTTACCGAAACAGCTGTCGGGTTTGATCATAAATGTCCAAATTTTCTCCTCATCAATGCAACTAGCCCTCTGGATTGTTACATAATTCATGTGTTTTATATTCAGATTGTTTTTGTATTTTTGTACTCATTCATTAAATTTATATATTTTTGATATACTTTGGTGTGTTTTCAGTCACTTTTAAAGTCCCACCTCCAAGGGGGTTTTTGCTTTATCCATAAAATAAATCTCAGAGGAAAATGTTGGCTCATCAGCCACTAAAAAAGAAACAGTCAGTAGATTAGACAGGTGCTCTTTACTGCAAAGAGAGGCCGGCTGAGGAATGTTCTGCCAGTGGTGTGGCCATCCCATCCTATCAGCTCAGCTATGAGGAAAGATTAGAGGAACTGAATTTATTCACTCTTGAGAAGAGGAGAATAAGGGGGGATATGATCAACATGTACAAATATATAAAGGGTCCATATAGTGAACTTGGTGATGAGTTATTCACTTTACGGTCATCACAGAGGACAAGGGGGCACTCTTTACATCTAGAGGAAAAGAGATTTCACCTCCAAATACGGAAAGGTTACTTCACAGTAATGTCGCGTACACGCGATAATTTTTCACGGCGGTTAAAAACCCGCCGTGAATGATGTCATTTAAAACAGGGGGAACAGTTTGTTCCCCACACACGGTCGTTTTTCACGTCATTTTTTCTCTTGATGAGAAAAACGACCGTCTGTGGGCTCCGCGGCAGTGTTTCCCTATGGGAAACACTGCCGCGGAAAACATGTCGAAAAAAACGACGAGAAAAATTAGAACATGTTCTAATTTTTCTCGTTGTTTTTAATGCCGTTTTTCTCGTCGAAAAAAACGACAGAAAGCCCACAGACTATCGTTTTTCTCGTCGAATGGGAAAAATGTTGTTTTTTTCAACGAGAAAAACGGCCGTGTGTACGCGGCATCAGAGGTGTGAAAATGTGGAATGGACTCCCTGCAGAGGTGGATCTGGTCAGATCAGTAGATTGCTATAAGAAAGGTCTGGATTCTTTCCTAAATGTACAGAATATAACTGGGTACTGACATTTATAGGGAAAGGTGATTCGGGGAAAATCTGATTGCCTCTCGGGGGATCAGGAAGGAATTTTTCCCCCTGCTGTAGATAATTGGATCGGCTCTGCTGGGGTTTTTCCTTCCTCTGGATCACCTGTGGGTAAAGAATTGGGTACCGTATATACTCGAGTATAAGCCGAGTTTTTCAGCCCTTTTTTTAGGGCTGAAAGTATACCCCTCGGCTTATACTCGAGTCAGTACCTGAAAATCTTGAAATTCCGCGGCCGGCGTCCATTGTTCAAATCTCACGCCGTTCTCCCTGTCCCTTCCGCGATAGGCGTTTCCAGCAAACACTGTGTTGAGTGTTTGCGCCTATCACGGAGGTCCTCTTGTCCGACGTCCGTGATTGGCGGTGCACTGAACACAGTGCCTGCTGGGAAACGGAGTCGGAGAATGAGAGGACCTCCGTGATAGGCACAACACTCAACACAGTGTTTGCTGGAAACGCCTATCGCGGAAGGGACAGGGAGAACGGCGCGAGATTTGAACAATGGACGCCGGCCGTGGAATTACAAGATTTTCAGGTACACTGACTCGGGCACAGGGAGGCTGCAATGGACACAGTAAGGGGGCACAGTGAGATGGCAATGGGCACAGTAAGGGGGCACAGTGAGGCGACAATGGGCAGTGAGGTGGCAATGTGCACAGTGAGGTTGGGCAATGGGCACATTTCCTCCCCTCGGCTTATACTCGAGTCAATACGTTTTCCCAGTTTTTTGTGGTAAAAGTAGGTACCTCGGCTTATACTCGGGTCGGCTTATACTCGAGTATATACGGTATATGGGATTGTACGATATTTTTTTTTTATTTATTTATTTGTTTATGGTTGAACTGGATGGCTTTCTATGAATAGTAGATACACTGATGGGGTCTGGCTACCAATTGTAGGGTTCCTGCCTGCTTAGTATTGCCAATGTTATTAGTAGGAAAGCTGTGGATGTGGCAGAATGTTTATCCAGAAATGGTGGCCACCAGTTGTGAGGATAAATCATCAGTGGTTTCTCTGGGGCTTCTGAGTCTGTTTATTGTACAGGCCCCAGACTAGCCTGACCCATCACAATACCAATCCCATGTTAGGATGGCCGATGTACCTCTACCCTCCTCCCAGTCTGTAGTATCGGCTTTGTATCTCTATGATGACAGACAGATTGGATTATGTGGGTTGGGGGATAATTGCTCCTGGATCTGGTACCTCCTCTCAGTATCTGGAGTTCCAGCCTGGCCCATGGTGAATAATCAATGATGAACCTCTTACTGGCATGAAATGAATCAGATGCTTGGTTGCCTGCAGACCTCCAGGTGCAGTTATGTGGTGCGGTTATCTGGAAAATCGCTGACTAGTCTCTCTGCGCCCCTTTTTCAGCTGACAGCTCCTTTGGCAGAAGGAGTAACAAGTTTTTGCATGATGCAGCGACGGTGCGATAAATGGAATCCGGGCTGACTGGTTTTTCCTGAGCAAAATACTTCAAGATTTTCAGCTTCATTTGGCTGATTGCAGATCTGAAATGCAACTGATTGCTTTCTCAGCACACCCAGCCGCCCGCCGCCCGGAAACTGCTTCACAAACAGCCGGTCGTGTCCTAACTCATGAGAGACTTCTCAGGAAAAACAGCTACAAATTCCATCGGTGTGCAGCAATTCCCCCGGAGGAGCCGCTGGTTTAGATTTGGGCCGTTACCTCGCTGTTCTGTGCGCTCGTCTGCAGGGGTTCTCCTCTCAGGGGTTCTCCTCTCCGGGGTTCTCCTCTCTGGGGTTCTCCTCTCAGGGGATCTCCTCTCCGGGGTTCTCCTCTCCGGGGTTCTCCTCTCAGGGGTTCTCCTCTCCGGGGTTCTCCTCTCTGGGGTTCTCCTCTCAGGGGTTCTCCTCTCCGGGGTTCTCCTCTCCGGGGTTCTCCTCTCAGGGGTTCTCCTCTCCGGGGTTCTCCTCTCTGGGGTTCTCCTCTCAGGGGATCTCCTCTCCGGGGTTCTCCTCTCAGGGGTTCTCCTCTCCGGGGTTCTCCTCTCTGGGGTTCTCCTCTCCAGGGTTCTCCTCTCAGGGGTTCTCCTCTCCGGGGTTCCCCTCTCTGGGGTTCTCCTCTCAGGGGTTCTCCTCTCCGGGGTTCTCCTCTCCGGGGTTCTCCTCTCCAGGGGTTCTCCTCTCCGGGGTTCTCCTCTCTGGGGTTCTCCTCTCAGGGGTTCTCCTCTCCGGGGATCTCCTTTGCGGGGTTCTCCTCTCTGGGGTTCTCCTCTCCGGGATCTCCTCTCCGGGGATCTCCTCTCCGGGGTTCTCCTAGAAGAAATGTCCAGAAGAAGTTCACAACACAAAGTCTCTTTCAAGGGTTTTATTGAATAAAGTTTCCAACAGAGGGGGGAGGAAGGGATGGGAAGGACTCAGGTACCTTGGTTGTGAATCACAGGAATTCTCCTAGATCCAGAGGAACAAACTGTCTACACACTGAACTCAGCAAACACCGGATAGGCCCAATCTCACCGGCCCAGCAACCGATGTACAGCTCCATCACCTACAGTCTCTGCCACAGACTTGGTTTGAATAGAAGTCTCTGCCACAGACTTGGTGTAAATAGAACCGTCTCTGCCACAGACTTGGTGTAAATAGAACCGTCTCTGCCACAGACTTGGTGTAAATAGAAAAGTCTCTGCCACAGACTTGGTGTGAATAGAAGTCTCTGCCACAGACTTGGTGTAAATAGAACAGTCTCTGCCACAGACCTGATGTAAATAGAAGTCTCTGCCACAGACTTGGTGTAAATAGAACAGTCTCTGCCACAGACTTGGTGTAAATAGAACAGTCTCTGCCACAGACTTGGTGTAAATAGAACAGTCTCTGCCACAGACTTGGAGTAAATAGAACAGTCTCTGCTACAGACTTGGTGTGAATAGAACAGTCTCTGACACAGACTTGGTGTGAATAGAACAGTCTCTGCTACAGACTTGGTGTAAATAGAACAGTCTCTGCCACAGACTTGGTTTGAATAGAAGTCTCTGCCACAGACTTGGTGTAAATAGAACCGTCTCTGCCACAGACTTGGTGTAAATAAAACCGTCTCTGCCACAGACTTGGTGTAAATAGAAAAGTCTCTGCCACAGACTTGGTGTGAATAGAAGTCTCTGCCACAGACTTGGTGTAAATAGAACAGTCTCTGCCACAGACCTGATGTAAATAGAAGTCTCTGCCACAGACTTGGTGTAAATAGAACAGTCTCTGCCACAGACTTGGTGTGAATAGAACAGTCTCTGCCACAGACTTGGAGTAAATAGAACAGTCTCTGCCACAGACTTGGAGTAAATAGAACAGTCTCTGCTACAGACTTGGTGTAAATAGAACAGTCTCTGCTACAGACTTGGTGTAAATAGAACAGTCTCTGCCACAGACTTGGTGTAAATAGAACAGTCTCTGCCACAGACTTGATGTAAATAGAAAAGTCTCTGCCACAGACTTGGTGTGAATAGAAGTCTCTGCCACAGACTTGGTGTGAATAGAACAGTCTCTGCCATAGACTTGGTGTAAATAGAACCGTCTCTGCCACAGACTTGGTGTAAATAGAACAGTCTCTGCTACAGACTTGGTGTAAATAGAACAGTCTCTGCCACAGACTTGGTGTAAATAGAACAGTCTCTGCCACAGACTTGATGTAAATAGAAAAGTCTCTGCCACAGACTTGGTGTGAATAGAAGTCTCTGCCACAGACTTGGTGTGAATAGAACAGTCTCTGCCATAGACTTGGTGTAAATAGAACCGTCTCTGCCACAGACTTGGTGTAAATAGAACAGTCTCTGCCACAGACTTGGTGTAAATAGAACAGTCTCTGCCACAGACTTGGTGTAAATAGAACAGTCTCTGCCACAGACTTGGTGTAAATAGAACAGTCTCTGCTACAGACTTGGTGTAAATAGAACAGTCTCTGCTACAGACTTGGTGTAAATAGAACAGTCTCTGCCACAGACTTGGTGTAAATAGAACAGTCTCTGCCACAGACTTGATGTAAATAGAAAAGTCTCTGCCACAGACTTGGTGTGAATAGAAGTCTCTGCCACAGACTTGGTGTGAATAGAACAGTCTCTGCCATAGACTTGGTGTAAATAGAACCGTCTCTGCCACAGACTTGGTGTAAATAGAACAGTCTCTGCTACAGACTTGGTGTAAATAGAACAGTCTCTGCCACAGACTTGGTGTAAATAGAACAGTCTCTGCCACAGACTTGATGTAAATAGAAAAGTCTCTGCCACAGACTTGGTGTGAATAGAAGTCTCTGCCACAGACTTGGTGTGAATAGAACAGTCTCTGCCATAGACTTGGTGTAAATAGAACCGTCTCTGCCACAGACTTGGTGTAAATAGAACAGTCTCTGCCACAGACTTGGTGTAAATAGAACAGTCTCTGCCACAGACTTGGTGTAAATAGAACAGTCTCTGCCACAGACTTGGTGTAAATAGAACCGTCTCTGCCACAGACTTGGTGTAAATAGAACAGTCTCTGCCACAGACTTGGTGTAAATAGAACAGTCTCTGCCACAGACTTGGTGTAAACAGAACAGTCTCTGCCACAGACTTGGAGTAAATAGAACAGTCTCTGCCACAGACTTGGTGTAAATAGAACAGTCTCTGCCACAGACTTGGTGTAAATAGAACAGTCTCTGCCACAGACTTGGTGTGAATAGAACAGTCTCTGCCATAGACTTGGTGTAAATAGAACAGTCTCTGCCACAGACTTGGTGTAAATAGAACAGTCTCTGCCACAGACTTGGTGTGAATAGAACAGTCTCTGCCACAGACTTGATGTAAATAGAACAGTCTCTGCCACAGACTTGGTGTAAATAGAACAGTCTCTGCCACAGACTTGGTGTAAATAGAACAGTCTCTGCCACAGACTTGGTGTAAATAGAACAGTCTCTGCCACAGACTTGATGTAAATAGAACAGTCTCTGCCACAGACTTGGTGTAAATAGAACAGTCTCTGCCATAGACTTGGTGTAAATAGAACAGTCTCTGCCATAGACTTGGTGTAAATAGAAAAGTCTCTGCCACAGACTTGGTGTAAATAAAACCGTCTCTGCCACAGACTTGGTGTAAATAGAACAGTCTCTGCCACAGACTTGGTGTAGCCCCTTCCCTGGGTTATCTTCTGAATTGTGAACTCGGCTCTCAGTGGATCTTCCAGCCGCTCCGGCAGCACTGTGAGGTAGATTGTGATCCGGATACATCCTTCATATGAGTCCTCAGTTGCTCGGTCCCTTCCAGCAGGTAAGGCGACACGGGATCATCCCCAGATCAGTAACTCCTGGGCCTACTTTTCAGTAACGGAGCTTCAGGCCAACACGGCCCTGAGGCGGAAACTGCCAACACTTCCCTGAGGCCATAAGGGCCCTCAGGTCGGATCGGGCGGGTGGTGCAGACGACGACGACCCCCAACTTTTCAAAAGAAAAGCTCTCTAAAAATGGCGTCTGTCCCTTAAGTACCCCCTCCCAGCATGCACAGCGAGTTGACCACGCCCCATGAGCCAATGCTGGGAAAGAGATACCCAATGCGTCCAGCCTGCTGCCTTTCCTATCCTGACCAGTGGTGACAGCTACATCTACTGTCAGGAGGAAAATCATGCAACCAGCTGAACTGAAACAGAGTATAATTTGTAACACAATCCTGAGCCAAACTATTGCTCAGACAACTATAAATGTACCACATAGTGCCCACTCATTGGGGGCAGGGCGCTACAGGTACGAAAATCAAAACTTCTGTCTGTGACCATGGAAGATGGGCCAGACTCAAAGACATCCATTCCCATCAGTTGGCTCCTCAGAAAATCCACTTTTTACCCAACAATCAGAGCCTTCATTTCTTAGTGTGGGCAACGTCCCCACTTATCTCCATATTACTGGGGAAAACCCATCTTCAAACGTCCCAAGCTCTCCATCAATCTACCATTGTCCCAATATTACCCCAATACTACCCAACATCAGAGAAGAGGCATGAGATGGAAAACATTGGGAAGGGAACAAGTGAAGACAATGGGAGAGAGGAGGGGTGGAGTGAAGAGGAGAGGAGAGGGAAGGGGAGGAGAGAGGAGTGGAGAGGAGAGGAGAGGAAAGAGAGGAGAGGGAAGGGGAGGAGAGAGGAGTGGAGAGGAGAGGAAAGAGAGGAGAGGGAAGGGGAGGAGAGAGGAGTGGAGAGGAGAAGAGAGGAAAGAGAGGAGAGGGAAGGGGAGGAGAGAGGAGTGGAGAGGAGAGGAGAGGAAAGAGAGGAGAGGGAAGAGGAGGAGAGAGGAGTGGAGAGGAGAGGAAAGAGAGGAGAGGGAAGGGGAGGAGAGAGGAGTGGAGAGGGGAGGAAAGAGAAGAGAGGGAAGGGGAGGAGAGAGGAGGGGCGGAGTGAAGAGGAGAGGAGAGGGAAGGGGAGGAGAGAGGAGTGGAGAGGAGAGGAAAGAGAGGAGTGGGAAGGGGAGGGGAGGTGAGAGGGAAGGGGAGGAGAAAGGAGAGGAGAGGGCAGGGGAGGAGAGAGGAGAGGGGAGAGGTGAGGGGAGAGGGAAGGGGAGGAGAGAGGAGTGGGAAGGGGAGGAGAGAGGAGAGGAGAGGAAAGAGAGGAGAGGGAAGGGGAGGAGAAAGGAGAGGAGAGGGCAGGGGAGGAGAGAGGAGGGGGTATGGGAGAGGAGAGGGAAGGGGAGGAGAGATGAGAGGGAAGGGGAGGAGAGAGGAGAGGAGAGGAGAGGGAAAGGGAGGAGAGATGAGAGGGAAGGGGAGGAGAAGGGAGTGGAGAGGGGAGGGGAGGAGAGGAAAGAGAGGAGAGGGCAGGGGAGGGGAGGGGAGGAGTGGAGAGGAGAGAGAGGAGAAAAAGAGGCGGAGAGGAGAGAGGAGGGTAGTGAAGAGGAGAGGAGAACAGAAGAGAGGGTGGAGAGGGGGCATGAGAAGAGGTATGATAGAGAGAGAGGGGGAGGAGAGGAGAGAAAAGGAGAAAGAGAGAGAGAGAGAGGGGGGGAGAGGAGACACGAGGAAGAAAGAAAGGAGAAAAGAGAGGAGGGAGGAGGAGTACAAAAGAAAGGGGAGAGGGGGAATGAGAAGAGTCACGAGTGACATGAAGGAGAAGAAAGAGTGGACAGCAGAGGAGAGGAGAAGGAGGGAAGGAGAAAGAAGTAGAGAGAGAAGAGGAAGTAGCAGTCAATAGACTGTTTTTTTAGCTCTGATAATCGGTAGACACCATAAGGGTAGAACCCGGATCACCGGATCACCAATCTCCTTCATGTATCACCACAACTGACACATTTTTTCAGACAAAAGTCTCTTCTAAAAACAATCCAGCAGCCCGGCGACTATAAATGGGCCAGCAAGATTCTTGATTTCTATACTGTGATATGAAAGAAATGGATGCCATCATGGGGCACCTTCTTATATAAGAGACTGGCGGCTTCTCCTGAGCGCAGCTAGCAATGGGAATGGGGACAGTCCTGAGCGTAGTCCGTCATACTGGTCAGACGACTTCCACAAGCCCTAACCTGCTCACCCGCTCTACCCCCGGCCTCCATAGGTGTGCACCACACTCTCCTTTAATGATCCCTCTCTTTGTTACACACGGATTACTGCCTGCCTGACACTTCTCACACAGACACTTGAAAGCAGGTGAAATGTAATTACAAGACCTGTTATTACTCCTCCTCCTCCTCCTAGGATTTGGTGTGTAATGTGTGGAGAGTAAACAGGAAATTGTCCATCAAGTCAGAGAAATCTGCTAAGAATGGGAGAACCAGAGATAATAATCATGGGGGGGGGATACTAGATAATAAAGATGGTGGGAAAGTAGGGAGGACAATCAACTGAGCCAGGTCACCTGACACGAGAAGGACCATAGGACTATGTGTGAGTGACCGCGTGTGAGGGACTGTGTGTGTGAGGGGCCGCGTGTGAGAGACCGCGTGTGAGAGACCGCGTGTGAGGGACCGCGTGTGAGGGACTGCGTGTGAGAGACCGCGTGTGAGAGACCGCATGTGAGAGACCGCGTGTGAGGGACCGCGTGTGAGAGACCGCGTGTGAGGGACCGCGTGTGAGAGACCGCGTGTGAGAGACCGTGTGTGATGGACCGTGTGTGAGAGACCGTGTGTGAGGGACCGTGTGTGAGAGACCGCGTGTGAGAGACCGCGTGTGAGGGACCGTGTGTGAGGGACCATGTGTGAGGGACCGTGTGTGAGGGACCGCATGTGAGGGACTGTGTGTAAGAGACTGTCTGTGAGAGACCGTGTGTGAGGGACCGTGTGTAAGGGACCGTGTGTGAGAGACTATGTGTGAGTGACCGCGTGTGAGGGACTGTGTGTAAGAGACTGTCTGTGAGAGACCGTGTGTGAGGGACCGTGTGTAAGGGACCGTGTGTGAGAGACTATGTGTGAGTGACCGCGTGTGAGGGACTGTGTGTAAGAGACTGTCTGTGAGAGACCGTATGTGAGGGACCGTGTGTAAGGGGCCGTGTGTGAGGGACCATGTGTGAGGGATCGTGTGTTAGGGACCATGTGTGAGGGACCGTGTGTGAGAGACCGTGTGTGAGAGACCATGTGTGAGGGACCGTGTGTGAGGGACCGTGTGTGAGAGTCCGTGTGTGAGAGACCGTGTGTGAGAGACCGTGTGTGAGGGACCGTGTGTGATAGACCGTGTGTGAGAGACCGTGTGTGAGGGACCGCGTGTGAGAGACCGTGTGTGAGGGACCGTGTGTGAGAGACCGCGTGTGAGAGACCGTGTGTGATGGACCGTGTGTGAGAGACCGTGTGTGAGGGACCGCGTGTAAGAGACCGCGTGTGAGAGACCATGTGTGAGGGACCGTGTGTGAGGGACCGCGTGTGAGAGACCGCGTGTGAGAGACCATGTGTGAGGGACCGTGTGTGAGGGACCGCGTGTGAGGGACCGCGTGTGAGGGACCGTGTGTGAGGGACCGTGTGTGAGAGACTATGTGTGAGTGACCGCGTGTGAGAGACCGTGTGTGAGGGACCGTGTGTAAGAGACTATGTGTGAATGACCACGTGTGAGAGACCGCATGTGAGGGACTGTGTGTGAGGGACCATAAGCTGGGCCCAAGGCTGAATGTAAACAGACTGGCACTGATATAAATGCACCTTCTGCCTTGGGGACTACATTCTCCCGGATCCACCAATCTTCCTTCTGGGTAAAGACCTTCCCTCCCCCACAATGGTTTAGAATGAATTTTTAGATGGGCAGAAGAGACTTCAAGCCGAGGCAGTCAGTCTGCAGTAAGTGAACATTCACCACATGCCGGGGAGTCGGGAAAATCGATAGAAAACGGGCCGATTCCGGGAACTTGGTATTTTGCTGCCGTCATTTTTCTAAATTTTTAGCTTTCTAATTGTAGCTGAACTTTGTTTTGTTTCTCTTTGCATTGTGCTTATTGGGGGTCTCCATCAATGGCGTCCCTAGGGGGGGCCAGAGGGGGCCCTGGCCTCCCCAACTTTATGCTGTGCCCCACTATGTGCCCCCCTAAATATAAAAGCTGGAGACGCCACTGATCTCTGTGTGCTGCTTGTGTGTTATGTACTATTACACCTCATTGTAGAAGAACACAAGAGCTCCGCTTGTCTGTAAGTCACTCCTACTATTCCTATGTTTCTCATGTCTCTTCTGTAATACTCAACTCTATTTGTATGAAAATGTTACCATCCCGCCCGCCCGCCTTCCCACATAGTCAATACCTTTTACACCCATTTTATATATATAATTATCTGTTAGGGAGCTGCATTCATCCACCTTCACTGCCGGGAAGTGCCGTCATTCCAAGCAAAACACACTTCTAATCCCCACCAAACACCACCAAACGATCCTTCCGTCTACCATCAACACATTCCATCATTTCCAACCCTAAGGACATTCATACTCTGTCATTTCCTATCATTCTCCTCCACCATTCCCCACCATTCTCCTCCACCATTCTCCTCCATCATTCCCCACCAAACACCACCGATCGATCGATCCTTCCGTCTTCCATCAACACACTCCATCATTTCCAACCCTAAGGACATTCATACTCTGTCATTTCCTACCATTCTCCTCCACCATTCCCCACCATTCTCCTCCACCATTCTCCTCCATCATTCCCCACCATTCTCCTCCATCATTCCCCACCATCCTCCTCCATCATTCTCCACCATTCTCCGTCATTCCCTACCATCCTCCTCCATCATTCCCCACCATCCTCCTCCATCATTCTCCACCATCCTCCTCCATCATTCCCCACCATTCTACTCTATTAGTATCCACACCATCATACTCTACACTTCTCCCCCATCATTCCCCACCATTCTACTCTATTATTATCCACACCATTCTTCTCCACCATTCTCCTCCACCATTCCCCACCATTCTCCTCCATCATTCCCCACCATTCTACTCTATTAGTATCCACACCATCATACTCTACACTTCTCCCCATCATTCCCCACCATTCTACTCTATTATTATCCACACCATTATACTCTACCATTCTCCTCCACCATACCCTTCCATTCTCCTCCATCACTCCCCACCATTCTCCTCCATCATTCCCCACCATTCTACTCTATTAGTATCCACCATCATACTCTACAGTTCTCCTCCATCATTTCCCACCATTCTCCTCCACCATTCCCCACCATTCTCCTCCACCATTCTCCTCCACCATTCCCCACCATTCTCCTCCATCATTCCCCACCAAACACCACCGATCGATCCTTCCGTCTACCATCAACACACTCCATCATTTCCAACCCTAAGGACATTCATACTCTGTCATTTCCTACCATTCTCCTCCACCATTCCCCACCATTCTCCTCCACCATTCCCCACCATTCTCCTCCACCATTCTCCTCCATCATTTCCAACCCTAAGGACATTCATACTCTGACATTTCCTACCATTCTACTCCATCATTCTCCACCATTCTACTCTATTATTATCCATACCATCATACTCTACCATTCTCCTCCATCATTCTACTCTACTATTATCCACACCATCATACTCTATCATTCTCCTCCATCATACTCTTCCATTCTCCTCCACCATACCCTACCATTCTCCTCCATCATTCCCCACCATTCTACTCTATTATTATCCACACCATCATACTCTATCATTCTCCTCCATCATACCCTTTCATTCTCCTCCACCATACCCTACCATTCTCCTCCATCATTCCCCACCATTCCCCACCATTCTACTCTATTATTATCCACACCATCATACTCTATCATTCTCCTCCACCATACCCTACCATTCTCCTCCATCATTCCCCACCATTCTACTCTATTATTATCCACACCATCATACTCTACCATTCTCCTCCACCATACTCTACCATTCTCCACCATAATACTTTATTAGTATCCACATCATACTCTACAGTTCTCCTCCACCATACCCTACCATTCTCCACCATAATACTCTACCATTCTCCACCATAATACTCTACCATTCTCCAACTATCATACTTCAACATTTGCCATTATCATACTTTACCATTCTCTGCATCATACTCTACCATTCTCCACCATCATGATTTACCCTTTCTCTCCCATTATTCTCTATTATTATCCACCATAATACTCTACTGTTCTCCAACATCATCATTTACCATTCTCCACCATCGCACCCTGTTATTAACCATCATAATACTCTACCGTTTTCCACCATCATTCTCTACCATTCTCTATCATTATACTTCACGATTCTCCACCATAATACTCTATTATTATCCACCATAATACTCTACCACCATCCCCCCACCCCCATTCCCCACCCTACCATTCTCCACCATGGCATACTGCTTGTTATGAAGTATACTTATGAGATCCAATGGCTGCATCTCCTCAATATTACAAAAGGTTTTCTGCCACTAAAGGACAGAAGGAAAGAGAAGGGCCCCCTCCCCCGCTGTTCCATTGATCGATGTATTATTGATGGTCTCTGGTATTGGCTCTGACACGGGTGTTTCTTTTCTCTCTCACAGGGTCTTCTGCTGGAATTGTGAAGACAGAGAAGAGCGTCACCGCAGTACTAGGACTGGATGTTACTCTCACTTGTTACTATGAAGCTCAGGATGGAGAGAAGGTCTCCCAGGTTGTTTGGTCAAAGAAAAGCTCTGGTGGGAAAAGTGTTCAGATCGCCACCCTAAATGCCGAATTTGGGGCTTTTGTGTATAAAGAGTTTGAAGGAAGAATAAAAGAAAAATCCCCATTACAGCCGGAGGATGGCACAATAATCCTAAAGAATCCTGTGCAGGCAGACGAGGGCCCTTACCAGTGCCGAGTCATCACTTTCCCAGCCGGGAACTTCGAAGCAGATCTGAAACTTACTGTTCTGGGTAAGAGAAAAACCAATACCAAAGAGTCAAGTACTTGTGATTATTTCCCCCATTCAATCCCAAAGCGCTTGTTAGATATGGTGACTCTTCCAACATCTTTCAATATTTCTTCTATCACAGCAATAAAGAAAGTCATTGTGAAACACATTGGCCCTTTACCATTTAGTAAGGAAAGTCACGCCGGCCCTGGGAGGCTTGTAATAAGAATTAGGTGAGGGGTCTACTCAGTGTGGCTCAACTGTCACCTGTACTCGGTGTGGCTCAACTGTCACCTCTACTGGGTGTGGCTCAACTGTCACCTGTACTCGGTGTGGCTCAACTGTCACCTGTACCCAGTGTGGCTCAACTGTCACCTGTACTCAGTGTGGCTCAACTGTCACCTGTACTCAGTGTGGCTCAACTGTCACCTGTACCCAGTGTGGCTCAACTGTCACCTCTACTGGGTGTGGCGCAACTGTCACCTGTACCCAGTGTGGCTCAACTGTCATTTGTACTCGGTGTGGCTCAACTGTCACCTGTACTCGGTGTGGCTCAACTGTCATTTGTACTCGGTGTGGCTCAACTGTCACCTGTACTCGGTGTGGCTCAACTGTCACCTGTACTCGGTGTGGCTCAACTGTCACCTGTACTCAGTGTGGCTCAACTGTCACCTGTACTCAGTGTGGCTCAACTGTCACCTATGGTGTTTGAAGGTGTCTGATATGTATGTGGCACGGGGGGGGGAATCCTGATCGTCTCCCCTGCAGAGTGTGTGAGTTCTCCCACTTACATAGAAATGAAGGGTCTATAGTTTTTATCATCGCTGTATTTTATATGATAGAGACAGAATATCAACCAAAATCCAGAAAAATCACATGATACAAATGTTATAAATGGAGTAAAATAAGTATTTGATCCCCTTAGTAGTTGGTGGGGAAACCCTTGTTGGGAAGCACAGAGGTCAGAAGTTCCTTGAAGGTGGTGATCAGGTTTCCACACATCTCAGGAGGGATTTTGGTCTGGGGATGGGGGTGTGGTCAGGGGATAGGGGGGTGGTCTGGGGGTGGGGGTGTGGTCAGGGGATAGGGGGGTGGTCTGGGGTGGGGGTTAGGGTGGTGATCAGGTTTCCACACATCTCAGGAGGGATTTTGGTCTGGGGATGGGGGTGTGATCAGGGGATAGGGGGGTGGTCTGGGGGTGGGGGTGTGGTCAGGGGATAGGGGGTGGTCTGGGGTGGGGGTTAGGGTGGTGATCAGGTTTCCACACATCTCAGGAGGGATTTTGGTCTGGGGATGGGGGTGTGGTCAGGGGATAGGGGGGTGGTCTGGGGGTGGGGGTGTGGTCAGGGGATAGGGGGGTGGTCTGGGGTGGGGGTTAGGGTGGTGATCAGGTTTCCACACATCTCAGGAGGGATTTTGCTTCTCTCTTCTTTACAGATCTTCTCTAAATCCTGAAGGTTTTCTTGGCTGTTTCTTGGCAACTCGAAGTTTCAGCTCCTCCATACATTTTCTATAGGATTAAGGTCTGGAGACCGGCTAGGCCACTCCATGACCTTAATGTGCTTCTTCTTGAGCCCCTCCTTTGTTGCCTTGGCGATATGTTTTGGGTCATTGTCATGCTGGAAGACCCATCCATGACCCATCTTCAGTGTTCTGGCTGTTTTGGGTCATTGTCATGCTGGAAGACCCATCCATGACCCATCTTCAGTGTTCTGGCTGAGGGAAGAAGGTTCTCCTCCAAGATCTTACAATACGTGGCCCCGCCCATTGGCCCCTCAATGCGGGAAAGTCGGCCGGGACCTTTATCAGAGAAACACCCCAAAGCCTCATGTTTCCCCCTCCGTGTGACTGTAGGGATGGAGTTCTTAGGGTCATAGTCACCATTTTTCTTCCTCCAAACACGGCGTGCGGAAATGAATATCCGACAATACAAGCCCCCCCGTTCACCTGCTGCGCTCGCCCCTGACGTCCTCTTCGCCGCTCAGCCTGGCCGTTGATTGGCTAGAGTGGGTGAATTGAAAGCAGAGCAGCCATTGGCACTGGGTCTGCAGGCAGGGGGCTTATTGGAGTCTGGAAGCCCCCTTTAACAGGGGTCCCCAGATCCCGCCCCCCCCCCATGTGAATGAGCATGAGGTACATTTTATCCCTAATCCTTCACTAAAAATGTGTCAAAAATAAATAAAAAGACAGAGAAGGTTTTTTTCTCGGGTGGAAGGCGGCGTTCATCATGATTTACTTTGGGGGGAATTGTCCCAGTCTCTGTGTTTTGGTGAATGGGTACAATGTGCTCCCAGGACCTGTAGGTCCCCTTGTTAAAGAGGGCTTCCAGATTCCAATAAGCCTCCCGCCAACCATTACCCAGTTTTGTGGGAAAGAGGCCCTCATGGGGACAAGGTGCTTTGGGGCAGGGGGGAGCCCTTAGGGTTAGCCCCCCCTCTCCCCCCTTGCATGCTCGGAGAAAGGTCTGGTAGGGATTGCGATGGGGGGGCGGGGAACCTCCACGCTGTTTCTGCTGCCACTGGTTTGTTTATATTCTGCTGTCAGCTGGGAATCCAGCTGACAGCAGATGAGTCATGGTTGCTAAGGACGCGGTGGCAGGAAGGCCGCCCTGCTCCTTAACAACCAGCTATTATCAAATTCATTGAAATTCGTTACTGTTGTATTCGGAAATTCTAATACATCCTGACTTTCTGAAAAATGCAAATGTTGTCCGAATTTCAATTCACAGAAAAACGAACCGCAGATGTCTAGTGACAGACAGATGCCTTGTCTTTATAAAGACATGGAGGAGCGAGTTTTGGATGGAGGAACTTGACTGGCCTGCCCAGAATCTTAACCTCAACCCCATAAACTGTGAGCCAGGCCTTCTCATCCAACATCAGTGCCTGACCTCACAAATGCTCTTCTGGAAGAATGGTCAAACATTCCCATAGACACCCTCCTAAACCTTGTGAACGGCCTTCCCAGAAGAGGTGAAGCTGTTATAGCTGCACAGGGTGGGGCCAACTCAATATTGAACCCTCCGGACTAAGACTGGGGGAGGGGCATTAAAGTTCATGTGAAGGCAGGCGTCCCAATACTTTTGGTAATATAGTGTACTTGTGGAGGAAAGGATCAGAGGCAGATAATGTAGATCCTATACCCCCCTCAGTCATAGCCGCCCGTCTCTATTTCTCCATGTAATGTCTACTATGTAATGAGCCTGTAGAGCTTCTTCATCTTATCTTCTTCTTCTTATCACAGTTCCTCCTTTGCCAACGCTGAACCCCGGGCCGCCGCTGGTGGAAGGGGTGGGCCAGACAATAGTGGCTTCCTGTACAGCAGAAGGAAACCCCGCCCCCAGACTGACCTGGCAGACAGAGGTGATTGGCACAAACTCATCTCGCACTTACGATCACTCCCGATCGACCTCGGTGACCAGCGAGTTTTATGTTGTGCCGGTGCGCAGTATGAATGGCAAGGTGCTGAGCTGTGTGATATCGCACCCTGGTTTCCAGGAGGAGAAGAGGATCGCCCATGTGCTCTCTGTCAAGTGTAAGTACTGCAAGCCTGAAGCAAGAACTGTCTGAATTGCAGCATTCTGATCCCAGCTGACAGCATTTTCCCCCCACAGATCTCGCTGAGGCATCGATACAAGGGCACGACGGCTGGTTTGTGGGCAAAGATGGTTCTGCCCTCCAATGCTTGTGTGATGGTAACCCGCCTCCAGTCTACCAGTGGTCCAGGTAAGAGACAATCTCAGAGTCTGAAATGAAGGCTGGCAGTGTGATGAGGTCATGTGATCACTCCGAGCCAATGTAGTGAAGGCCGGCAGTGTGGTGAGGTCATGTGATCACTCAGAGCCAATGTAATGAAGGCTGGCAGTGTGGTGAGGTCATGTGATCACTCAGAGCCAATGTAGTGAAGGCCGGCAGTGTGCTGAGGTCATGTGATCACTCCGAGCCAATGTAGTGAAGGCCGGCAGGGTGGTGAGGTCATGTGATCACTCAGAGCCAATGTAGTGAAGGCCGGCAGGGTGAGGTCATGTGATCACTCAGAGCCAATGTAGTGAAGGCCGGCAGTGTGGTGAGGTCATGTGATCACTCAGAGCCAATGTAGTGAAGGCCGGCAGTGTGCTGAGGTCATGTGATCACTCCGAGCCAATGTAGTGAAGGCCGGCAGTGTGGTGAGGTCATGTGATCACTCAGAGCCAATGTAGTGAAGGCAGGCAGTGTGGTGAGGTCATGTGATCACTCAGAGCCAATGTAGTGAAGGCTGGCAGTGTGCTGAGGTCATGTGATCACTCCGAGCCAATGTAGTGAAGGCCGGCAGTGTGGTGAGGTCATGTGATCACTCAGAGCCAATGTAGTGAAGGCAGGCAGTGTGGTGAGGTCATGTGATCACTCAGAGCCAATGTAATGAAGGCTGGCAGTGTGGTGAGGTCATGTGATCACTCAGAGCCAATGTAGTGAAGGCCGGCAGTGTGGTGAGGTCATGTGATCACTCAGAGCCAATGTAATGAAGGCCGGCAGTGTAGTGAGGTCATGTGATCACTCAGAGCCAATGTAGTGAAGGCCGGCAGTGTGGTGAGGTCATGTGATCACTCAGAGCCAATGTAATGAAGGCCGGCAGTGTAGTGAGGTCATGTGATCACTCAGAGCCAATGTAGTGAAGGCCGGCAGTGTGCTGAGGTCATGTGATCACTCCGAGCCAATGTAGTGAAGGCCGGCAGTGTGGTGAGGTCATGTGATCACTCAGAGCCAATGTAATGAAGGCTGGCAGTGTGGTGAGGTCATGTGATCACTCAGAGCCAATGTAGTGAAGGCCGACAGTGTGCTGAGGTCATGTGATCACTCAGAGCCAATGTAGTGAAGGCCGGCAGGGTGAGGTCATGTGATCACTCAGAGCCAATGTAGTGAAGGCCGGCAGTGTGGTGAGGTCATGTGATCACTCAGAGCCAATGTAGTGAAGGCAGGCAGTGTGGTGAGGTCATGTGATCACTCCGAGCCAATGTAGTGAAGGCCGGCAGTGTGGTGAGGTCATGTGATCACTCAGAGCCAATGTAGTGAAGGCAGGCAGTGTGGTGAGGTCATGTGATCACTCCGAGCCAATGTAGTGAAGGCCGGCAGTGTGGTGAGGTCATGTGATCACTCAGAGCCAATGTAGTGAAGGCAGGCAGTGTGGTGAGGTCATGTGATCACTCCGAGCCAATGTAGTGAAGGCTGGCAGTGTGCTGAGGTCATGTGATCACTCCGAGCCAATGTAGTGAAGGCCGGCAGTGTGGTGAGGTCATGTGATCACTCAGAGCCAATGTAGTGAAGGCAGGCAGTGTGGTGAGGTCATGTGATCACTCCGAGCCAATGTAGTGAAGGCTGGCAGTGTGCTGAGGTCATGTGATCACTCCGAGCCAATGTAATGAAGGCTGGCAGTGTGCTGAGGTCATGTGATCACTCCGAGCCAATGTAGTGAAGGCAGGCAGTGTGGTGAGGTCATGTGATCACTCCGAGCCAATGTAGTGAAGGCTGGCAGTGTGCTGAGGTCATGTGATCACTCTGAGCCAATGTAGTGAAGGCCGGCAGTGTGGTGAGGTCATGTGATCACTCAGAGCCAATGTAGTGAAGGCCGGCAGTGTGGTGAGGTCATGTGATCACTCAGAGCCAATGTAGTGAAGGCCGGCAGTGTGGTGAGGTCATGTGATCACTCAGAGCCAATGTAATGAAGGCTGGCAGTGTGGTGAGGTCATGTGAACACTCAGAGCCAATGTAGTGAAGGCCGGCAGTGTGCTGAGGTCATGTGATCACTCCGAGCCAATGTAGTGAAGGCTGGCAGTGTGGTGAGGTCATGTGATCACTCAGAGCCAATGTAATGAAGGCTGGCAGTGTGGTGAGGTCATGTGATCACTCAGAGCCAATGTAGTGAAGGCTGGCAGTGTGGTGAGGTCATGTGATCACTCAGAGCCAATGTAGTGAAGGCCGGCAGTGTGCTGAGGTCATGTGATCACTCAGAGCCAATGTAGTGAAGGCCGGCAGTGTGGTGAGGTCATTCTAGATTGGCCTGCAGAGAACCACCATGTTAAAATCACAACAGTACAGTGGGGGGTGGGTGAATCTATTCCCACCAGTGGTGGAACTATCAGGTTTGGAAAGATCACACTTGAGACCAGGCCTTGGCATTCTGGAACTGTCAGGGGGTCTCAGTGAGGTTTCTGGCTGCAGAGCTCTGAGTGTCCCTCTCATACAGCCCAGAGCCGGCACTGACAGTTCCCCCTCCCCCTCCCTCACACTGATTGGACGCACTGATTGGCTGCACTGATTGGCTGCACTGATTGGACGCACTGATTGGCTGCACTGATTGGCTGCACTGATAGGCTGCACTGATTGGCCGCACTAATAATAAGTGTAAACAATGTACTAGCCGTCTTGCCAGGTTATCGTCTCTCCTCTCCCCACACAGACACGGGAAGAAAGGAGTGCCGATAACAGGTAAGTCTGTTTACATGTGATCAGCTGATCACATGGTAAAGGGTCGCTGTGATTGTCCCTTTACCATGATCAGCTGTGACTGAAGGACACAACCGTCACAGAGCGCACTGGATGATCGCCGCAGGGGACACACGGGAGGCGGGGCTCTGAGAATCCTCCATTGATGCCCTCCCATAACTGGATGGAAGGGGGTGGAGTCAGGGGAGCCCTGAAGGTTCTAATCCTCTGATACCCACCATCCTCTGATACCCACCATGTGCATGTGCAGTGCGGCGGGGAGGGGGATATATAATAGTGGGTGCAGTGCGGCAGGGGGATTGCAGTGCAGCGGGGGGAGTGCAGTGCGGCGGGAGGGAGTGCAGTGCGGTGGGGGAGGGGATATAAGATAGCGGGTGCAGTGCGGCGGGGGGAGTGCAGTGCGGCGGGGGGAGTGCAGTGCGGCGGGGGAGTGCAGTGCAGCGGGGAGGGTGCGCAGTGCGGCGGGGGGGTGCAGTGCGGCGGGGGAGTGCAGTGCGGCGGGGGAGTGCAGTGCGGCGGGGGGAGTGCAGTGCGGCGGGGAGGGTGCGCAGTGCGGCGGGGGGAGTGCAGTGCGGTGGGGGGAGTGCAGTGCGGCAGGGGGAGTGCAGTGCGGTGGGGGGAGTGCAGTGCGGCGGGGAGGGTGCACAGTGCGGCGGGGGGAGTGCAGTGCAGCGGGGAGCGCAGTGCGGCGGGGGAGTGCAGTGCGGCGGGGGGGGGAATACAGTAGAATCTCGCTGACGTCAGCCAGCCTCCAGCTTGGATATAAATTCAGAGATGAAAGTGAAGATGTCATCTGGGATGAGACAGAAATCGCTGATTCATCCAGAAAAGGAGAAGCAGCGAAACGCGTCGTGACACGCCTGGGAGGGAGCGATACGAAGTGCGGAGCGGTCATGTCAGCCTGGTTAGCCGCACATATCTGGGGTCCCCATGTTCCATCAGGTCACCATAGACAGTCTCTATGATCATTGGACAGGAGGGGCCCCAGGGCCCATCTCAGTGCTCTCATGTCTGGGGGCCCCGGGGCTCCTCGCCCGTCACTGTGTGGGAATCGGAGCAGCTGGAGATTCTGGTCAGACCAGTTGATGATGTCATAGGATGATCACACCTTTCCTGCGAGCCGCGGCTTGTGTCTGAGTAACCCTTTCATCTGTAGAGAAGAGAAGGATTGAGGGGAATTATTTTCCAGCACACCGCTGACTTCCTGCCCGAGCGCTCAGGGATTGCAGAGTGATCGGCAGTGGAAAATCCCTGACTCATTATCCAACATGGCGGCCCTGAGACTGAATGTCTTACATTGTAGCATCGCATCCAATGGACTCCGCCGATACATTTCACCATAGGTTTGGGGTACTGGGTCCCCTGATCTAATGAGAGGTGCCGGGGGCTTTCAGAATGTGGCCCCCGGGTACTCAGGGGCCACTGCTGGGCTCTTGGGTGAAAGTATGAGGGGTTCCCATCCAATGCTGAATATTCCTGGGAATTGTACGGAATTTTATCCTGTGATTTTCTCTTCCAGGGAGAACGGATCTCTTCCCGAGGAGGTGACCTTCGATGGGGACAGATTGCTCTTCCCGGGGCCCCTGAGTGCGGCGGACGCCGGGCTCTATACCTGCCAGGCATCCAATGACGTGGGCAGCAGACAGGCCAGTGTCAGCGTCTATATAGCCGGTCAGTATACATCGGGCCCTTCTACTCCCTGTATAGGGCCCCAAGGTGTCATGGCGGGGGAGGGGGGTCCCTAATCATTATTCCCTCTAATATGTATATATATATAGTGACATCACATATGAGGCCCCGCCCACATCACTAACATCCCCTCCCACTCATAGATGACCCCCAGCACCACCCTGTCCTACAAAGTGTCCCCTCACCCCCAGCACCACCCTGTCCTACAAAGTGTCCCCTCACCCCCAGCACCACCCTGTCCTACAAAGTGTCCCCTCACCCCCAGCACCACCCTGTCCTACAAAGTGTCCACTCACCACCAGCACCACCCTGTCCTACAAAGTGTCCCCTCACCACCAGCACCACCCTGTCCTACAAAGTGTCCCCTCACCCCCAGCACCACCCTGTCCTACAAAGTGTCCCCTCACCACCAGCACCACCCTGTCCTACAAAGTGTCCCCTCACCACCAGCACCACCCTGTCCTACAAAGTGTCCCCTCACCCCCAGCACCACCCTGTCCTACAAAGTGTCCCCTCACCCCCAGCACCACCCTGTCCTACAAAGTGTCCCCTCAACACCAGCACCACCCTGTCCTACAAAGTGTCCGCTCACCACCAGCACCACCCTGTCCTACAAAGTGTCCCCTCACCCCCAGCACCACCCTGTCCTACAAAGTGTCCCCTCACCACCAGCACCACCCTGTCCTACAAAGTGTCCGCTCACCACCAGCACCACCCTGTCCTACAAAGTGTCCCCTCACCCCCAGCACCACCCTGTCCTACAAAGTGTCCCCTCACCCCCAGCACCACCCTGTCCTACAAAGTGTCCACTCACCACCAGCACCACCCTATCCTACAAAGTGTCCCCTCACCACCAACACCACCCTGTCCTACAAAGTGTCCCCTCACCACCAACACCACCCTGTCCTACAAAGTGTCCACTCACCACCAGCACCACCCTGTCCTACAAAGTGTCCACTCACCACCAGCACCACCCTGTCCTACAAAGTGTCCCCTCACCACCAACACCACCCTGTCCTACAAAGTGTCCCCTCACCCCCAGCACCACCCTGTCCTACAAAGTGTCCCCTCACCCCCAGCACCACCCTGTCCTACAAAGTGTCCCCTCACCACCAGCACCACCCTGTCCTACAAAGTGTCCCCTCACCACCAGCACCACCCTGTCCTACAAAGTGTCCCCTCACCCCCAGCACCACCCTGTCCTACAAAGTGTCCCCTCACCCCCAGCACCACCCTGTCCTACAAAGTGTCCCCTCAACACCAGCACCACCCTGTCCTACAAAGTGTCCCCTCACCCCCAGCACCACCCTGTCCTACAAAGTGTCCCCTCACCCCCAGCACCACCCTGTCCTACAAAGTGTCTCCTCACCCCCAGCACCACCCTGTCCTACAAAGTGTCCCCTCACCACCAGCACCACCCTGTCCTACAAAGTGTCCCCTCACCCCCAGCACCACCCTGTCCTACAAAGTGTCCCCTCACCCCCAGCACCACCCTGTCCTACAAAGTGTCCCCTCACCCCCAGCACCACCCTGTCCTACAAAGTGTCCCCTCACCCCCAGCACCACCCTGTCCTACAAAGTGTCCCCTCAACACCAGCACCACCCTGTCCTACAAAGTGTCCCCTCACCCCCAGCACCACCCTGTCCTACAAAGTGTCCCCTCACCCCCAGCAGCACCCTGTCCTACAAAGTGTCCCCTCACCACCAGCATCACCCTGTCCTACAAAGTGTCCCCTCACCACCAGCACCACCCTGTCCTACAAAGTGTCCGCTCACCACCAGCACCACCCTGTCCTACAAAGTGTCCGCTCACCACCAGCACCACCCTGTCCTACAAAGTGTCCCCTCACCACCAGCACCACCCTGTCCTACAAAGTTTCCCCTCACCACCAGCACCACCTTCTCCTACAAAGTGTCCCCTCACCCCCAGCACTACCCTGTCCTTCAAAGTGTCCCCTCACCCCCAGCACCACCCTGTCCTACAAAGTGTCCCCTCACCACCAGCACCACCCTGTCCTACAAAGTGTCCCCTCACCACCAGCACCACCCTGTCCTACAAAGTGTCCCCTCACCCCCAGCACCACCCTGTCCTACAAAGTGTCCCCTCACCCCCAGCACCACCCTGTCCTACAAAGTGTCCACTCACCACCAGCACCACCCTATCCTACAAAGTGTCCCCTCACCACCAACACCACCCTGTCCTACAAAGTGTCCCCTCACCACCAACACCACCCTGTCCTACAAAGTGTCCACTCACCACCAGCACCACCCTGTCCTACAAAGTGTCCACTCACCACCAGCACCACCCTGTCCTACAAAGTGTCCCCTCACCACCAACACCACCCTGTCCTACAAAGTGTCCCCTCACCCCCAGCACCACCCTGTCCTACAAAGTGTCCCCTCACCCCCAGCACCACCCTGTCCTACAAAGTGTCCCCTCACCACCAGCACCACCCTGTCCTACAAAGTGTCCCCTCACCACCAGCACCACCCTGTCCTACAAAGTGTCCCCTCACCACCAGCACCACCCTGTCCTACAAAGTGTCCCCTCACCCCCAGCACCACCCTGTCCTACAAAGTGTCCCCTCACCCCCAGCACCACCCTGTCCTACAAAGTGTCCCCTCAACACCAGCACCACCCTGTCCTACAAAGTGTCCCCTCACCCCCAGCACCACCCTGTCCTACAAAGTGTCCCCTCACCCCCAGCACCACCCTGTCCTACAAAGTGTCTCCTCACCCCCAGCACCACCCTGTCCTACAAAGTGTCCCCTCACCACCAGCACCACCCTGTCCTACAAAGTGTCCCCTCACCCCCAGCACCACCCTGTCCTACAAAGTGTCCCCTCACCCCCAGCACCACCCTGTCCTACAAAGTGTCCCCTCACCCCCAGCACCACCCTGTCCTACAAAGTGTCCCCTCACCCCCAGCACCACCCTGTCCTACAAAGTGTCCCCTCAACACCAGCACCACCCTGTCCTACAAAGTGTCCCCTCACCCCCAGCACCACCCTGTCCTACAAAGTGTCCCCTCACCCCCAGCAGCACCCTGTCCTACAAAGTGTCCCCTCACCACCAGCATCACCCTGTCCTACAAAGTGTCCGCTCACCCTCAGCACCACCCTGTCCTACAAAGTGTCCCCTCACCCCTAGCACCACCCTGTCCTACAAAGTGTCCCCTCACCACCAGCACCACCCTGTCCTACAAAGTGTCCCCTCACCCCCAGCACCACCCTGTCCTACAAAGTGTCCCCTCACCACCAGCACCACCCTGTCCTACAAAGTGTCCCCTCACCACCAGCACCACCCTGTCCTACAAAGTGTCCCCTCACCCCCAGCACCACCCTGTCCTACAAAGTGTCCGCTCACCACCAGCACCACCCTGTCCTACAAAGTGTCCGCTCACCACCAGCACCACCCTGTCCTACAAAGTGTCCCCTCACCACCAGCACCACCCTGTCCTACAAAGTTTCCCCTCACCACCAGCACCACCTTCTCCTACAAAGTGTCCCCTCACCCCCAGCACTACCCTGTCCTTCAAAGTGTCCCCTCACCCCCAGCACCACCCTGTCCTACAAAGTGTCCCCTCACCACCAGCACCACCCTGTCCTACAAAGTGTCCCCTCACCACCAGCACCACCCTGTCCTACAAAGTGTCCCCTCACCCCCAGCACCACCCTGTCCTACAAAGTGTCCCCTCACCCCCAGCACCACCCTGTCCTACAAAGTGTCCCCTCACCCCCAGCACCACCCTGTCCTACAAAGTGTCCCCTCAACACCAGCACCACCCTGTCCTACAAAGTGTCCCCTCACCCCCAGCACCACCCTGTCCTACAAAGTGTCCCCTCACCCCCAGCAGCACCCTGTCCTACAAAGTGTCCCCTCACCACCAGCATCACCCTGTCCTACAAAGTGTCCCCTCACCACCAGCACCACCCTGTCCTACAAAGTGTCCCCTCACCACCAGCACCACCCTGTCCTACAAAGTGTCCCCTCACCACCAGCACCACCCTGTCCTACAAAGTGTCCCCTCACCCCCAGCACCACCCTGTCCTACAAAGTGTCCCCTCACCCCCAGCACCACCCTGTCCTACAAAGTGTCCCCTCAACACCAGCACCACCCTGTCCTACAAAGTGTCCCCTCACCCCCAGCACCACCCTGTCCTACAAAGTGTCCCCTCACCACCAGCACCACCCTGTCCTACAAAGTGTCCCCTCACCACCAGCACCACCCTGTCCTACAAAGTGTCCCCTCACCCCCAGCACCACCCTGTCCTACAAAGTGTCCCCTCACCCCCAGCACCACCCTGTCCTACAAAGTGTCCCCTCACCCCCAGCACCACCCTGTCCTACAAAGTGTCCCCTCACCCCCAGCACCACCCTGTCCTACAAAGTGTCCCCTCAACACCAGCACCACCCTGTCCTACAAAGTGTCCCCTCACCCCCAGCACCACCCTGTCCTACAAAGTGTCCCCTCACCCCCAGCAGCACCCTGTCCTACAAAGTGTCCCCTCACCACCAGCATCACCCTGTCCTACAAAGTGTCCGCTCACCCTCAGCACCACCCTGTCCTACAAAGTGTCCCCTCACCCCTAGCACCACCCTGTCCTACAAAGTGTCCCCTCACCACCAGCACCACCCTGTCCTACAAAGTGTCCCCTCACCCCCAGCACCACCCTGTCCTACAAAGTGTCCCCTCAGCACCAGCACCACCCTGTCCTACAAAGTGTCCGCTCACCACCAGCACCACCCTGTCCTACAAAGTGTCCCCTCAACACCAGCACCACCCTGTCCTACAAAGTGTCCCCTCACCCCCAGCACCACCCTGTCCTACAAAGTGTCCCCTCACCCCCAGCAGCACCCTGTCCTACAAAGTGTCCCCTCACCACCAGCATCACCCTGTCCTACAAAGTGTCCGCTCACCCTCAGCACCACCCTGTCCTACAAAGTGTCCCCTCACCCCCAGCACCACCCTGTCCTACAAAGTGTCCCCTCACCACCAGCACCACCCTGTCCTACAAAGTGTCCCCTCACCCCCAGCACCACCCTGTCCTACAAAGTGTCCCCTCACCCCTAGCACCACCCTGTCCTACAAAGTGTCCGCTCACCCCCAGCACCACCCTGTCCTACAAAGTGTCAGCTCACCACCAGCACCACCCTGTCCTACAAAGTGTCCCCTCACCCCCAGCACCATCCTGTCCTACAAAGTGTCCCCTCACCCCCAGCACCACCCTGTCCTACAAAGTGTCCGCTCACCTCCAGCACCATCCTGTCCTACAAAGTGTCCGCTCACCCCCAGCACCACCCTGTCCTACAAAGTGTCCCCTCACCCCCAGCACCACCCTGTCCTACAAAGTGTCCCCTCACCCCCAGCACCACCCTGTCCTACAAAGTGTCCCCTCACCCCCAGCACCACCCTGTCCTACAAAGTGTCCCCTCACCACCAGCACCACCTTGTCCTGCAAAGTGTCCCCTCACCCCCAGCACCATCCTGTCCTACAAAGTGTCCCCTCACCCCCAGCACCACCCTGTCCTACAAAGTGTCCCCTCACCCCCAGCACCACCCTGTCCTATAAAGTGTCCCCTCACCACCAGCACCACCCTGTCCTACAAAGTGTCCCCTCACCCCCAGCACCACCCTGTCCTACAAAGTGTCCGCTCACCCCCAGCACCATCCTGTCCTACAAAGTGTCCGCTCACCCCCAGCACCACCTTGTCCTACAAAGTGTCCCCTCACCACCAGCACCACCCTGTCCTACAAAGTGTCCCCTCACCACCAGCACCACCCTGTCCTACAAAGTGTCCCCTCACCCCCAGCACCACCCTGTCCTACAAAGTGTCCCCTCACCCCCAGCACCACCCTGTCCTACAAAGTGTCCCCTCACCCCCAGCACCATCCTGTCCTACAAAGTGTCCGCTCACCCCCAGCACCACCCTGTCCTACAAAGTGTCCGCTCACCACCAGCACCACCCTGTCCTACAAAGTGTCCCCTCACCACCAGCACCACCCTGTCCTACAAAGTGTCCCCTCACCACCAGCACCACCCTGTCCTACAAAGTGTCCCCTCACCCCCAGCACCACCCTGTCCTACAAAGTGTCCCCTCACCCCCAGCACCACCCTGTCCTACAAAGTGTCCCCTCACCCCCAGCACCACCCTGTCCTACAAAGTGTCCGCTCACCACCAGCACCACCCTGTCCTACAAAGTGTCCCCTCACCACCAGCACCACCCTGTCCTACAAAGTGTCCCCTCACCCCCAGCACCATCCTGTCCTACAAAGTGTCCGCTCACCACCAGCACCACCCTGTCCTACAAAGTGTCCCCTCACCCCCAGCACCACCCTGTCCTACAAAGTGTCCCCTCACCACCAGCACCACCCTGTCCTACAAAGTGTCCCCTCACCACCAGCACCACCCTGTCCTACAAAGTGTCCCCTCACCCCCAGCACCACCTTCTCCTACAAAGTGTCCACTCACCACCAGCACCACCCTGTCCTACAAAGTGTCCCCTCACCCCCAGCACCACCCTGTCCTACAAAGTGTCCCCTCACCACCAGCACCACCTTCTCCTACAAAGTGACCCCTCACCCCCAGCATCACCCTGTCCTACAAAGTGTCCCCTCACCACTAGCACCACCCTGTCCTACAAAGTGTCCCCTCACCACCAGCACCACCCTGTCCTACAAAGTGTCCGCTCACCACCAGCACCACCCTGTCCTACAAAGTGTCCCCTCACCACCAGCACCACCCTGTCCTACAAAGTGTCCCCTCACCACCAGCACCACCCTGTCCTACAAAGTGTCCCCTCACCACCAGCACCACCCTGTCCTACAAAGTGTCCCCTCACCCCCAGCACCACCCTGTCCTACAAAGTGTTCGCTCACCACCAGCACCACCCTGTCCTACAAAGTGTCCCCTCACCACCAGCACCACCCTGTCCTACAAAGTGTCCCCTCACCACTAGCACCACCCTGTCCTACAAAGTGTCCCCTCACCACCAGCACCACCCTGTCCTACAAAGTGTCCGCTCACCACCAGCACCACCCTGTCCTACAAAGTGTCCCCTCACCACCAGCACCACCCTGTCCTACAAAGTGTCCCCTCACCACCAGCACCACCCTGTCCTACAAAGTGTCCCCTCACCACCAGCACCACCCTGTCCTACAAAGTGTCCCCTCACCCCCAGCACCACCCTGTCCTACAAAGTGTTCGCTCACCACCAGCACCACCCTGTCCTACAAAGTGTCCCCTCACCCCCAGCACCACCCTGTCCTACAAAGTGTCCGCTCACAACCAGCACCACCCTGTCCTACAAAGTGTCCCCTCACCACCAGCACCACCCTGTCCTACAAAGTGTCCCCTCACCCCCAGCACCACCCTGTCCTACAAAGTGTCCCCCCACCACCAGCACCACCCTGTCCTACAAAGTGTCCCCTCACCCCCAGCACCACCCTGTCCTACAAAGTGTCCCCCACCCCCAGTACCACCCTATACTACAAAGTGTCCCCTCACCCCCAGCACCACCCTGTCCTACAAAGTGTCCCCTCACCACCAGCACCACCCTGTCCTACAAAGTGTCCCCTCACCCCCAGCACCACCCTGTCCTACAAAGTGTCCCCTCAATACCAACACCACCCTGTCCTACAAAGTGTCCCCTCACCCCCAGCACCACCCTGTCCTACAAAGTGTCCCCTCACCACCAGCACCACCCTGTCCTACAAAGTGTCCCCTCACCCCCAGCACCACCCTGTCCTACAAAGTGTCCGCTCACAACCAGCACCACCCTGTCCTACAAAGTGTCCCCTCACCACCAGCACCACCCTGTCCTACAAAGTGTCCCCTCACCCCCAGCACCACCCTGTCCTACAAAGTGTCCCCCAACCACCAGCACCACCCTGTCCTACAAAGTGTCCCCTCACCACCAGCACCACCCTGTCCTACAAAGTGTCCCCTCACCACCAGCACCACCCTGTCCTACAAAGTGTCCCCTCACCCCCAGCACCACCCTGTCCTACAAAGTGTCCCCTCACCACCAGCACCACCTTCTCCTACAAAGTGTCCCCTCACCACCAGCACCACCCTGTCCTACAAAGTGTCCCCTCACCCCCAGCACCACCCTGTCCTACAAAGTGTCCCCTCACCACCAGCACCACCCTGTCCTACAAAGTGTCCCCTCACCACCAGCACCACCCTGTCCTACAAAGTGTCCGCTCACCACCAGCACCACCCTGTCCTACAAAGTGTCCCCTCACCACCAGCACCACCCTGTCCTACAAAGTGTCCCCTTACCCCCAGCACCACCCTGTCCTACAAAGTGTCCCGTCACCCCCAGCACCACCCTGTCCTACAAAGTGTCCCCTCACCACCAGCACCACCCTGTCCTACAAAGTGTCCCCTCACCCCCAGCACCACCCTGTCCTACAAAGTGTCCCCTCACACCCAGCACCACCCTGTCCTACAAAGTGTCCCCTCACCACCAGCACCACCCTGTCCTACAAAGTGTCCGCTCACCACCAGCACCACCCTGTCCTACAAAGTGTCCCCTCACCACCAGCACCACCCTGTCCTACAAAGTGTCCCCTCACCACCAGCACCACCCTGTCCTACAAAGTGTCCGCTCACCACCAGCACCACCCTGTCCTACAAAGTGTCCCCTCACCACCAGCACCACCCTGTCCTACAAAGTGTCCCCTCACCCCCAGCACCACCCTGTCCTACAAAGTGTCCCCTCACCCCCAGCATCACCCTGTCCTACAAAGTGTCCCCTCACCACTAGCACCACCCTGTCCTACAAAGTGTCCCCTCACCACCAGCACCACCCTGTCCTACAAAGTGTCCCCTCACCCCCAGCACCACCCTGTCCTACAAAGTGTCCCCCCACCACCAGCACCACCCTGTCCTACAAAGTGTCCCCTCACCCCCAGCACCACCCTGTCCTACAAAGTGTCCCCCACCCCCAGCACCACCCTATACTACAAAGTGTCCCCTCACCCCCAGCACCACCCTGTCCTACAAAGTGTCCCCTCACCACCAGCACCACCCTGTCCTACAAAGTGTCCCCTCACCCCCAGCACCACCCTGTCCTACAAAGTGTCCCCTCAATACCAACACCACCCTGTCCTACAAAGTGTCCCCTCACCACCAGCACCACCCTGTCCTACAAAGTGTCCCCTCACCACCAGCACCACCCTGTCCTACAAAGTGTCCCCTCACCCCCAGCACCACCCTGTCCTACAAAGTGTCCGCTCACAACCAGCACCACCCTGTCCTACAAAGTGTCCCCTCACCACCAGCACCACCCTGTCCTACAAAGTGTCCCCTCACCCCCAGCACCACCCTGTCCTACAAAGTGTCCCCCAACCACCAGCACCACCCTGTCCTACAAAGTGTCCCCTCACCACCAGCACCACCCTGTCCTACAAAGTGTCCCCTCACCACCAGCACCACCCTGTCCTACAAAGTGTCCCCTCACCCCCAGCACCACCCTGTCCTACAAAGTGTCCCCTCACCACCAGCACCACCTTCTCCTACAAAGTGTCCCCTCACCACCAGCACCACCCTGTCCTACAAAGTGTCCCCTCACCCCCAGCACCACCCTGTCCTACAAAGTGTCCCCTCACCACCAGCACCACCCTGTCCTACAAAGTGTCCCCTCACCACCAGCACCACCCTGTCCTACAAAGTGTCCGCTCACCACCAGCACCACCCTGTCCTACAAAGTGTCCCCTCACCACCAGCACCACCCTGTCCTACAAAGTGTCCCCTTACCCCCAGCACCACCCTGTCCTACAAAGTGTCCCGTCACCCCCAGCACCACCCTGTCCTACAAAGTGTCCCCTCACCACCAGCACCACCCTGTCCTACAAAGTGTCCCCTCACCCCCAGCACCACCCTGTCCTACAAAGTGTCCCCTCACACCCAGCACCACCCTGTCCTACAAAGTGTCCCCTCACCACCAGCACCACCCTGTCCTACAAAGTGTCCGCTCACCACCAGCACCAACCTGTCCTACAAAGTGTCCCCTCACCACCAGCACCACCCTGTCCTACAAAGTGTCCCCTCACCACCAGCACCACCCTGTCCTACAAAGTGTCCACTCACCACCAGCACCACCCTGTCCTACAAAGTGTCCCCTCACCACCAGCACCACCCTGTCCTACAAAGTGTCCCCTCACCCCCAGCACCACCCTGTCCTACAAAGTGTCCCCTCACCCCCAGCACCACCCTGTCCTACAAAGTGTCCGCTCACCACCAGCACCACCCTGTCCTACAAAGTGTCCCCTCACCACCAGCACCACCCTGTCCTACAAAGTGTCCGCTCACCACCAGCACCACCCTGTCCTACAAAGTGTCCCCTCACCGCCAGCACCATCCTGTCCTACAAAGTGTCCCCTCACCCCCAGCACCACCCTGTCCTACAAAGTGTCCCCTCACCACCAGCACCACCCTGTCCTACAAAGTGTCCCCTCACCACCAGCACCACCCTGTCCTACAAAGTGTCCCCTCACCCCCAGCACCACCCTGTCCTACAAAGTGTCCCCTCACCACCAGCACCACCCTGTCCTACAAAGTGTCCCCTCACCACCAGCACCACCCTGTCCTACAAAGTGTCCCCTCACCACCAGCACCACCCTGTCCTACAAAGTGTCCCCTCACCACCAGCACCACCCTGTCCTACAAAGTGTCCGCTCACCACCAGCACCACCCTGTCCTACAAAGTGTCCGCTCACCACCAGCACCACCCTGTCCTACAAAGTGTCCCCTCACCCCCAGCACCATCCTGTCCTACAAAGTGTCCCCTCACCCCCAGCACCACCCTGTCCTACAAAGTGTCCCCTCACCACCAGCACCACCCTGTCCTACAAAGTGTCCCCTCACCACCAGCACCACCCTGTCCTACAAAGTGTCCCCTCACCCCCAGCACCACCCTGTCCTACAAAGTGTCCCCTCACCCCCAGCACCACCCTGTCCTACAAAGTGTCCCCTCACCACCAGCACCACCCTGTCCTACAAAGTGTCCCCTCACCACCAGCACCACCCTGTCCTACAAAGTGTCCCCTCACCACCAGCACCACCCTGTCCTACAACGTGTCCCCTCACCACCAGCACCACCCTGTCCTACAAAGTGTCCCCTCACCACCAGCACCACCCTGTCCTACAAAGTGTCCCCCCACCCCCAGCACCACCCTGTCCTACAAAGTGTCCGCTCACCCCCAGCACCACCCTGTCCTACAAAGTGTCCCGTTTACCACCAGCACCACCCTGTCCTACAAAGTGTCCCCTCACCACCAGCACCACCCTGTCCTACAAAGTGTCCCCTCACCACCAGCACCACCCTGTCCTACAAAGTGTCCCCTCACCACCAGCACCACCCTGTCCTACAAAGTGTCCCCTCACCACCAGCACCACCCTGTCCTACAAAGTGTCCCCTCACCACCAGCACCACCCTGTCCTACAAAGTGTCCGCTCACCACCAGCACCACCCTGACCTACAAAGTGTCCGCTCACCACCAGCACCACCCTGTCCTACAAAGTGTCCCCTCACCCCCAGCACCATCCTGTCCTACAAAGTGTCCCCTCACCCCCAGCACCACCCTGTCCTACAAAGTGTCCCCTCACCACCAGCACCACCCTGTCCTACAAAGTGTCCCCTCACCACCAGCACCACCCTGTCCTACAAAGTGTCCCCTCACCCCCAGCACCACCCTGTCCTACAAAGTGTCCCCTCACCACCAGCACCACCCTGTCCTACAAAGTGTCCCCTCACCACCAGCACCACCCTGTCCTACAAAGTGTCCCCTCACCACCAGCACCACCCTGTCCTACAAAGTGTCCCCTCACCACCAGCACCACCCTGTCCTACAAAGTGTCCCCTCACCACCAGCACCACCCTGTCCTACAAAGTGTCCCCCCACCCCCAGCACCACCCTGTCCTACAAAGTGTCCGCTCACCCCCAGCACCACCCTGTCCTACAAAGTGTCCCCTTTACCACCAGCACCACCCTGTCCTACAAAGTGTCCCCTCACCCCCAGCACCACCCTGTCCTACAAAGTGTCCCCTCACCACCAGCACCACCCTGTCCTACAAAGTGTCCCCTCACCCCCAGCACCACCCTGTCCTACAAAGTGTCCCCTCACCACCAGCACCAGCCTGTCCTACAAAGTGTCCCCTCACCCCCAGCACCACCCTGTCCTACAAAGTGTCCCCTCACCACCAGCACCACCCTGTCCTACAAAGTGTCCGCTCACCACCAGCACCACCCTGTCCTACAAAGTGTCCCCTCACCACCAGCACCACCCTGTCCTACAAAGTGTCCCCTCACCACCAGCACCACCCTGTCCTACAAAGTGTCCCCTCACCACCAGCACCACCCTGTCCTACAAAGTGTCCCCTCACCCCCAGCACCACCCTGTCCTACAAAGTGTCCCCTCACCCCCAGCACCACCCTGTCCTACAAAGTGTCCCCTCACCACCAGCACCACCCTGTCCTACAAAGTGTCCGCTCACCACCAGCACAACCCTGTTCTACAAAGTGTCCCCTCACCACCAGCACCACCCTGTCCTACAAAGTGTCCCCTCACCACCAGCACCACCCTGTCCTACAAAGTGTCCCCTCACCACCAGCACCACCCTGTCCTACAAGGTGTCCCCTCACCCCCAACACCACCCTGTCCTACAAAGTGTCCGCTCACCACCAGCACCACCCTGTCCTACAAAGTGTCCGCTCACCACCAGCACCACCCTGTCCTACAAAGTGTCCGCTCACCACCAGCACCACCCTGTCCTACAAAGTGTCCCCTCACCCCCAGCACCATCCTGTCCTACAAAGTGTCCCCTCACCCCCAGCACCACCCTGTCCTACAAAGTGTCCCCTCACCACCAGCACCACCCTGTCCTACAAAGTGTCCCCTCACCACCAGCACCACCCTGTCCTACAAAGTGTCCCCTCACCCCCAGCACCACCCTGTCCTACAAAGTGTCCCCTCACCCCCAGCACCACCCTGTCCTACAAAGTGTCCCCTCACCACCAGCACCACCCTGTCCTACAAAGTGTCCCCTCACCACCAGCACCACCCTGTCCTACAAAGTGTCCCCTCACCACCAGCACCACCCTGTCCTACAACGTGTCCCCTCACCACCAGCACCACCCTGTCCTACAAAGTGTCCCCTCACCACCAGCACCACCCTGTCCTACAAAGTGTCCCCCCACCCCCAGCACCACCCTGTCCTACAAAGTGTCCGCTCACCCCCAGCACCACCCTGTCCTACAAAGTGTCCCCTTTACCACCAGCACCACCCTGTCCTACAAAGTGTCCCCTCACCACCAGCACCACCCTGTCCTACAAAGTGTCCCCTCACCACCAGCACCACCCTGTCCTACAAAGTGTCCCCTCACCACCAGCACCACCCTGTCCTACAAAGTGTCCCCTCACCACCAGCACCACCCTGTCCTACAAAGTGTCCCCTCACCACCAGCACCACCCTGTCCTACAAAGTGTCCGCTCACCACCAGCACCACCCTGACCTACAAAGTGTCCGCTCACCCCCAGCACCACCCTGTCCTACAAAGTGTCCCCTCACCACCAGCACCACCCTGTCCTACAAAGTGTCCCCTCACCCCCAGCACCACCCTGTCCTACAAAGTGTCCCCTCACCACCAGCACCAGCCTGTCCTACAAAGTGTCCCCTCACCCCCAGCACCACCCTGTCCTACAAAGTGTCCCCTCACCACCAGCACCACCCTGTCCTACAAAGTGTCCGCTCACCACCAGCACCACCCTGTCCTACAAAGTGTCCCCTCACCACCAGCACCACCCTGTCCTACAAAGTGTCCCCTCACCACCAGCACCACCCTGTCCTACAAAGTGTCCCCTCACCACCAGCACCACCCTGTCCTACAAAGTGTCCCCTCACCCCCAGCACCACCCTGTCCTACAAAGTGTCCCCTCACCCCCAGCACCACCCTGTCCTACAAAGTGTCCCCTCACCACCAGCACCACCCTGTCCTACAAAGTGTCCGCTCACCACCAGCACAACCCTGTTCTACAAAGTGTCCCCTCACCACCAGCACCACCCTGTCCTACAAAGTGTCCCCTCACCACCAGCACCACCCTGTCCTACAAAGTGTCCCCTCACCACCAGCACCACCCTGTCCTACAAGGTGTCCCCTCACCCCCAACACCACCCTGTCCTACAAAGTGTCCGCTCACCACCAGCACCACCCTGTCCTACAAAGTGTCCGCTCACCACCAGCACCACCCTGTCCTACAAAGTGTCCGCTCACCACCAGCACCACCCTGTCCTACAAAGTGTCCCCTCACCCCCAGCACCATCCTGTCCTACAAAGTGTCCCCTCACCCCCAGCACCACCCTGTCCTACAAAGTGTCCCCTCACCACCAGCACCACCCTGTCCTACAAAGTGTCCCCTCACCACCAGCACCACCCTGTCCTACAAAGTGTCCCCTCACCCCCAGCACCACCCTGTCCTACAAAGTGTCCCCTCACCCCCAGCACCACCCTGTCCTACAAAGTGTCCCCTCACCACCAGCACCACCCTGTCCTACAAAGTGTCCCCTCACCACCAGCACCACCCTGTCCTACAAAGTGTCCCCTCACCACCAGCACCACCCTGTCCTACAACGTGTCCCCTCACCACCAGCACCACCCTGTCCTACAAAGTGTCCCCTCACCACCAGCACCACCCTGTCCTACAAAGTGTCCCCCCACCCCCAGCACCACCCTGTCCTACAAAGTGTCCGCTCACCCCCAGCACCACCCTGTCCTACAAAGTGTCCCCTTTACCACCAGCACCACCCTGTCCTACAAAGTGTCCCCTCACCACCAGCACCACCCTGTCCTACAAAGTGTCCCCTCACCACCAGCACCACCCTGTCCTACAAAGTGTCCCCTCACCACCAGCACCACCCTGTCCTACAAAGTGTCCCCTCACCACCAGCACCACCCTGTCCTACAAAGTGTCCCCTCACCACCAGCACCACCCTGTCCTACAAAGTGTCCGCTCACCACCAGCACCACCCTGACCTACAAAGTGTCCGCTCACCACCAGCACCACCCTGTCCTACAAAGTGTCCCCTCACCCCCAGCACCATCCTGTCCTACAAAGTGTCCCCTCACCCCCAGCACCACCCTGTCCTACAAAGTGTCCCCTCACCACCAGCACCACCCTGTCCTACAAAGTGTCCCCTCACCACCAGCACCACCCTGTCCTACAAAGTGTCCCCTCACCCCCAGCACCACCCTGTCCTACAAAGTGTCCCCTCACCACCAGCACCACCCTGTCCTACAAAGTGTCCCCTCACCACCAGCACCACCCTGTCCTACAAAGTGTCCCCTCACCACCAGCACCACCCTGTCCTACAAAGTGTCCCCTCACCACCAGCACCACCCTGTCCTACAAAGTGTCCCCTCACCACCAGCACCACCCTGTCCTACAAAGTGTCCCCCCACCCCCAGCACCACCCTGTCCTACAAAGTGTCCGCTCACCCCCAGCACCACCCTGTCCTACAAAGTGTCCCCTTTACCACCAGCACCACCCTGTCCTACAAAGTGTCCCCTCACCCCCAGCACCACCCTGTCCTACAAAGTGTCCCCTCACCACCAGCACCACCCTGTCCTACAAAGTGTCCCCTCACCCCCAGCACCACCCTGTCCTACAAAGTGTCCCCTCACCACCAGCACCAGCCTGTCCTACAAAGTGTCCCCTCACCCCCAGCACCACCCTGTCCTACAAAGTGTCCCCTCACCACCAGCACCACCCTGTCCTACAAAGTGTCCGCTCACCACCAGCACCACCCTGTCCTACAAAGTGTCCCCTCACCACCAGCACCACCCTGTCCTACAAAGTGTCCCCTCACCACCAGCACCACCCTGTCCTACAAAGTGTCCCCTCACCACCAGCACCACCCTGTCCTACAAAGTGTCCCCTCACCCCCAGCACCACCCTGTCCTACAAAGTGTCCCCTCACCCCCAGCACCACCCTGTCCTACAAAGTGTCCCCTCACCACCAGCACCACCCTGTCCTACAAAGTGTCCGCTCACCACCAGCACAACCCTGTTCTACAAAGTGTCCCCTCACCACCAGCACCACCCTGTCCTACAAAGTGTCCCCTCACCACCAGCACCACCCTGTCCTACAAAGTGTCCCCTCACCACCAGCACCACCCTGTCCTACAAGGTGTCCCCTCACCCCCAACACCACCCTGTCCTACAAAGTGTCCGCTCACCACCAGCACCACCCTGTCCTACAAAGTGTCCCCTCACCACCAGCACCACCCTGTCCTACAAAGTGTCCCCTCACCACCAGCACCACCCTGTCCTACAAAGTGTCCCCTCACCACCAGCACCACCCTGTCCTACAAAGTGTCCCCTCACCACCAGCACCACCCTGTCCTACAAAGTGTCCCCTCACCCCCAGCACCACCCTGTCCTACAAAGTGTCCCCTCACCCCCAGCACCACCCTGTCCTACAAAGTGTCCCCTCACCACCAGCACCACCCTGTCCTACAAAGTGTCCGCTCACCACCAGCACAACCCTGTTCTACAAAGTGTCCCCTCACCACCAGCACCACCCTGTCCTACAAAGTGTCCCCTCACCACCAGCACCACCCTGTCCTACAAAGTGTCCCCTCACCACCAGCACCACCCTGTCCTACAAGGTGTCCCCTCACCCCCAACACCACCCTGTCCTACAAAGTGTCCGCTCACCACCAGCACCACCCTGTCCTACAAAGTGTCCCCTCACCACCAGCACCACCATGTCCTACAAAGTGTCCCCTCACCACCAGCACCACCCTGTCCTACAAAGTGTCCCCTCACCACCAGCACCACCCTGTCCTACAAAGTGTCCCCTCACCACCAGCACCACCCTGTCCTACAAAGTGTCCCCCCACCCCCAGCACCACCCTGTCCTACAAAGTGTCCGCTCACCACCAGCACCACCCTGTCCTACAAAGTGTCCCCTCACCCCCAGCACCACCCTGTCCTACAAAGTGTCCCCCCACCCCCAGCACCACCCTGTCCTACAAAGTGTCCGCTCACCACCAGCACCACCCTGTCCTACAAAGTGTCCCCTCACCACCAGCACCACCCTGTCCTACAAAGTGTCCCCTCACCCCCAGCACCACCCTGTCCTACAAAGTGTCCCCTCACCACCAGCACCACCCTGTCCTACAAAGTGTCCCCTCACCACCAGCACCACCCTGTCCTACAAAGTGTCCGCTCACCCCCACCACCACCCTGTCCTACAAAGTGTCCCCTCATCACCAGCACCACCCTGTCCTACAAAGTGTCCGCTCACCCCCAGTACCACCCTGTCCTACAAAGTGTTCCCTCACCCCCACCACCACCCTGTCCTACAAAGTGTCCCCTCATCACCAGCACCACCCTGTCCTACAAAGTGTCTGCTCACCCCCAGCACCACACCCTGTCCTACAAAGTGTCCCCTCACCACCAGCACCACCCTGTCCTACAAACTGTCCCCTCACCACCAGCACCACCCTGTCCTACAAAGTGTCCCCTCACCACCAGCACCACCCTGTCCTACAAAGTGTCCCCCCACCCCCAGCACCACCCTGTCCTACAAAGTGTCCGCTCACCCCCAGCACCACCCTGTCCTACAAAGTGTCCCCTTTACCACCAGCACCACCCTGTCCTACAAAGTGTCCCCTCACCACCAGCACCACCCTGTCCTACAAAGTGTCCCCTCACCCCCAGCACCACCCTGTCCTACAGAGTGTCCCCCCCACCACCAGCACCACCCTGTCCTACAGAGTGTCCCCCCACCACCAGCACCACCCTGTCCTACAAAGTGTCCCCTCACCGCCAGCACCACCCTGTCCTACAAAGTGTCCCCTCACCACCAGCACCACCCTGTCCTACAAAGTGTCCCCTCACCCCCAGCACCACCCTGTCCTACAAAGTGTCCTCTCACCCCCAGCACCACCCTGTCCTACAAAGTGTCCGCTCACCACCAGCACCACCCTGTCCTACAAAGTGTCCCCTCACCCCCAGCACCACCCTGTCCTACAAAGTGTCCGCTCACAACCAGCACCACCCTGTCCTACAAAGTGTCCCCTCACCACCAGCACCACCCTGTCCTACAAAGTGTCCCCTCACCCCCAGCACCACCCTGTCCTACAGAGTGTCCCCCCCACCACCAGCACCACCCTGTCCTACAGAGTGTCCCCCCACCACCAGCACCACCCTGTCCTACAAAGTGTCCCCTCACCACCAGCACCACCCTGTCCTACAAAGTGTCCCCTCACCACCAGCACCACCCTGTCCTACAAAGTGTCCCCCCACCCCCAGCACCACCCTGTCCTACAAAGTGTCCGCTCACCACCAGCACCACCCTGTCCTACAAAGTGTCCCCTCACCCCCAGCACCACCCTATCCTACAAAGTGTCCCCCCACCCCCAGCACCACCCTGTCCTACAAAGTGTCCGCTCACCACCAGCACCACCCTGTCCTACAAAGTGTCCCCTCACCACCAGCACCACCCTGTCCTACAAAGTGTCCCCTCACCCCCAGCACCACCCTGTCCTACAAAGTGTCCCCTCACCACCAGCACCACCCTGTCCTACAAAGTGTCCCCTCACCACCAGCACCACCCTGTCCTACAAAGTGTCCGCTCACCCCCACCACCACCCTGTCCTACAAAGTGTCCCCTCATCACCAGCACCACCCTGTCCTACAAAGTGTCCGCTCACCCCCAGTACCACCCTGTCCTACAAAGTGTTCCCTCACCCCCACCACCACCCTGTCCTACAAAGTGTCCCCTCATCACCAGCACCACCCTGTCCTACAAAGTGTCCGCTCACCCCCAGCACCACCCTGTCCTACAAAGTGTCCCCTCATCACCAGCACCACCCTGTCCTACAAAGTGTCTGCTCACCCCCAGCACCACACCCTGTCCTACAAAGTGTCCCCTCACCACCAGCACCACCCTGTCCTACAAACTGTCCCCTCACCACCAGCACCACCCTGTCCTACAAAGTGTACCCTCACCCCCAGCACCACCCTGTCCTACAAAGTGTCCCCTCACCCCCACCACCACCCTGTCCTACAAAGTGTCCGCTCACCACCAGCACCACCCTGTCCTACAAAGTGTCCCCTCACCACCAGCACCACCCTGTCCTACAAAGTGTCCCCTCACCACCAGCACCACCCTGTCCTACAAAGTGTCCGCTCACCATCAGCACCACCCTGTCCTACAAAGTGTCCCCTCACCACCAGCACCACCCTGTCCTACAAAGTGTCCCCTCACCCCCAGCACCACCCTGTCCTACAAAGTGTCCCCTCACCCCCAGCACCACCTTGTCCTACAAAGTGTCCGCTCACCACCAGCACCACCCTGTCCTACAAAGTGTCCCCTCACCACCAGCACCACCCTGTCCTACAAAGTGTCCGCTCACCACCAGCACCACCCTGTCCTACAAAGTGTCCCCTCACCGCCAGCACCATCCTGTCCTACAAAGTGTCCCCTCACCCCCAGCACCACCCTGTCCTACAAAGTGTCCCCTCACCACCAGCACCACCCTGTCCTACAAAGTGTCCCCTCACCACCAGCACCACCCTGTCCTACAAAGTGTCCCCTCACCCCCAGCACCACCCTGTCCTACAAAGTGTCCCCTCACCACCAGCACCACCCTGTCCTACAAAGTGTCCCCTCACCACCAGCACCACCCTGTCCTACAAAGTGTCCCCTCACCACCAGCACCACCCTGTCCTACAAAGTGTCCCCTCACCACCAGCACCACCCTGTCCTACAAAGTGTCCGCTCACCACCAGCACCACCCTGTCCTACAAAGTGTCCGCTCACCACCAGCACCACCCTGTCCTACAAAGTGTCCGCTCAAAACCAGCACCACCCTGTCCTACAAAGTGTCCCCTCACCCCCAGCACCATCCTGTCCTACAAAGTGTCCCCTCACCCCCAGCACCACCCTGTCCTACAAAGTGTCCCCTCACCACCAGCACCACCCTGTCCTACAAAGTGTCCCCTCACCACCAGCACCACCCTGTCCTACAAAGTGTCCCCTCACCCCCAGCACCACCCTGTCCTACAAAGTGTCCCCTCACCACCAGCACCACCCTGTCCTACAAAGTGTCCCCTCACCACCAGCACCACCCTGTCCTACAAAGTGTCCCCTCACCACCAGCACCACCCTGTCCTACAAAGTGTCCCCTCACCACCAGCACCACCCTGTCCTACAAAGTGTCCGCTCACCACCAGCACCACCCTGTCCTAAAAAGTGTCCGCTCACCACCAGCACCACCCTGTCCTACAAAGTGTCCCCTCACCCCCAGCACCAACCTGTCCTACAAAGTGTCCCCTCACCCCCAGCACCACCCTGTCCTACAAAGTGTCCCCTCACCACCAGCACCACCCTGTCCTACAAACTGTCCCCTCACCACCAGCACCACCCTGTCCTACAAAGTGTCCCCTCACCACCAGCACCACCCTGTCCTACAAAGTGTCCCCTCACCACCAGCACCACCCTGTCCTACAAAGTGTCCCCCCACCCCTAGCACCACCCTGTCCTACAAAGTGTCCGCTCACCCCCAGCACCACCCTGTCCTACAAAGTGTCCCCTTTACCACCAGCACCACCCTGTCCTACAAAGTGTCCCCTCACCCCCAGCACCACCCTGTCCTACAAAGTGTCCCCTCACCACCAGCACCACCCTGTCCTACAAAGTGTCCCCTCACCCCCAGCACCACCCTGTCCTACAAAGTGTCCCCTCACCACCAGCCCCAGCCTGTCCTACAAAGTGTCCCCTCACCCCCAGCACCACCCTGTCCTACAAAGTGTCCCCTCACCCCCAGCACCACCCTGTCCTACAAAGTGTCCCCTCACCACCAGCACCACCCTGTCCTACAAAGTGTCCGCTCACCACCAGCACCACCCTGTCCTACAAAGTGTGCCCTCACCACCAGCACCACCCTGTCCTACAAAGTGTCCCCTCACCACCAGCACCACCCTGTCCTACAAAGTGTCCCCTCACCACCAGCACCACCCTGTCCTACAAAGTGTCCCCTCACCCCCAGCACCACCCTGTCCTACAAAGTGTCCGCTCACCACCAGCACCACCCTGTCCTACAAAGTGTCCCCTCACCACCAGCACCACCCTGTCCTACAATGTGTCCCCTCACCACCAGCACCACCCTGTCCTACAAAGTGTCCCCTCACCACCAGCACCACCCTGTCCTACAAAGTGTCCCCTCACCACCAGCACCACCCTGTCCTACAAAGTGTCCTCCCACCCCCAGCACCACCCTGTCCTACAAAGTGTCCGCTCACCACCAGCACCACCCTGTCCTACAAAGTGTCCCCTCACCCCCAGCACCACCCTATCCTACAAAGTGTCCCCCCACCCCCAGCACCACCCTGTCCTACAAAGTGTCCGCTCACCACCAGCACCACCCTGTCCTACAAAGTGTCCCCTCACCACCAGCACCACCCTGTCCTACAAAGTGTCCCCTCACCCCCAGCACCACCCTGTCCTACAAAGTGTCCCCTCACCACCAGCACCACCCTGTCCTACAAAGTGTCCCCTCACCACCAGCACCACCCTGTCCTACAAAGTGTCCCCTCACCCCCAGCACCACCCTGTCCTACAAAGTGTCCCCTCACCACCAGCACCACCCTGTCCTACAAAGTGTCCCCTCACCACCAGCACCACCCTGTCCTACAAAGTGTCCCCTCACCACCAGCACCACCCTGTCCTACAAAGTGTCCCCTCACCACCAGCACCACCCTGTCCTACAAAGTGTCCGCTCACCACCAGCACCACCCTGTCCTACAAAGTGACCGCTCACCACCAGCACCACCCTGTCCTACAAAGTGTCCCCTCACCCCCAGCACCAACCTGTCCTACAAAGTGTCCCCTCACCCCCAGCACCACCCTGTCCTACAAAGTGTCCCCTCACCACCAGCACCACCCTGTCCTACAAACTGTCCCCTCACCACCAGCACCACCCTGTCCTACAAAGTGTCCCCTCACCACCAGCACCACCCTGTCCTACAAAGTGTCCCCCCACCCCCAGCACCACCCTGTCCTACAAAGTGTCCGCTCACCCCCAGCACCACCCTGTCCTACAAAGTGTCCCCTTTAAAACCAGCACCACCCTGTCCTACAAAGTGTCCCCTCACCCCCAGCACCACCCTGTCCTACAAAGTGTCCCCTCACCACCAGCACCACCCTGTCCTACAAAGTGTCCCCTCACCCCCAGCACCACCATGTCCTACAAAGTGTCCCCTCACCACCAGCACCAGCCTGTCCTACAAAGTGTCCCCTCACCCCCAGCACCACCCTGTCCTACAAAGTGTCCCCTCACCCCCAGCACCACCCTGTCCTACAAAGTGTCCCCTCACCACCAGCACCACCCTGTCCTACAAAGTGTCCGCTCACCACCAGCACCACCCTGTCCTACAAAGTGTCCCCTCACCACCAGCACCACCCTGTCCTACAAAGTGTCCCCTCACCACCAGCACCACCCTGTCCTACAAAGTGTCCCCTCACCACCAGCACCACCCTGTCCTACAAAGTGTCCCCTCACCCCCAGCACCACCCTGTCCTACAAAGTGTCCGCTCACCACCAGCACCACCCTGTCCTACAAAGTGTCCCCTCACCACCAGCACCACCCTGTCCTACAAAGTGTCCCCTCACCACCAGCACCACCCTGTCCTACAAAGTGTCCCCTCACCACCAGCACCACCCTGTCCTACAAAGTGTCCCCTCACCACCAGCACCACCCTGTCCTACAAAGTGTCCCCCCACCCCCAGCACCACCCTGTCCTACAAAGTGTCCGCTCACCACCAGCACCACCCTGTCCTACAAAGTGTCCCCTCTCCCCCAGCACCACCCTATCCTACAAAGTGTCCCCCACCCCCAGCACCACCCTGTCCTACAAAGTGTCCGCTCACCACCAGCACCACCCTGTCCTACAAAGTGTCCCCTCACCACCAGCACCACCCTGTCCTACAAAGTGTCCCCTCACCCCCAGCACCACCCTGTCCTACAAAGTGTCCCCTCACCACCAGCACCACCCTGTCCTACAAAGTGTCCCCTCACCACCAGCACCACCCTGTCCTACAAAGTGTCCGCTCACCCCCACCACCACCCTGTCCTACAAAGTGTCCCCTCATCACCAGCACCACCCTGTCCTACAAAGTGTCTGCTCACCCCCAGCACCACCCTGTCCTACAAAGTGTCCCCTCACCCCCACCACCACCCTGTCCAACAAAGTGTCCCCTCATCACCAGCACCACCCTGTCCTACAAAGTGTCCGCTCACCCCCAGCACCACCCTGTCCTACAAAGTGTCCCCTCATCACCAGCACCACCCTGTCCTACAAAGTGTCTGCTCACCCCCAGCACCACCCTGTCCTACAAAGTGTCCCCTCACCACCAGCACCACCCTGTCCTACAAACTGTCCCCTCACCACCAGCACCACCCTGTCCTACAAAGTGTACCCTCACCCCCAGCACCACCCTGTCCTACAAAGTGTCCCCTCACCACCAGCACCACCCTGTCCTACAAAGTGTCCGCTCACCCCCAGCACCACCCTGTCCTACAAAGTGCCCGCTCACCCCCAGCACCACCCTGTCCTACAAAGTGTCCCCTCACCACCAGCACCATCCTGTCCTACAAAGTGTCCGCTCACCCCCAGCACCACCCTGTCCTACAAAGTGTCCCCTTTACCACCAGCACCACCCTGTCCTACAAAGTGTCCCCTCACCCCCAGCACCACCCTGTCCTACAAAGTGTCCCCTCACCACCAGCACCACCATGTCCTACAAAGTGTCCCCTCACCCCCAGCACCACCCTGTCCTACAAAGTGTCCGCTCACCACCAGCACCAGCCTGTCCTACAAAGTGTCCCCTCACCCCCAGCACCACCCTGTCCTACAAAGTGTCCCCTCACCCCTAGCACCACCCTGTCCTACAAAGTGTCCCCTCACCACCAGCACCACCCTGTCCTACAAAGTGTCCGCTCACCACCAGCACCACCCTGTCCTACAAAGTGTCCGCTCACCACCAGCACCACCCTGTCCTACAAAGTGTCCCCTCACCACCAGCACCACCCTGTCCTACAAAGTGTCCCCTCACCACCAGCACCACCCTGTCCTACAAAGTGTCCGCTCACCACCAGCACCACCCTGTCCTACAAAGTGACCGCTCACCACCAGCACCACCCTGTCCTACAAAGTGTCCCCTCACCCCCAGCACCAACCTGTCCTACAAAGTGTCCCCTCACCCCCAGCACCACCCTGTCCTACAAAGTGTCCCCTCACCACCAGCACCACCCTGTCCTACAAACTGTCCCCTCACCACCAGCACCACCCTGTCCTACAAAGTGTCCCCTCACCACCAGCACCACCCTGTCCTACAAAGTGTCCCCCCACCCCCAGCACCACCCTGTCCTACAAAGTGTCCGCTCACCCCCAGCACCACCCTGTCCTACAAAGTGTCCCCTTTAAAACCAGCACCACCCTGTCCTACAAAGTGTCCCCTCACCCCCAGCACCACCCTGTCCTACAAAGTGTCCCCTCACCACCAGCACCACCCTGTCCTACAAAGTGTCCCCTCACCCCCAGCACCACCATGTCCTACAAAGTGTCCCCTCACCACCAGCACCAGCCTGTCCTACAAAGTGTCCCCTCACCCCCAGCACCACCCTGTCCTACAAAGTGTCCCCTCACCCCCAGCACCACCCTGTCCTACAAAGTGTCCCCTCACCACCAGCACCACCCTGTCCTACAAAGTGTCCGCTCACCACCAGCACCACCCTGTCCTACAAAGTGTCCCCTCACCACCAGCACCACCCTGTCCTACAAAGTGTCCCCTCACCACCAGCACCACCCTGTCCTACAAAGTGTCCCCTCACCACCAGCACCACCCTGTCCTACAAAGTGTCCCCTCACCCCCAGCACCACCCTGTCCTACAAAGTGTCCGCTCACCACCAGCACCACCCTGTCCTACAAAGTGTCCCCTCACCACCAGCACCACCCTGTCCTACAAAGTGTCCCCTCACCACCAGCACCACCCTGTCCTACAAAGTGTCCCCTCACCACCAGCACCACCCTGTCCTACAAAGTGTCCCCTCACCACCAGCACCACCCTGTCCTACAAAGTGTCCCCCCACCCCCAGCACCACCCTGTCCTACAAAGTGTCCGCTCACCACCAGCACCACCCTGTCCTACAAAGTGTCCCCTCTCCCCCAGCACCACCCTATCCTACAAAGTGTCCCCCACCCCCAGCACCACCCTGTCCTACAAAGTGTCCGCTCACCACCAGCACCACCCTGTCCTACAAAGTGTCCCCTCACCACCAGCACCACCCTGTCCTACAAAGTGTCCCCTCACCCCCAGCACCACCCTGTCCTACAAAGTGTCCCCTCACCACCAGCACCACCCTGTCCTACAAAGTGTCCCCTCACCACCAGCACCACCCTGTCCTACAAAGTGTCCGCTCACCCCCACCACCACCCTGTCCTACAAAGTGTCCCCTCATCACCAGCACCACCCTGTCCTACAAAGTGTCTGCTCACCCCCAGCACCACCCTGTCCTACAAAGTGTCCCCTCACCCCCACCACCACCCTGTCCAACAAAGTGTCCCCTCATCACCAGCACCACCCTGTCCTACAAAGTGTCCGCTCACCCCCAGCACCACCCTGTCCTACAAAGTGTCCCCTCATCACCAGCACCACCCTGTCCTACAAAGTGTCTGCTCACCCCCAGCACCACCCTGTCCTACAAAGTGTCCCCTCACCACCAGCACCACCCTGTCCTACAAACTGTCCCCTCACCACCAGCACCACCCTGTCCTACAAAGTGTACCCTCACCCCCAGCACCACCCTGTCCTACAAAGTGTCCCCTCACCACCAGCACCACCCTGTCCTACAAAGTGTCCGCTCACCCCCAGCACCACCCTGTCCTACAAAGTGCCCGCTCACCCCCAGCACCACCCTGTCCTACAAAGTGTCCCCTCACCACCAGCACCATCCTGTCCTACAAAGTGTCCGCTCACCCCCAGCACCACCCTGTCCTACAAAGTGTCCCCTTTACCACCAGCACCACCCTGTCCTACAAAGTGTCCCCTCACCCCCAGCACCACCCTGTCCTACAAAGTGTCCCCTCACCACCAGCACCACCATGTCCTACAAAGTGTCCCCTCACCCCCAGCACCACCCTGTCCTACAAAGTGTCCGCTCACCACCAGCACCAGCCTGTCCTACAAAGTGTCCCCTCACCCCCAGCACCACCCTGTCCTACAAAGTGTCCCCTCACCCCTAGCACCACCCTGTCCTACAAAGTGTCCCCTCACCACCAGCACCACCCTGTCCTACAAAGTGTCCGCTCACCACCAGCACCACCCTGTCCTACAAAGTGTCCGCTCACCACCAGCACCACCCTGTCCTACAAAGTGTCCCCTCACCACCAGCACCACCCTGTCCTACAAAGTGTCCCCTCACCACCAGCACCACCCTGTCCTACAAAGTGTCCCCTCACCACCAGCACCACCCTGTCCTACAAAGTGTCCCCTCACCACCAGCACCACCCTGTCCTACAAAGTGTCCCCTCACCCCCAGCACCACCCTGTCCTACAAAGTGTCCGCTCACCACCAGCACCACCCTGTCCTACAAAGTGTCCCCTCACCCCCAGCACCACCCTGTCCTACAAAGTGTCCGCTCACAACCAGCACCACCCTGTCCTACAAAGTGTCCCCTCACCACCAGCACCACCCTGTCCTACAAAGTGTCCCTTCACTCCCAGCACCACCCTGTCCTACAGAGTGTCCCCCCACCACCAGCACCACCCTGTCCTACAGAGTGTCCCCCCACCACCAGCACCACCCTGTCCTACAAAGTGTCCCCTCACCGCCAGCACCACCCTGTCCTACAAAGTGTCCCCTCACCACCAGCACCACCCTGTCCTACAAAGTGTCCCCTCACCCCCAGCACCACCCTGTCCTACAAAGTGTCCGCTCACCACCAGCACCACCTTCTCCTACAAAGTGTCCGCTCACCACCTGCTCCACCCTGTCCTACAAAGTGTCCCCTCACCACCAGCACCATCCTGTCCTACAAAGTGTCCGCTCACCACCAGCACCACCCTGTCCTACAAAGTGGTCCCTCACCACCAGCACCACCCTGTCCTACAAAGTGTCCCCTCACCACCAGCACCACCCTGTCCTACAAAGTGTCCCCTCACCACCAGCACCACCCTGTCCTACAAAGTGTCCCCTCACCACCAGCACCACTCTGTCCTACAAAGTGTCCGCTCACCACCAGCACCACCCTGTCCTACAAAGTGTCCCCTCACCCCCAGCACCACCCTGTCCTACAAAGTGTCCCCTCACCACCAGCACCACCCTGTCCTACAAAGTGTCCCCTCACCACCAGCACCACCCTGTCCTACAAAGTGTCCCCTCACCACCAGCACCACCCTGTCCTACAAAGTGTCCTCTCACCCCCAGCACCACCCTGTCCTACAAAGTGTCCGCTCACCACCAGCACCACCCTGTCCTACAAAGTGTCCCCTCACCCCCAGCACCACCCTGTCCTACAAAGTGTCCGCTCACAACCAGCACCACCCTGTCCTACAAAGTGTCCCCTCACCACCAGCACCACCCTGTCCTACAAAGTGTCCCCTCACCCCCAGCACCACCCTGTCCTACAGAGTGTCCCCCCCACCACCAGCACCACCCTGTCCTACAGAGTGTCCCCCCACCACCAGCACCACCCTGTCCTACAAAGTGTCCCCTCACCACCAGCACCACCCTGCCCTACAAAGTGTCCCCTCACCACCAGCACCACCCTGTCCTACAAAGTGTCCCCTCACCACCAGCACCACCCTGTCCTACAAAGTGTCCCCTCACCCCCAGCACCACCCTGTCCTACATAGTGTCCGCTCACCACCAGCACCACCCTGTCCTACAAAGTGTCCCCTCACCCCCAGCACCACCCTGTCCTACAAAGTGTCCGCTCACAACCAGCACCACCCTGTCCTACAAAGTGTCCCCTCACCACCAGCACCACCCTGTCCTACAAAGTGTCCCCTCACCCCCAGCACCACCCTGTCCTACAGAGTGTCCCCCCACCACCAGCACCACCCTGTCCTACAGAGTGTCCCCCCACCACCAGCACCACCCTGTCCTACAAAGTGTCCCCTCACCACCAGCACCACCCTGTCCTACAAAGTGTCCCCTCACCACCAGCACCACCCTGTTCTACAAAGTGTCCCCTCACCCCCAGCACCACCCTGTCCTACAAAGTGTCTTCTCACCACCAGCACCACCTTCTCCTACAAAGTGTCCGCTCACCCCCAGCACCACCCTGTCCTACAAAGTGTCCGCTCACCACCAGCACCACCCTGTCCTACAAAGTGTCCCCTCACCCCCAGCACCACCCTGTCCTACAAAGTGTCCGCTCACAACCAGCACCACCCTGTCCTACAAAGTGTCCCCTCACCACCAGCACCACCCTGTCCTACAAAGTGTCCCCTCACCCCCAGCACCACCCTGTCCTACAGAGTGTCCCCCCACCACCAGCACCACCCTGTCCTACAGAGTGTCCCCCCACTACCAGCACCACCCTGTCCTACAAAGTGTCCCCTCACCACCAGCACCACCCTGTCCTACAAAGTGTCCCCTCACCACCAGCACCACCCTGTCCTACAAAGTGTCCCCTCACCCCCAGCACCACCCTGTCCTACAAAGTGTCCGCTCACCACCAGCACCACCTTCTCCTACAAAGTGTCCGCTCACCACCAGCACCACCCTGTCCTACAAAGTGTCCCCTCACCACCAGCACCATCCTGTCCTACAAAGTGTCCGCTCACCACCAGCACCACCCTGTCCTACAAAGTGGTCCCTCACCACCAGCACCACCCTGTCCTACAAAGTGTCCCCTCACCACCAGCACCACCCTGTCCTACAAAGTGTCCCCTCACCACCAGCACCACCCTGTCCTACAAAGTGTCCCCTCACCACCAGCACCACCCTGTCCTACAAAGTGTCCGCTCCCCACCAGCACCACCCTGTCCTACAAAGTGTCCCCTCACCCCCAGCACCACCCTGTCCTACAAAGTGTCCCCTCACCACCAGCACCACCCTGTCCTACAAAGTGTCCCCTCACCACCAGCACCACCTTGTCCTACAAAGTGTCCCCTCACCACCAGCACCACCTTCTCCTACAAAGTGTCCCCTTACCACCAGCACCACCCTGTCCTACAAAGTGTCCCCTCACCACCAGCACCACCCTGTCCTACAAAGTGTCCCCTCACCCCCAGCACCACCCTGTCCTACAAAGTGTCCGCTCACCACCAGCACCACCCTGTCCTACAAAGTGTCCCCTCACCACCAGCACCACCCTGTCCTACAAAGTGTCCCCTCACCACCAGCACCACCCTGTCCTACAAAGTGTCCACTCACCACCAGCACCACCTTCTCCTACAAAGTGTCCACTCACCACCAGCACCACCCTGTCCTACAAAGTATCCACTAACCACCAGCACCACCCTGTCCTACAAAGTGTCCGCTCACCACCAGCACCACCCTGTCCTACAAAGTGTCCCCTCACCACCAGCACCACCCTGTCCTACAAAGTGTCCGCTCACCACCAGCATCATCTTGTCCTACAACAGGGTCAGGAGTCCCCACTCGCCCCAAGGGTCCAGGAAAGGTCACCACAGTTCAGCAGCCCCCAGCTTTTTCTCATAACTGTCCTGTTCCTCACCCTGAGTACCCCAAAAATGCTTCTTTTCTTATCCACAACCCAAAAAATGGGGATACATATCAACCATCCCTATTCATCCCTGGCCTTCTGTACACTGTATAAAAGACTCCATATCACCGACTGCACTACACATCCCTCCGCCATGCTGACAAACAGAGTGTGCAGCATTGGTGTGTATTGAGACCGTAAGAGCAATGCATATATGTGTGCTGTGGGTATGTGTGCAGTGTGTGTGTGTGTGTGTGTGTGTGTGTGTGCAGTGTGTGTGCAGTGTGTATGTGTGCAGTGTATATGTGTGCAGTGTGTGTGTGTATGTGTACAGTGTGTATGTGTGCAGTGTGTATGTGTGTGTGTGTGCAGTGTGTGTGTATGTGTGCAGTGTGTATGTGTGTAGTGTGTATGTGTGTAGTGTGTGTGTGTGTGTGTGTGTGTGTGTGTGTGTGTATGTGTGTATGTGTGCAGTGTGTGTGCAGTGTGTATGTGTGTATGTGTGTATGTATGTGTGCAGTGTGTATGTGTGTATGTGTGCAGTGTGCGTGTGTGTGCGTGTGTGTGTGTGTGTGTGCAGTGTGTAGTGTGTATGTGTGTATGTGTGCAGTGTGTATGTGTGTAGTGTGTATGTGTGCAGTGTGTATGTGTGTGTGTGTGCAGTGTGTATGTGTGCAGTGTGTATGTGTATATGTTTGCAGTGTGTGTGTGTGTGTATGTGTTCAGTGTGTGTGCAGTGTGTGTGTGTGCAGTGTGCAGTGTGTGTGTGCAGTGTGTATGTGTGCAGTGTGTATGTGTGCAGTGTGTATGTGTGCAGTGTGTATGTGTGCAGTGTGTATGTGTGCAGTGTGTGTGTGTGCAGTGTGTATGTGTGCAGTGTGTATGTGTGTATGTGTGCAGTGTGTATGTGTGTATGTGTGCAGTGTGTATGTGTGCAGTGTGTGCAGTGTGTATGTGTGTGCAGTGTGTATGTGTGTGCAGTGTGTATGTGTGCAGTGTGTGCAGTGTGTATGTGTGTATGTGTGCAGTGTGTGTGTGTGCAGTGTGTATGTGTGCAGTGTGTATGTGTGCAGTGTATATGTGTGCAGTGTGTGTGTGCAGTATGTGCAGTGTGTATGTGTGCAGTGTGTATGTGTGCAGTGTGTGCAGTGTGTATGTGTGTGCAGTGTGTATGTGTGCAGTGTGTGCAGTGTGTATGTGTGTGCAGTGTGTATGTGCGCAGTGTGTGCAGTGTGAATGTGTGTATGTGTGCAGTGTGTATGTGTGCAGTGTGTGTGTGTGCAGTGTGTGTGTGTGCAGTGTGTGTGTGTGTGTGCAGTGTGTGCAGTGTGTATGTGTGCAGTGTGTATGTGTGCAGTGTGTATGTGTGCAGTGTGTGCAGTGTGTATGTGTGCAGTGTGTATGTGTGCAGTGTGTGCAGTGTGTATGTGTGCAATGTGTATGTGTGCAATGTGTATGTGTGCAGTGTGTATGTGTGCAGTGTGTATGTGTGCAGTGTTCAGTGTGTATGTGTGTATGTGTGCAGTGTGTATGTGTGTAGTGTGTATGTGTGTATGTGTGCAGTGTGTATGTGTGTGTGTGTGCAGTGTGTATGTGTGCAGTGTGTATGTGTATATGTTTGCAGTGTGTGTGTGTGTATGTGTTCAGTGTGTGTGTGTGTGTGTGCAGTGTGTATGTGTGCAGTGTGCAGTGTGTGTGTGTTCAGTGTGTATGTGTGCAGTGTGTATGTGTGCAGTGTGTATGTGTGCAGTGTGTGCAGTGTGTATGTGTGCAGTGTGTATGTGTGCAGTGTGTATGTGTGCAGTGTGTATGTGTGTAGTGTGTATGTGTGCAGTGTGTGTGTGCAGTGTGTATGTGTGCAGTGTGTGTGCAGTGTGTATATGTGCAGTGTGTATGTGTGTATGTGTGCAGTGTGTATGTGTGTATGTGTGCAGTGTGTATGTGTGCAGTGTGTATGTGTGCAGTGTGTGCAGTGTGTATGTGTGTGCAGTGTGTATGTGTGCAGTGTGTGCAGTGTGTATTTGTGTATGTGTGCAGTGTGTGTGTGTGCAGTGTGTATGTGTGCAGTGTGTATGTGTGCAGTGTATATGTGTGCAGTGTGTGTGTGCAGTATGTGCAGTGTGTATGTGTGCAGTGTGTGCAGTGTGTATGTGTGTGCAGTGTGTATGTGTGCAGTGTGTGCAGTGTGTATGTGTGTGCAGTGTGTATGTGTGCAGTGTGTGCAGTGTGAATGTGTGTATGTGTGCAGTGTGTGTGTGTGCAGTGTGTATGTGTGCAGTGTGTGTGTGTGCAGTGTGTATGTGTGCAGTGTGTGTGTGTGCAGTGTGTGTGTGTGCAGTGTGTATGTGTGTATGTGTGCAGTGTGTATGTGTGCAGTGTGTGTGTGTGCAGTGTGTATGTGTTGTGACAGCAGGAAGGTAAAGTCACCTGGTTGCATCCAGGGGGGTAGATATATTTCTCCCAGATTCAGGCTTTATGCTGACTTATACAACTAGGTGGAGAGTTGATGAAGCCCAGCTAAGGCTAGTGGGCTCATGGATGACTCATACCTCTAGGGAGAGGGCTGGGCGTCGTGCAGACAGGGAGTTGATGAGGCCAGCTGAAGCCTGTCAGTTCGTTTAAGGCCTCTATAAAAACTCCCAGATTCATTAGGTGTTTGCTCATGCCTGGAACCAGACCTGTGTGGACTGTCTAGGGAGAGTGAACCCCTGTGCGGTGAGAAAAAGCCTGTGTGGCTATTTGCTTGGACATTTAAAACCAGGGACTTAGGGACTAGGACAGCACTAGGCTGATCCCAGTTGTTAGTTAGGAAACCTGTATGTTTAGTCAGAGGTCAAGTTGACCAGGATTTATTTTGTTTATATGTTTCTTTTGGCTTTGCTGTGTTTTGTCACTGTAAATAGAAAATAAACCGCACCTTTTTTTTGATTTTGAAAACCACAACCTCCGTTTGCTGGGCCTGTTTTTGTGTGGGGAGCCCATCCCGGGGGTCACACACACCCGCTGCCGAGCTAACCCCCTCACAGTTGGTGGAGAACCAGTGGCAGTTTTTTTTAAGCCAGCATGGAGGAGATACTGAAGCAGCTGGCTCTAGCAAATGCCAATCAACAGCAGACAAATGCAGGTTTGCAAAAGAGCCTTGCAGCTCAACAACAGAACTTCGCAGCCCAGCAGCAAGCTCATCAACAGAGCCTTGCAGCCCAGCAGCAAGCTCACCAACAGAGTCTGGAAGCTCAGCAACAAGCCCAGCAGCAATCTGAGGCCCGCTTCATAGACCTGTTACAGAAGCAAGAGCAGAGACTACAACAAATGGAAGCAGTAATGCAGCAACGTCCGCAGACCAGTGAGGAAAGCCGTCCCACTAATACCGCGTCCTTTGGGGTGAGTCGTTTATTGACAAAAATGACTGGAGAGGATGATCCAGAGGTATTTTTGACCACATTTGAAAGGACTGCTGAAAGAGAAAAGTGGCCTGAGGAGCAGTGGGCTGGACTGGTGGCTCCTCTGTTAACTGGTGAATCGCAGAAGGCTTACTATGACCTAGAGCCTGACCAAGCAAAAGACTATGTGATGCTAAAAGCTGAGATATTGGCAAGGCTGGGTGTCACCCAGGCTGTCCGGGCTCAGCGTGTGCATAACTGGACTTTCCAGCTTGGAAAACCCCCCAGGTCTCAAATGTATGATCTCATTCACCTGAGCAGAAAGTGGCTACAGCCAGAGACTTTGTCCGCACCAAAGATTGTGGAACGTGTTGTAATGGATCGGTTTTTGAGAGCTCTTCCTACTGCCATCCAAAACTGGGTAAGCCATGGAGACCCAGAGACGGCCGATGGTCTTGTGGATCGTGTGGAGAAATACTTGGCTACAGAGAACCTGACGGCCTCTTCCAGAGACACTCGGACTTTCCACCCTAAGACCAGACCATCCCCAGGGGCGGATAAGAGGATTCCAAGGGGTAAGGGTGGAGAGAGTGAGAGGGTGGGAGCTCTACCCCAAGTTTGGCGAGAACAGCCTGGGAAATCAGCGGCTCAAGAGGCGGCAAGAAGGATCGTTTGCTACCGCTGCCGGCAAGCGGGACATATTGCAGCCAATTGCCCGGTTGTGGAGGAACCCATGCAGTGTGACTTTCTGACGGGCAGACGTCAGTCGCTGTGTGCGACAGTCGCATGCACTGCCATTCGAGGAATTGAGAAACATTTATGCAAAATGTGTGTTAATGGTAGAAATGTTGTGGTATTGCTGGATTCAGGTAGCCTTGTGACCCTGATAAAGGCTGAGTTAGTTAAAACAGAGGTCTCTGGGAATAGCAAGGTAGCTGTTATTTGTGTGCATGGGGACACCCGAGAGTATCCAGTGACTACAGTGTGTTTCGAGACCCCCAAAGGTACCCTCTCTCATCCAGTGGGCTTAGTATCTCAGTTACCGTATGACGCCATTGTGGGAAGTTATTTTCCGAAGTTCTGGGAACTGTGGGATGATCCTGAGCCCCCCACTGGTGCCCCTATGTACCAGGAATGTGATAGCCAGAACTCCCCTGAGAGTGGTGAGGACTCTCCGGAATTTCCCTTATCAGTATTGGCAGGGGAGACTCAAGAAACTGGAGAGGAGCCCACCTCCTCAGACGAAAACCTACCGTCTGTGGAGTTTTCTGATCTTGAGGTTCACAGGGAAAACTTTGCCACAGAACAGTTGAAAGACCCCGCCCTAATAAAGGCACGCGAAAACGTAGTGAAAATAGATGGCGAGTTAGTGAACCCAGATAATACCTGCACTTACCCATACTTCAGCGTAGAGAAGGACCTACTGTATCGGGTGGCAAAAAGGGCAGAAGAAACCGTTGAGCAGCTTGTGGTGCCCAAACCTTACAGGAAGTTGGTGTTGGAGTTGGCCCATGGGCACATTCTTGGAGGTCATCTGGGGACAGAGAAAACCCGAGAGAGGGTATTACAGAGATTCTATTGGCCGGGGGTGATGAAGGACATAGAAAATTATTGTTCCTCCTGCCCTGTGTGTCAGAGGTCGGCCCGATGCCACATTTCCGTAGCCCGCTGGTCCCTCTACCCATCATTGAGGTCCCGTTTGAGAGGATCGCCATGGATTTGGTAGGTCCTATAATCAAGTCCGCTAGGGGGCACCAGTACATATTAGTTATAATGGACTATGCCACCCGTTATCCAGAAGCGATCCCTCTCCGAAATACCTCGGCCAAAACCATAGCCAAAGAGCTATCTCTTGTGTTTAGCCGGGTGGGTATTTGTAAAGAACTGCTTACGGACCAAGGTACACCCTTTATGTCCCGGGTTATGAAGGAGCTGTGTAAATTGTTCAAAGTGACGCAATTACGTACATCTGTGTATCACCCCCAAACCGATGGGCTGGTTGAAAGATTCAACAAAACCCTAAAACAAATGTTGAAGAAAGTGGTGGATAGAGATGGAAAGGATTGGGACTGTCTACTTCCTTATCTGATGTTTGCTATTAGGGAGGTGCCCCAATCCTCTACGGGATTCTCCCCCTTTGAGTTACTGTATGGGAGACACCCAAGAGGGCTGTTGGATATTGCCAAGGAAACTTGGGAAAGTGAGAGTTCTCCCCACAGGAGTGTGATTGAGCATGTCGCCCTGATGCAAGACCGAATTGCACAGGTAATGCCCATCGTGAAGGAACATTTGGCCCAAGCGCAGTTAGCACAGCAGAGAGTGTACAACCGTGGAGCCAAGACCCGTACCTTTTCCCCGGGGGATAGGATACTGGTACTTGTCCCTACGGTTGAAAGTAAATTCCTTGCCAAATGGCAAGGCCCCTACGAGATAATGGAAAAAGTGAGTGAAGTGAATTACAAGGTCAGACAACCAGGAAGGCGAAAGCCCGAACAGATCTATCACGTTAATCTGTTGAAAGCCTGGAGGGATAGAGAGTCCCTAGTCGCAGACACTTGATGGTCACCAGCTCAAACTGGTTGCGTGATTCCTGAGGTTGGAATAGCAGCCACCTTGTCACAACCCCAACAACAGGAGGTTAAGGAGTTTGTGCTTCGCAACAAGGAGGTATTCTCTGAGCTGCCGGGACAAACATTTGGGGTAGAGCATGACATCATTACCCCGCCCGGTGAAAGGGTGAAGTTAAAACCCTATCGGATCCCAGAGGCCCGACGGGAGGCAATACGGGAGGAAGTACAGAAAATGCTGAACTTAGGGGTGATAGAGGAGTCCCAAAGTGATTGGTCTAGTCCCATTGTGTTGGTGCCTAAACCGGATGGGAGCTGGCGATTTTGTAACGATTTTTGTCAGTTGAACAAAGTTACAAAATTTGACACCTACCCCATGCCACGTATAGATGAGTTGATCGACCGGCTGGGAACAGCCCGATACATGACGACTCTTGACCTCACAAAAGGGTATTGGCAAATCCCCCTGGCCAAATTGGCCAAAGAGAAAACCGCATTTGTAACCCCAGACGGGGCGTTCCAATATAAAAGAATGCCGTTCGGGTTACAGAATGCGCCGGCCACATTCCAGCGGAAAATGGACCAGATGCTGAGGCCCCATCGGAAGTATGCTGCGGCTTACCTGGATGACGTAATTGTCCATAGCACAGATTGGGCCTCACATCTGCCAAAAGTGCAAGCAGTCCTGGACTCTGTTCGGGAAGCGGGGTTTACGGCTAACCCCAAGAAGTGTACCATTGGGCAGGAGGAGGCCAAATATCTTGGGTACACCATTGGCAGGGGAGTGATAAAACCCCAACTCAACAAAGTCGAGGCCATCCAGAGTTGGCCACGTCCCAACAGCAAGAAGCAGGTACGGGCCTTTCTGGGAATCGCGGGTTATTATCGGCGCTTCATTCCCCACTTTGCTTCTAAGGCTGTGCCCCTAACCAACCTGACGAAAGGGAAAGGGTCGGTCATGATTAAATGGACCCCCGAGGCTGAGGCAGCATTCCAATTCTTGAAACAAGCCTTATGTAGCCAGCCAGTGTTGTACTCACCCGACTTCTCTAAAGACTTTGTCGTACAAAGTGATGCGTCAGATGTGGGGTTAGGAGCAGTAATGTCCCAGGTCTGGAACGGGGAAGAGCACCCAGTCATTTACCTCAGCAGGAAGTTGAAGTCCCATGAGGTAAATTACGCCACGGTTGAAAAGGAGTGTTTAGCGGTGAAGTGGGCTCTAGATTCCCTTCGGTACTATCTGCTAGGTAGGCACTTTGACATGGTTACGGATCACGCTCCGTTAAAGTGGATGGCTCAAAACAAGGAGACAAATAGAAGAGTGAATAGGTGGTTCCTGGCCCTACAGGAATTCAACTTCACAGTAAAGCATCGCCCTGGCGTTCAAATGGGGAATGTGGATGCTTTGTCTCGAGTACATGAATGCCTGATTGCTGGTGTTCCAACCCCAAGGTTAAAACAAGAGGGGGGGGGTATGTGACAGCAGGAAGGTAAAGTCACCTGGTTGCATCCAGGGGGGTAGATATATTTCTCCCAGATTCAGGCTTTATGCTGACTTATACAACTAGGTGGAGAGTTGTATAAGCCCAGCTAAGGCTAGTGGGCTCATGGATGACTCATACCTCTAGGGAGAGGGCTGGGCGTCGTGCAGGCAGGGAGTTGATGAGGCCAGCTGAAGCCTGTCAGTTCGTTTAAGGCCTCTATAAAAACTCCCAGATTCATTAGGTGTTTGCTCATGCCTGGAACCAGACCTGTGTGGACTGTCTAGGGAGAGTGAACCCCTGTGCGGTGAGAAAAAGCCTGTGTGGCTATTTGCTTGGACATTTAAAACCAGGGACTTAGGGACTAGGACAGCACTAGGCTGATCCCAGTTGTTAGTTAGGAAACCTGTATGTTTAGTCAGAGGTCAAGTTGACCAGGATTTATTTTGTTTATATGTTTCTTTTGGCTTTGCTGTGTTTTGTCACTGTAAATAGAAAATAAACCGCACCTTTTTTTTGATTTTGAAAACCACAACCTCCGTTTGCTGGGCCTGTTTTTGTGTGGGGAGCCCATCCCGGGGGTCACACACACCCGCTGCCGAGCTAACCCCCTCACAGTGTGCAGTGTGTGCAATGTGTATGTGTGCAGTGTGTATGTGTGCAGTGTGTATGTGTGCAGTGTGTATGTGTGCAATGTGTATGTGTGCAATGTGTATGTGTGCAATGTGTATGTGTGCAGTGTGTATGTGTGCAGTGTGTATGTGTGCAGTGTTCAGTGTGTATGTGTGCAGTGTGTATGTGTGCAGTGTGTGCAGTGTGTATGTGTGCAGTGTGTATGTGTGCAGTGTGTATGTGTGCAGTGTGTATGTGTGCAGTGTCTATGTGTGCAGTGTGTGCAGTGTGTATGTGTGCAATGTGTATGTGTGCAGTGTGTATGTGTGCAGTGTGTATGTGTGCAGTGTGTATGTGTGCAGTGTGTATGTGTGCAGTGTGTGCAGTGTGTATGTGTGCAGTGTGTATGTGTGCAGTGTGTATGTGTGCAATGTGTATGTGTGCAGTGTGTATGTGTGCAGTGTGTATGTGTGCAGTGTGTATGTGTGCAGTGTGTATGTGTGCAATGTGTATGTGTTCAGTGTGTGCAGTGTGTATGTGTGCAGTGTGTATGTGTGCAATGTGTATGTGTTCAGTGTGTGCAGTGTGTATGTGTGCAGTGTGTATGTGTGCAGTGTGTGCAGTGTGTATGTGTGCAGTGTGTATGTGTGCAGTGTGTATGTGTGCAATGTGTATGTGTGCAATGTGTATGTGTGCAGTGTGTATGTGTGCAATGTGTATGTGTGCAGTGTGTATGTGTGCAGTGTGTGCAGTGTGTATGTGTGCAGTGTGTGCAGTGTGTATGTGTGCAATGTGTATGTGTGCAATGTGTATGTGTGCAGTGTGTATGTGTGCAGTGTGTATGTGTGCAATGTGTATGTGTGCAGTGTGTATGTGTGCAGTGTGTATGTGTGCAGTGTGTATGTGTGCAGTTTGTATGTGTGCAGTGTGTATGCAGAGTTCTGACACCATTGGGTATACTTTCTATGTAGGGTTGCCACCTGCTCGGTATGAATGGGACTTGTGGGCCATGTTGTCCCTAATAAGGGATCATTTCTCGTAGGAAATCTGCACTGTCCCTGTGCAGCTCTACTGGTGACTCTGTAGAAATGGTTTTCTTATTATGGCCTCTGTGCTCTGTGTGTAGCTCAATATGACCCCCAAACGCAGCGTCAAAGTGCGTCTAGGCAGGATAGGTGAGGTGTGGTTGGGGTGGGGAGGGAACTTCAAAGTGAAGTCTACATGAAAAGCTTGAATTAAAGAGAAGTGACATGAAAGTTTTCTCTGCCCACCTGATGGAGGATTAGAACCTCAGACAAAATGCGATATGAGAAGGTGGTCTAGAGACAGGCAGAAATCCCCATCACACCCCAAGACCCAACTCCACACTCCGAGAACCAACATAACCTTCCGAGTACCAACATAACCTTCCGAGTAGGGATGAGCCGAACACCCCCCGGGTAGGGATGAGCCGAACACCCCCCGTTCGGTTCGCACCAGAACTTGCGAATGGACCCAAAGTTCACGGGAACGTTAGAACCCTATTAAATACAATGGACTCGAACGTTCGAAATCTAAAGTGCTAATTATAACGACTAATATGCAAGTTATTGTCCTAAAAAGGGTTTGGGGACCCGGGTCCTGCCCCAGGGGAGTGTTTGGGGACCCGGGTCCTGCCCCAGGGGAGTGTTTGGGGACCCGGGTCCAGCCCCAGGGGAGTGTTTGGTGACCCGGGTCCTGCCCCAGGGGAGTATTTGGGGACCCGGGTCCTGCCCCAGGGGAGTGTTTGGGGACCCCGGTCCTGCCCCAGGGGAGTGTTTGGGGACCCGGGTCCTGCCCCAGGGGAGTGTTTGGGGACCCGGGTCCTGCCCCAGGGGAGTGTTTGGGGACCCGGGTCCTGCCCCAGGGGAGTGTTTGGGGACCCGGGTCCTGCCCCAAGGGAGTGTTTGGGGACCCGGGTCCTGCCCCAGGGGAGTGTTTGGGGACCCGTGTCCTGCCCCAGGGGAGTGTTTGGGGACCCGGGTTCTGCACCAGGGGAGTGTTTGGGGACCCGGGTCCTGCCCCAGGGGAGTGTTTGGGGACCCGGGTTCTGCACCAGGGGACATGTATCAATGCAAAACGAAGTTTTAAAAACGGCAGTTTGTTCGGGAGCAGTGATTTTAATGATGCATAAAGTGAAAAAATAAAAGTGAAATATTCCTTTAAATATTGTACCTGGGGGGTGTGTATAGTATGCCTGTGAAGTGGCGCATGTTTCCCGTGTTTAGAACTGTCCCTGCACAAAGTGTCATTTCTAAAGGAAAAAAATGGTCATTTAAAACTGCTTGCGGCTTTAATGTAATGTTTGGTCCAATGCTGTATCCTGGCCTAGGCCAACAAGGCCCAGGCCTAGGGCAGCACTTTGCAGGGGGGCAGCACGGAAAGAGTCCCCGCCGGCTTGCGCTACACTTTATGGGATGGACTGGGCTGAGAGGCAAATTAGTTTAGCGCCCCCATAAAGTGGCCGCACTGCTTCCGGTATGCGGGCGGCCAGCATTCCGCAAAGGTGAGAGGGAGAATGCCGCTTCTAATTTTGACTGTTCTATCATCCTGGACCACAAACCTTCCTCACTGTGCTATATGTTTTCTGCTGCACCATTGGCAAGGTTATATCTTCTTAGTCCTTTCCATAATATTATCAGAAATTTGTGCTTAAAGTAGAGCTATAGGCAACACTTTTTTTTTCATTTTGGATGGAGTAAGGGAGGGTTATAGCTCCTGTCAATTTATTTTTTACCATCCCTGTCCCATTGCAGAGATTTCCCTTCACTTCCTGCTCCATAGCCAAAGAGGAACTGAGAGGGAATCTATGCAAATTAAGGAAATCCATTGCCCCCCCCCAGGCCCTCATAACTAGGGTCCCCACTCGAAAATTTCAGGGCAGGTCTTAAACAGCAAGGGGTGTTGCCTTGACAGAAAGGGTGGGTCATATTTAAATTAGGGGGTGCACGAGTTTAGTCAGGCCTAGGGCAGCACAAAACCTAAATACACTACTGGTCTGGTCCCGGTAATATGGATAAAAATCATTGAGAAAAACTGCATGGGTACCCCCCCCCAGCCCATTTGGATCTTGTATGGATATTAAGGGGAACCCCACACCCAAATAAAAAAAAGGAAAGGCACACTGTGCAAAGGACACTAAAGCAAAATACTGCAGCTCCCTGCCTGTATTTGTATCAGAACACCAGCAATTGTATTGAGGTGAGCTTTAGGTGCACACTGTGCAAAGGACACAGTACACTAAGTGAAACACTGCAGCTATCACAATCACCTGCCTGCCTGTCAGTATAGAGAATAACAGGAATGGATCTAGCTAAACTGAATACAGTGTATAAATATATATACAACACCTGGGATGCATATATATCCTCTACACCAGGGATATGCAATTAGCGGACCTCCAGCTGTTGCCAAACTACAAGTCCCATGAGGCATAGCGAGACTCTGACAGCATCAAGCATGACACCCAGAGGCAGAGGCATGATGGGACTTGTAGTTTGGCAACAGCTGGAGGTCCGCTAATTGCATATCCCTGCTCTACACACTGTAACTGCAGCTAACTGACTCGCCTGCCTGCTCTATCTACCTCAATATAAATGACACTGTCTGTTTCTCTCTCTCTCTCTTTCCTTTAACCAACGCCAACACACTACACAACGCCGCCAAGCCGGCCGCCTTATATAGTGTGGGACGTGTACGTACTCCTCTGAGCCATGATTGGCCAAAGCCACCCTGGCGTTGGCCAATTACGCTTCTCTGTACTTACGGCGCTGTGATTGGCCAAGCATGTGGGTCATAGTGCATGCTTGACCAATCATCAGCCAGCAATGCACTGCGATGACGCAGTGAATTATGGGCTGTGACACGCCACTCAAATTGGTCGCGAACGGCCCATAATGTTAGAAATTCGGCGAACGGCCGAACAGACGATGTTCGAGTCGAACTCAAAGCTCATTCCTACTTCCAAAACCCAATTCCACACTCTGAGGCCCAACTTCAAACTCCAAGACCCAACTCCACACTCCAAGACCCAACTCCACACTCCAAGGCCCAACTCCACACTCTGAGACCCAATTCCACACTCCGAGGCCCAACTCCACACTCCGAGATCCAATTCTACACTCCGAGGCCCAACTCCACACTCCGAGGCCCAACTCCACACTCCAAGGCCCAACTCCAAGACGCAAATCCACATTCAGAGACCCAACTTCACACGTGGAGAGCCAACTTCAAACTCCAAGACCCAACTCCACACTCCGAGGCCCAACTCCACACTCTGAGACCCAATTCCACACTCCGAGGCCCAACTCCACACTCCGAGATCCAATTCTACACTCCGAGGCCCCACTCCAAACTCCAAGACCCAACTCCACACTCCGAGACCCAACTCCACACTCCGAGATCCAATTCCACACTCCGAGGCCCAACTCTAAACTCCAAGACCCAACTCCACACTCCAAGACCCAACTCCACACTCCAAGACCCAATTCCACACTCCGAGGCCCAACTCCACACTCCGAGGCCCAACTCCACACTCCAAGGCCCAACTCCAAGACGCAAATCCACATTCAGAGATCCAACTTCACACGTGGAGAGCCAACTTCAAACTCCAAGACCCAACTCCACACTCCGATACCCAATTCCACACTCCGAGGCCCAACTTCAGACTCCAAGACCAAATTCCACACTCCAAGGCCCAACTCCAAACTCCAAGACCCAACTCCACACTCCGAGGCCCAACTCCAAACTCCAAGACCCAACTCCACACTCCGAGACCCAACTCCACACTCCGAGATCCAATTCCACACTCCGAGGCCCAACTCCAAACTCCAAGACCCAACTCCACACTCCAAGACCCAACTCCACACTCCAAGACCCAACTCCACACTCCGATACCCAATTCCACACTCCGAGGCCCAACTCCAAACTTCAAGACCCAATTCCACACTCCAAGGCCCAACTCCAAACTCCAAGACCCAACTCCACACTCTGAGGCCCAACTCCAAACTCCAAGACCCAACTCCACACTCCGAGACCCAACTCCACACTCCGAGATCCAATTCCACACTCCAAGACCCAACTCCAAACTCCAAGACCCAACTCCACACTCCAAGACCCAACTCCACACTCCGGGACCCAATTCCACACTCCAAGACCCAACTCCAAACTCCAAGACCCAACTCCACACTCCGAGGCCCAACTCCAAACTCCAAGACCCAACTCCACACTCCGAGACCCAACTCCACACTCCGAGATCCAATTCCACACTCCGAGATCCAATTCCACACTCCGAGACCCAACTCCACACTCCGAGATCCAATTCCACACTCCGAGATCCAATTCCACACTCCGAGGCCAAACTCCAAACTCCAAGACCCAACTCCACACTCCAAGACCCAACTCCACACTCCGAGACCCAATTCCACACTCCGAGGCCCAACTCCACACTCCAAGGCCCAACTCCAAGACGCAAATCCACATTCAGAGACCCAACTTCACACATGGATAGCCAACTTCAAACTCCAAGACCCAACTCCACACTCCGATACCCAATTCCACACTCCCATACCCAATTCCACACTCCGAGGCCCAACTCCAAACTCCAAGACCCAATTCCACACTCCAAGGCCCAACTCCAAACTCCAAGACCCAACTCCACACTCCGAGACCCAAATCCACACTCCGAGATCCAATTCCACACTCCGAGGCCCAACTCCAAACTCCAAGACTCAACTCCACACTCCAAGACCCAACTCCACACTCCGAGACCCAATTCCACACTCCGAGGCCCAACTCCACACTCCAAGGCCCAACTCCAAGACGCAAATCCACATTCAGAGACCCAACTCCACACGTGGAGAGCCAACTTTAAACTCCAAGACCCAACTCCACACTCCGATACCCAATTCCACACTCCGAGGCCCAACTCCAAACTCCAAGACACAACTCCACACTCCAAGGCCCAACTCCAAACTCCAAGACCCAACTCCACACTCTGAGGCCCAACTCCACACTCTGAGACCCAATTCCACACTCCGAGACCCAACTCCAAACTCCAAGACCCAACTCCACACTCCGAGGCCCAACTCCACACTCCAAGGCCCAACTCCAAGACGCAAATCCACATTCAGAGACCCAACTTCACACGTGGAGAGCCAACTTCAAACTCCAAGACCCAATTCCACACTCCGAGGCCAAACTCCAAACTCCTAGACCCAACTCCAAACTCCAAGACCCAACTCCACACTCCAAGGCCCAACTCCAAACTCCAAGACCCAACTCCACACTCCGAGGCCCAACTCCACACTCCGAGACCCAATTCCACACTCCGAGGCCCAACTTCACACTCCGAGGCCCAACTTCACACTCCGAGGCCCAACTCCACACTCCGAGGCCCAACTCCAAACTCCGAGGCCCAACTCCAAGACGCAAATCCACATTCAGAGACCCAACTTCACACGTGGAGAGCCAACTTCAAACTCCAAGACCCAACTCCAAACTCCAAGACCCAACTCCACACTCCGAGGCCCAACTCCACACTCCAAGGCCCAACTCCAAGACGCAAATCCACATTCAGAGACCCAACTTCACACCTGGAGAGCCAACTTCAAACTCCAAGACCCAACTCCAAACTCCAAGACCCAACTCCACACTCCGAGACCCAATTCCACACTCCGAGGCCCAACTTCACACTCCGAGGCCCAACTCCACACTCCGAGGCCCAACTCCAAACTCCGAGGCCCAACTCCAAGACGCAAATCCACATTCAGAGACCCAACTTCACACGTGGAGAGCCAACTTCAAACTCCAAGACCCAACTCCAAACTCCAAGACCCAACTCCACACTCCGAGGCCCAACTCCAAACTCCGAGGCCCAACTCCAAGACGCAAATCCACATTCAGAGACCCAACTTCACACGTGGAGAGCCAACTTCAAACTCCAAGACCCAACTCCAAACTCCAAGACCCAACTCCACACTCCGAGGCCCAACTCCACACTCCAAGGCCCAACTCCAAGACGCAAATCCACATTCAGAGACCCAACTTCACACGTGGAGAGCCAACTTCAAACTCCAAGACCCAACTCCAAACTCCAAGACCCAACTCCACACTCCGAGGCCCAACTCCAAACTCCGAGGCCCAACTCCAAGACGCAAATCCACATTCAGAGACCCAACTTCACACGTGGAGAGCCAACTTCAAACTCCAAGACCCAACTCCACACTCCGAGGCCCAACTCCACACTCCGAGACCCAATTCCACACTCCGAGGCCCAACTTCACACTCCGAGGCCCAACTTCACACTCCGAGGCCCAACTCCACACTCCGAGGCCCAACTCCACACTCCGAGGCCCAACTCCAAACTCCGAGGCCCAACTCCAAGATGCAAATCCACATTCAGAGACCCAACTTCACACGTGGAGAGCCAACTTCAAACTCCAAGACCCAACTCCAAACTCCGAGGCCCAACTCCACACTCCGAGGCCCAACTCTACACTCCGAGGCCCAACTCCAAGACGCAAATCCCCATTCAGAGACCCAACTTCACACATGGATAGCCAACTTCAAACTCCAAGACCCAACTCCACACTCCGATACCCAATTCCACACTCCGAGGCCCAACTCCAAACTCCAAGACCCAATTCCACACTCCAAGGCCCAACTTCAAACTCCGAGGCCCAACTCCACACTCCGAGGCCCAACTCCACACTCTGAGACCCAATTCCACACTCCGAGACCCAACTCCAAACTCCAAGACCCAACTCCACACTCCGAGACCCAAATCCACACTCCGAGATCCAATTCCACACTCCGAGGCCCAACTCCAAACTCCAAGACCCAACTCCACACTCCAAGACCCAACTCCACACTCCGAGACCCAATTCCACACTCCGAGGCCCAACTCCACACTCCAAGGCCCAACTCCAAGACGCAAATCCAGATTCAGAGACCCAACTTCACACGTGGAGAGCCAACTTCAAACTCCAAGACCCAACTCCACACTCCGATACCCAAGTGCACACTCCGACGCCCAACTCCAAACTCCAAGACCCAACTCCACACTCCAAGGCCCAACTCCAAACTCCAAGACCCAACTCCAAACTCCAAGACCCAACTCCACACTCCGAGGCCCAACTCCACACTCTGAGACCCAATTCCACACTCCGAGACCCAACTCCAAACTCCAAGACCCAACTCCACACTCCGAGGCCCAACTCCACACTCCAAGGCCCAACTCCAAGGCGCAAATCCACATTCAGAGACCCAACTTCACACGTGGAGAGCCAACTTCAAACTCCAAGACCCAATTCCACACTCTGAGGCCAAACTCCAAACTCCAAGACCCAACTCCAAACTCCAAGACCCAACTCCACACTCCAAGGCCCAACTCCAAACTCCAAGACCCAACTCCACACTCCGAGGCCCAACTCCACACTCAGAGACCCAATTCCACACTCCGAGGCCCAACTTCACACTCCGAGGCCCAACTCCACACTCCGAGGCCCAACTCCAAACTCCGAGGCCCAACTCCAAGACGCAAATCCACATTCAGAGACCCAACTTCACACGTGGAGAGCCAACTTCAAACTCCAAGACCCAACTCCACACTCCGAGACCCAACTCCAAACTCCGAGGCCCAACTCCACACTTCGAGGCCCAACTCTACACTCCGAGGCCCAACTCCAAGACGCAAATCCACATTCAGAGACCCAACTTCACATGTGGAGAGCCAACTTTAAACTTCAAGACCCAACTCTACACTCCGAGGCCCAACTCCAAACTCCAAACTCCAAGACCCAATTCCACACTCCGAGACCCAACTCCAAACTCCAAAACCATATTCCATACTCTGAGACCCAAATCCACACTGAACTGCTACTCCTGAAGTTCATTTAGTTATATTTTCCCAGTAGAACTCCCTGTTCTGTCCAACCATTGCAGCCAATATCGAACCAAATGATGGTGTCATCTCCTTGCGGAAAGGTTCCTCATAGTGTACATTAAATAATGAATTGTGGAGTGCTACACTGAGCATGGTCTGGGGAGGATTCCAGAAATCAGTACAGTAAGAATTTGTCTTTAGGTCACTCCATTATATGTCCATCATTTGGCCCCTGCGGACAGTCTCCATCAAAAAACTGTCTTGGAATGAATGGGTTAATATCACACACTCTCCTCTCAACCAAAATGTACTACAAATCACCACCCATCTATTATTACTGATAAGGCTTCATATTTCACCTCATCCTTCCTTTCATCCACAGAGAGCGAGCCCAGGAAGGTGGACTTCATGTCTGTGTCACTGGTGTCAGTGGCTGTGGTGACCGCCATCCTGCTGGTGATCCTGGTGACAACGGTTGTTATGGTGAATCGTCATCATAAAAGGAAGACAAAGAGACTCTCCGAGAAAATGTACGTTCCAGGAACAGGAGCCTTCCCGCTTCTTCTACCATTATATATGCAGCCAGGGGCAGATAGGAGGGGATTTGGGGCACCTGGGGCCCTCTGTAAAACAGGCATTGGATCTGGGGGTTGGGGCCCTCTGTAATGGAGGCAGGGAATCTTTGGGGGCCTCTGTAATAGAGACAGGAGATCTGGGGGTCTGGGGCCCTCTGCAGTATAGGCAGAGGATCTAGGGCCCTCTGTAATTGTAAAGAGGATCTGGAGGTCTGGGGCCCCTTAAATCAATGGTAGGGGGTCTGGGGCCCTCTGTAATTGGGACAGAGGATCTGGGGGTCTGGGCCCTCTGTAATTGGGACAGAGGATCTGGGGCCCTCTGTAATTGGGACAGAGGATCTGGGGGTCTGGGCCTCTGTAATACAATGATGTGCATTGATAGGGGTCCTGTTGGTCATGTAGCCCTCCCCCAATCAGCAGATATCAACCATATAGGACAGTCTGACGTCTCCTACTATCCGCGTCCCATTGTTGTCAGTAATTTTTTTCCTGTTTTTCAGTGAGGAACTTTCTACGTTGTCCAGACAGGCGTCAAGGAGAAGACTTTCCACCTCGGCCAGCACAGACACCCGCATGCAGGTGAGGGAAGGACGCCACCTCATCCTATATGGAGGGTGTCACCATTCCTCCTCTATGTTCTGACGTCTTCCTTCTTGAGGAATGATCCGGATATAATAATCTGGATATAATGATCCGGATATAACGTTCCGGATATAATGATCTCAATATAACGTTCCGGATATTACGTTCCGGATATTACGTTCCGGATATAACGTTCCGGATATTACGTTCCGGATATAACGTTCCGGATATAACAATCCAGGTATAATGATCCGTTTCTCTTGTGTTTCAGTTGGAGGAAAGTCATTATATGAGGAATCACCCCGACAGTCTGAGGGACCCCAGTATCAGCTCAATCATGGTAAGGATTCTGATTGTCTGTACAATGTCTCCCCCTGGTGGACACAAAGCAAACTGACAGATTTCCTTCATCTCTATGGGGTCAGCAGATATTTGCTGCACATTATGGGGATAGAATTGTCTTCCAGCTGATTATCAAATGACATCACAACAGAAATACAGATCCTCAGATTTATTCTCAAATTGGTCCAGAAAATCTATAACTTACCGGGGACATAATGACCATAATACATCTATTGTATATGGACTATAGGGGACAATAAACTATAGAGGGTGATTATACAGACTATAGGGGGTGATTTATGAACTATAGGGGACGACTGTATGGATTATAGGGGATGACTATATGGACTATAGGGGAATACTGTATGGACTATAGGGGGCCACTGTATGGACTACAGGGGATGACTGTATGGACTATAGGGGATGACTGTATGGACTATAGGGGATGACTGTATGGACTATAGGGGATGACTGTATGGACTATAGTGGGTGACTGTATGGATTATAGGGGAATACTGTATGGATTATAGGTGATGACTGTATGGATTATAGGGGGCCACTGTATGGACTATAGGAGATGACTGTCTGGACTATAGGGGAATACTGTATGGACTATAGTGGGTGACTGTATGGATTATAGGGGAATACTGTATGGATTATAGGTGATGACTGTATGGATTATAGGGGGCCACTGTATGGACTACAGGGGATGACTGTCTGGACTATAGGGGAATACTGTATGGACTATAGGGGATGCCTGTATGGATTATAGGGGGCCACTGTATGGACTACAGGGGATGACTGTACGGACTATAGGGGAATACTGTATGGACTATAGCGGATGCCTGTATGGATTATAGGGGGCCACTGTATGGACTACAGGGGATGACTGTATGGACTATAGGGGAATACTGTATGGACTATAGTGGGTGACTGTATGGATTATAGGGGATGACTGTATGGATTATAGGGGATGACTGTATGGATTATAGGGAGCCACTGTATGGACTATAGGAGATGACTGTCTGGACTATAGGGGAATACTGTATGGACTATAGTGGGTGATTGTATGGATTATAGGGGAATACTGTATGGATTATAGGTGATGACTGTATGGATTATAGGGGGCCACTGTATGGACTACAGGGGATGACTGTATGGACTATAGGGGAATACTGTATGGACTATAGGGGATGCCTGTATGGATTATAGGGGGCCACTGTATGGACTACAGGGGATGACTGTACAGACTATAGGGGAATACTGTATGGACTATAGGGGATGCCTGTATGTATTATAGGGGGCCACTGTATGGACTACAGGGGATGACTGTATGGACTATAGGGGAATACTGTATGGACTATAGTGGGTGACTGTATGGATTATAGGGGATGACTGTATGGATTATAGGGGATGACTGTATGGACTATAGGGGAATACTGTATGGACTATAGGGGGCCACTGTATGGACTATAGGGGGCCACTGTATGGACTATAGGGGTGACTGTATGGACTATAGGGGGTGACTGTATAGATTATAGGGGGCCACTGTATGGACTATAGGGGGCCACTGTATGGACTATAGGGGGCCACTGTATGGACTATAGGGGACAACTGTCAGGGTGATTGGAAATGTTTCGGACTCCACCCATAGTTATCTGGAAATCTCACTGGTAGAAAGTCTCTATGTTTTTGACTGAATCCCTAATTCTTCAACATTAGAGCTGACAGAACAAAGGTTCATTATTCTAATTGTTATTTTCCTCTTCTGCACACTGAGCCCATTTTCTGTCTTCTGGCAGGGAGAAGAAATGGACCGACGCAGTTACTCCACCTTGACCACTGTGCGGGAGACAGAGACCCAGACGGAGCTCCTTTCCACAGTCCCAGATGAGGAGGGGAAGGAGGAGAGCGAGGGAGAGCAGGAGGAGGAGATGGATAGGAAAGAACTGGAGCAGAGTGAGCGAGGCAGCACTGAGGTCATAGAAAACCAGCCCTTCATCAAACAGGGAATGATGCATTTCTATCAGGAGAATGGGACCTTACGTGCCAAGCCAAGTACCAATGGGATCTACATCAATGGCAGGGGGCACCTGGTATAGCTGGGCCTTCCAGACTGAACATCAATGACATGAGGCACCTGATATACCTGGATCACCCACACTGAGCATCAATGGTATGGGGCACCCAGTATAACTGGATTATATAAATGGACCACCCAGGCTGAACATCAATGGTATGGGGCATCTGATATAACTGGACCACCCAGACTGTATGGGAGAAGGACATGGAACTATAACAATAAACTGAAGACACCCCCACTCCTTCCACACTGATGACCTCATAGTGCCGCCATCTATTGTTACTGATCACACAGAAGCTACAGTGGCCTTTATTGTTATCCCAGATGAAGCCCTGGACTGCAGTCAGTATTACTCTGGTTACATTGCTGGTGTGAGGGAGATTATATGCCTTTATAATGGACGGGACCGCACTGGGACTGACTGGGACACTCCGACATGTCTGGATTTTTGCAGATCTTGTACAACACAGAATGGAGTGTGAACCCAGATAATGGGATTTCAGCCTCTCCACTCTCAGCCTTCAATCTGTGGACCCTTTACTACCTGTCTGCAGGATATCTCACCTTGTGTCTGCCAGCTCTAGCCATAGGCTGAACATACTGCCCAATGGGAGTCGCCCCAGGACATGGACCTCTGATGTAAAATATGACATGGACCTCTGGTGTAAAATATGACATGGACCTCTGATGTTCACCATGACATGGACCTCTGGTGTAAAATATGACATGGACCTCTGATGTAAAATATGACATGGACCTCTGATGTTCACCATGACATGGACCTCTGATGTTCACCATGACATGGACCTCTGGTGTAAAATATGACATGGACCTCTGATGTTCACCACGACATGGACCTCTTCTGTACAATATATCTCTGGTCTTGACCCTAGTAGTGGGTTTTTAAGGGGAGCCTCTTCCACACAATGAAGGGGCTCCCTAGGTGAATATCACAGAGGGGTCCCTCAGCACATTAAAGGGGTTCCAGCCAGAACTTAATTTTGTTGTGAAGAGTGTAGGAAGGGTTAGAACCTCTATTTAGTATTTATTGCTGTTTGTGGCCCCATCCAAATTTAAATCTCCCCAAAATGGGTGAAAAGCCCACCTCCCTCAGTTGACCAACAGAACATTGGAAGATATCCCCTCTAATGCTGTTCTGGTGACAATGTTACTGGAAGAGACAGGAAGTGAGTCTATTTCTCCTTGATGGGGACACAGACAGTAATATGAGGCTGACAGAGGTGTTAACCCTTCCACATTCAGGCTAGATTTACACTTGAACCCTTATGGGTAATGTGAAGGCCATCTGAGCCCTTCTTGGCCATGGTTGTTAGAAATGGTGGTGCCATAGATTCTCACCGAGTGTCACTGCTCCAATCAGCTGGTCTTTGTTCCCATTGGATGATCTCAGAAAAGGGCTCAAACCACATACATCCATCTCTTGTAGAAGTTAATGAGCCAAGGCTTGTAAATCACTGAAAGGTCCCCTCTGTAAGTAAGTGGAAAGTTGAACCCTTTCCTGGAGAATCGTATTAATAATAATTGTTCTGTGTAATGTATTCTGTCCAATAAGAAGCCTCTCTAGGCAGCGTTCCTCCCCCGAGCACCAAATATCGTATCTGCCGGTGCCACACTCCAAGGAATGTGAAGACAGGACAGATGAGTGCTACTCAGAAGAGGAACTGGCCTTCACAGAGAACAGATTGTAAAAAAGGGGGCTGGGGGGGGCTCAGATTTTGTGCCTGCTGGCCCATCATTGACCAGTTTCCTGCCAGTGAAATACAGCAAGGCAGAGGGGTGATGATGAAAGGGTTAACTGCCGCTCATCTTTAATACTCCCACTTCTGGTTGCTATGGGAGACGGCACTTTACACATCATCATCATCCTTACTATCTGTGGGGATTGAGTCACAAAGAAGGTGTCCCTCTGGGGCCCCCTTAGGATGGACTGACCTATATCCTGTACATAGTTCTGTAAATAAAGTTTCAGCTTGTTTTCTATGGAAAAGTTGGCAGCCAGGAAATTGTATTTATGTGGAATGTATATATTTTATACTTGTATTTATATCAGGGTTCCGAGGATTGCACCATCCCTGCACAAATTCTTCTACAAAACTGATTGTTACTTGAAGCTGATTGTTTGTAAATGAGAAATAAGGGGGATGTCAAATATCCTGAGTATGTGTCTGTCATTTCCTCGCATATGGCACCATGTGCTAGAACCTGACCCTCCAAAACATACAGAGAGCAGAAAGGCGGAGGGAGGGGATACGGGGTGCAGAAAGGGGGAGGAAGGGCATACAGGGTGCAGAAAGGGGAAGGAGGGGCATACAGGGTGCAGAAAGAGGGAGGAGGGGCATACAGGGTGCAGAAAGGGGAAGGAGGGGCAGCATACAGGGTGCAGAAAGGGGAAGGATGGGCATACAGGGTGCACAAAGGCGGAGGGGCATACAGGGTGCAGAAAGGGGAAGGAGGGGCATACAGGGTGCAGAAAGAGGGAGGAGGGGCATACAGGGTGCAGAAAGGGGAAGGAGGGGCATACATGGTGCAGAAAGGAGAAGGAGGGCATATAGGGTGCAGAAAGAGGGAGGAGGGGCATACAGGGTGCAGAAAGGGGAAGGATGGGGCAGCATACAGGGTGCAGAAAGAGGGAGGAGGGGCATACGGGGTGCAGAAAGGCAGGGGAGGGGCATACACGGTGCAGAAAGGGGAAGGAGGGGCATATAGGGTGCAGAAAGAGGGAGGAGGGGCATACAGAGTGCAGAAAGGGGAAGGAGGGGCAGCATACAGGGTGCAGAAAGAGGGAGGAGGGGCATACGGGGTGCAGAAAGGGGGAGGAGGGGCATACAGGGTGCAGAAAGGGGAAGGAGGGGCAGCATACAGGGTGCAGAAAGGGGAAGGAGGGGCATACATGGTGCAGAAAGGGGAAGGAGGGGCAGCATACAGGGTGCAGAAAGGGGAAGGAGGGGCATACAGGGTGCAGAAAAAGTAAGGAGGGGCAGAAAGGAGAAGAAGGGGCAAAGGGGTGCAGAAAAGGGAAGGAGGGGCAAACAGGGTGCAGAAAGAGGGAGGAGGGGCACACTGGGTGCAGAAAAAGGAAGGAGGGGCAGAAATGGTGCAGAAAGAAGGAGGAGGGGCATACAGGGTGCAGAAAGGGGAAGGAGGGGCACACTGGGTGCAGAAAGGGGAAGGAGGGGCATACATGGTGCAGAAAGGAGAAGGAGGGGCATACAGGGTGCAGAAAGGGGAAGGAGGGGCATACAGGGTGCAGAAAGGGGAAGGAGGGGCATACAGGGTGCAGAAAGAGGGAGGAGGGGCATACAGGGTGCAGAAAGAGGGAGGAGGGGCATACAGGGTGCAGAAAGGGGAAGGAGGGGCATACAGGGTGCAGAAAGAAGAGGGGGCAAAATGGAGGAAGAGGGGCATATTGGGGGCATAGCTGAGAGGGTCACACCAGAGGAGGGGGAGCATACTGGCAGCAGAGTGGGACAAAAATGGCATACCAGATGGAGAAGGGGAAAAAAACAAAAGGAGGAGGAACATACTGGAGACAGAAAGGTGGGAGGAGGATCAGAAATGGGGAGGAGCATAATGGGTGCAGAGAGGGGGAGGAGAGGCATACCGGGTGCATCAACCTGTCCAGTAGTTTTAGCAGGATGGACTACAATATCATTTGGACCTGAATTGTGACCATAAAGATAGGCTTGACATGAGATGGCCTTTTTATCGACTGCCCACAGATCTTACTTTACATGTTTCTAAACTAAAATGAACCCTCACCCCATACACCTTCCATCAGCAAGAATTTGTGTTGCAGCAGCTAGAGCAGAATGAGATCGATGAAGGAAGTCTGATATTAGGTTCAGCAGCAGCCGACTTCCATGGGACAAGGAGGACCATCCATGTCTCAGCCATTCACCACTCCAAGAGATCTCGTCCTTTCTGGAGGTTCTGGCTGTGATCTCTCCTTCCCTCAGCGAGCGTCCATCCTTTCTCCAGTCTGTCTTCAGGAATGTAGAATGTTGGGCATTTATCAGGGACAAGTGGGGAGTTTTCTCAAACTTGGCTTCATGTTACATATTTTACCTTTTTCAAAATGTCATTAAATAATTCTACTATAAAAAAACAAAAAAAAAAACAACCTCAACTCTAAATCAAACTTTAACCCAAACTAACAGTAATCCTAAACCAAGTTTAACCCCAATCTTAATATAAACTCCAATTCTAATCATAACCCTAACTATATCCCTAACCCTAACTCTATCCCTAATGCCAACCCAATCCTAACTCTATCCCTAATGCCAACCCAATCCTAACTCTAACCCTAATGCCAACCCAATCCTAACTCTATCCCTAATGCCAACCCAATTCTAACTCTAACCCTAATGCCAACCCAATCCTAACTCTATCCCTAATGCCAACCCAATCCTAACTCTAACCCTAATGCCAACCCAATCCTAACTCTAACCCTAATGCCAACCCAATCCTAACTCTATCCCTAATGCCAACCCAATCCTAACTCTAACCCTAATGCCAACCCAATCCTAACTCTAACCCTAATGCCAACCCAATCCTAACTCTAACTCTAATGCCAACTAGGCTTGTGCAATTCGTTTCGTAACGAATCGAAATTCATCCGAATTTAGCAACTTTCGGACATTCGGAAGCATTCGAATTTCCGAACAGAGCAATTACGAATAAAACCGAATCCGAAATAAATTATACCGCAAAATAGCGAATGCCCGAAGGTCTTCGGCATAATTCGTTATGAAAAAAGTTACGAATGTACGAATCCATTCGAAGCACAATAACACTCACTCTGCTCTCTGCTTCTCCCTCACCATGCTGAACTCCCTCTCAAAATGGTGTACAGGGGGCGGAGGCTATAGCCGCATGAAAAAACGAAAGTAAAATACGAGATTTCGAATCCATTCGAAGCACAATAACACTCACTCTGCTCTGCTCTCTGCTTCTCCCTCACCGTGCTGAACCCTCTCAAAATGGTGTGCAGGGGCGGAGCCTATAGCCGCATGTAAAAAACGAAAGTAAAATACGAGATTTGAATCGTTACAAATAATCGCTATGTATTTAGAAAAGTACAAATCCATTGGAAGCACATTAGGCATAATAGGCAGCGTCGTTGTGAGAGAGACACGGAAAATTACGAATCAACGAACCCAAAAAAAGTTACGAAAGTAGGAGTTGTGTCCAGAATCAACGAAAAACAACGTACTCTACCGAAAGTACGAACCCAAAAAAAGTTACGAAAGTAGGAGTTGTGTCCAGAATCAACGAAAAACAACGTACTCTACCGAAAGTACGAATTATAAAGCAACAAAAAATTCAACGAAAAATGTCGCTTGCAAAAATACGAATGAGTCCGAACACGAAAAATCCCGTCTAGCAAAATTACGAATGATTACGAATCAACAGGACCGGAAAGAAACGAACCGAAACGGAACAAATTTTTCTGTTGTGCACAAGTCTAATGCCAACCCAATCCTAACTCTAACCCTAATGCCAACCCAATCCTAACTCTAACCCTAATGCCAACCCAATCCTAACTCTAACCCTAATGCCAACCCAATCCTAACTCTAACCCTAATGCCAACCCAATCCTAACTCTATCCTTAATGCCAACCCAATCCTAACTCTAACCCTAATGCCAACCCAATCCTAACTCTAACCCTAATGCCAACCCAATCCTAACTCTATCCCTAATGCCAACCCAATCCTAACTCTATCCCTAATGCCAACCCTAATCCTAACTCTAACCCTAATGCCAACCCAATCCTAACTCTAACCCTAATGCCAACCCAATCCTAACTCTAACCCTAACTCTATCCCTAATGCCAACCCAATCCTAACTCTAACCCTAACTCTAACCCTAATGCCAACCCAATCCTAACTCTAACCCTAATGCCAACCCAATCCTAACTCTATCCCTAATGCCAACCCAATCCTAACTCTAACCCTAATGCCAACCAAATCCTAACTCTAACCCTAATGCCAACCCAATCCTAACACTAACCCTAATGCCAACCCAATCCTAACTCTAACCCTAATGCCAACCCAATCCTAACTCTATCCCTAATGCCAACCCAATCCTAACTCTAACCCTAATGCCAACCCAATCCTAACTCTAACCCTAATGCCAACCCAATCCTAACTCTATCCCTAATGCCAACCCAATCCTAACTCTAACCCTAATGCCAACCCAATCCTAACTCTATCCCTAATGCCAACCCTAATCCTAACTCTAACCCTAATGCCAACCCAATCCTAACTCTAACCCTAATGCCAACCCAATCCTAACTCTAACCCTAACTCTATCCCTAATGCCAACCCAATCCTAACTCTAACCCTAACTCTAACCCTAATGCCAACCCAATCCTAACTCTAACCCTAATGCCAACCCAATCCTAACTCTATCCCTAATGCCAACCCAATCCTAACTCTAACCCTAATGCCAACCCAATCCTAACACTAACCCTAATGCCAACCCTATCCTAACTCTAACCCTAATGCCAACCCAATCCTAACTCTATCCCTAATGCCAACCCAATCCTAACTCTAACCCTAATGCCAACCCAATCCTAACTCTAACCCTAATGCCAACCCAATCCTAACTCTATCCCTAATGCCAACCCAATCCTAACTCTAACCCTAATGCCAACCCAATCCTAACTCTATCCCTAATGCCAACCCTAATCCTAACTCTAACCCTAATGCCAACCCAATCCTAACTCTAACCCTAATGCCAACCCAATCCTAACTCTAACCCTAACTCTATCCCTAATGCCAACCCAATCCTAACTCTAACCCTAACTCTAACCCTAATGCCAACCCAATCCTAACTCTAACCCTAATGCCAACCCAATCCTAACTCTATCCCTAATGCCAACCCAATCCTAACTCTAACCCTAATGCCAACCCAATCCTAACTCTAACCCTAATGCCAACCCAATCCTAACTCTATCCCTAATGCCAACCCAATCCTAACTCTAACCCTAATGCCAACCCAATCCTAACTCTAACCCTAATGCCAACCCAATCCTAACTCTAACCCTAATGCCAACCCAATCCTAACGCTATCCCTAATGCCAACCCAATCCTAACTCTAACCCTAATGCCAACCCAATCCTAACTCTAACCCTAATGCCAACCCAATCCTAACTCTATACCTAATGCCAACCCAATCCTAACTCTAACCCTAATGCCAACCCAATCCTAACTCTAACCCTAACTATCCCTAATGCCAACCCAATCCTAACTCTAACCCTAACTCTATCCCTAATGCCAACCCAATCTTAACTCTAACCCTAATGCCAACCCTAATCCTAACTCTATCCCTAATGCCAACCCAATCTCAACTCTAACCCTAGCTATCCCTAATGCCAACACAATCCTAACTCTAACCCTAACTCTATCCCTAATGCCAACCCAATCCTAACTCTAACCCTAATGCCAACCCAATCCTAACTCTAACCCTAACTATTCCTAATGCCAACCCAATCCTAACTCTATCCCTAATGCCAACCCAATCCTAACTCTAACCTTAACTATATCCCTAATCCTAACTCTAACCCTAATGCCAACCCTAATCCTAACCCTAACCCTAATGCCAACCCAATCCTAACTCTATCCCTACTGCCAACCCTAATCCTAACTCTAATCCTAACTCTAACCCTAATGCCAACCCTAATCCTAACTCTATCCCTAATGCCAACCATAATCCTAACTCTATCCCTAATGCCAACCCAATCCTAACTCTAACCTTAACTATATCCCTAATCCTAACTCTAACCCTAATGCCAACCCTAATCCTAACTCTAACCCTAATGCCAACCCAATCCTAACTCTAACCCTAACTATTCCTAATGCCAACCCAATCCTAACTCTAACCCTAACTCTATCCCTAATGCCAACCCAATCCTAACTCTAACCCTAATGCCAACCCTAATCCTAACTCTAACCCTAATGCCAACCCAATCCTAACTCTAACCCTAACTATCCCTAATGCCAACCCAATCCTAACTCTAACCCTAACTCTATCCCTAATGCCAACCCAATCTTAACTCTAACCCTAATGCCAACCCTAATCCTAACTCTATCCCTAATGCCAACCCAATCTCAACTCTAACCCTAACTATCCCTAATGCCAACCCAATCCTAACTCTAACCCTAACTCTATCCCTAATGCCAACCCAATCCTAACTCTAACCCTAATGCCAACCCAATCCTAACTCTAACCCTAATGCCAACCCAATCCTAACTCTATCCCTAATGCCAACCCAATCCTAACTCTAACCCTAATGCCAACCCAATCCTAACTCTAACCCTAATGCCAACCCAATCCTAACTCTATCCCTAATGCCAACCCAATCCTAACTCTAACCCTAATGCCAAAAACCAATCCTAACTCTAACCCTAATGCCAACCCAATCCTAACTCTAACCCTAATGCCAACCCAATCCTAACTCTATCCCTAATGCCAACCCAATCCTAACTCTAACCCTATTGCCAACCCAATCCTAACTCTAACCCTAATGCCAACCCAATCCTAACTCTAACCTTAACTATATCCCTAATCCTAACTCTAACCCTAATGCCAACCCTAATCCTAACTCTAACCCTAATGCCAACCCAATCCTAACTCTAACCCTAACTATTCCTAATGCCAACCCAATCCTAACTCTAACCCTAACTCTATCCCTAATGCCAACCCAATCCTAACTCTAACCCTAATGCCAACCCTAATCCTAACTCTAACCCTAATGCCAACCCAATCCTAACTCTAACCCTAACTATCCCTAATGCCAACCCAATCCTAACTCTAACCCTAACTCTATCCCTAATGCCAACCCAATCTTAACTCTAACCCTAATGCCAACCCTAATCCTAACTCTATCCCTAATGCCAACCCAATCTCAACTCTAACCCTAACTATCCCTAATGCCAACCCAATCCTAACTCTAACCCTAACTCTATCCCTAATGCCAACCCAATCCTAACTCTAACCCTAATGCCAACCCAATCCTAACTCTAACCCTAATGCCAACCCAATCCTAACTCTATCCGTAATGCCAACCCAATCCTAACTCTAACCCTAATGCCAACCCAATCCTAACTCTAACCCTAATGCCAACCCAATCCTAACTCTATCCCTAATGCCAACCCAATCCTAACTCTAACCCTAATGCCAAAAACCAATCCTAACTCTAACCCTAATGCCAACCCAATCCTAACTCTAACCCTAATGCCAACCCAATCCTAACTCTAACCCTAATGCCAACCCAATCCTAACTCTATCCCTAATGCCAACCCAATCCTAACTCTAACCCTATTGCCAACCCAATCCTAACTCTAACCCTAATGCCAACCCAATCCTAACTCTATCCCTAATGCCAACCCAATCTCAACTCTAACCCTAACTATCCCTAATGCCAACCCAATCCTAACTCTAACCCTAACTCTATCCCTAATGCCAACCCAATCCTAACTCTAACCCTAATGCCAACCCAATCCTAACTCTAACCCTAATGCCAACCCAATCCTAACTCTATCCCTAATGCCAACCCAATCCTAACTCTAACCCTAATGCCAACCCAATCCTAACTCTAACCCTAATGCCAACCCAATCCTAACTCTATCCCTAATGCCAACCCAATCCTAACTCTAACCCTAATGCCAACCCAATTCTAACTCTAACCCTAATGCCAACCCAATCCTAACTCTATCCCTAATGCCAACCCAATCCTAACTCTAACCCTAATGCCAACCCAATCCTAACTCTAACCCTAATGCCAACCCAATCCTAACTCTATCCCTAATGCCAACCCAATCCTAACTCTAACCCTAATGCCAACCCAATCCTAACTCTAACCCTAATGCCAACCCAATCCTAACTCTAACCCTAATGCCAACTAGGCTTGTGCAATTCGTTTCGTAACGAATCGAAATTCATCCGAATTTAGCAACTTTCGGACATTCGGAAGCATTCGAATTTCCGAACAGAGCAATTACGAATAAAACCGAATCCGAAATAAATTATACCGCAAAATAGCGAATGCCCGAAGGTCTTCGGCATAATTCGTTATGAAAAAAGTTACGAATGTACGAATCCATTCGAAGCACAATAACACTCACTCTGCTCTCTGCTTCTCCCTCACCATGCTGAACTCCCTCTCAAAATGGTGTACAGGGGGCGGAGGCTATAGCCGCATGAAAAAACGAAAGTAAAATACGAGATTTCGAATCCATTCGAAGCACAATTACACTCACTCTGCTCTGCTCTCTGCTTCTCCCTCACCGTGCTGAACCCTCTCAAAATGGTGTACAGGGGCGGAGCCTATAGCCGCATGTAAAAAACGAAAGTAAAATACGAGATTTGAATCGTTACAAATAATCGCTATGTATTTAGAAAAGTACAAATCCATTGGAAGCACATTAGGCATAATAGGCAGCGTCGTTGTGAGAGAGACACGGAAAATTACGAATCAACGAACCCAAAAAAAGTTACGAAAGTAGGAGTTGTGTCCAGAATCAACGAAAAACAACGTACCCTACCGAAAGTACGAATTATAAAGCAACAAAAAATTCAACAAAAAATGTCGCTTGCAAAAATACGAATGAGTCCGAACACGAAAAATCCCGTCTAGCAAAATTACGAATGATTACGAATCAACAGGACCGGAAAGAAACGAACCGAAACGGAACGAATTTTTCCGTTGTGCACAAGTCTAATGCCAACCCAATCCTAACTCTAACCCTAATGCCAACCCAATCCTAACTCTAACCCTAATGCCAACCCAATCCTAACTCTAACCCTAATGCCAACCCAATCCTAACTCTAACCCTAATGCCAACCCAATCCTAACTCTATCCTTAATGCCAAACCAATCCTAACTCTAACCCTAATGCCAACCCAATCCTAACTCTAACCCTAATGCCAACCCAATCCTAACTCTATCCCTAATGCCAACCCAATCCTAACTCTATCCCTAATGCCAACCCTAATCCTAACTCTAACCCTAATGCCAACCCAATCCTAACTCTAACCCTAATGCCAACCCAATCCTAACTCTAACCCTAACTCTATCCCTAATGCCAACCCAATCCTAACTCTAACCCTAACTCTAACCCTAATGCCAACCCAATCCTAACTCTAACCCTAATGCCAACCCAATCCTAACTCTATCCCTAATGCCAACCCAATCCTAACTCTAACCCTAATGCCAACCAAATCCTAACTCTAACCCTAATGCCAACCCAATCCTAACACTAACCCTAATGCCAACCCAATCCTAACTCTAACCCTAATGCCAACCCAATCCTAACTCTATCCCTAATGCCAACCCAATCCTAACTCTAAACCTAATGCCAACCCAATCCTAACTCTAACCCTAATGCCAACCCAATCCTAACTCTATCCCTAATGCCAACCCAATCCTAACTCTAACCCTAATGCCAACCCAATCCTAACTCTATCCCTAATGCCAACCCTAATCCTAACTCTAACCCTAATGCCAACCCAATCCTAACTCTAACCCTAATGCCAACCCAATCCTAACTCTAACCCTAACTCTATCCCTAATGCCAACCCAATCCTAACTCTAACCCTAACTCTAACCCTAATGCCAACCCAATCCTAACTCTAACCCTAATGCCAACCCAATCCTAACTCTATCCCTAATGCCAACCCAATCCTAACTCTAACCCTAATGCCAACCAAATCCTAACTCTAACCCTAATGCCAACCCAATCCTAACTCTAACCCTAATGCCAACCCAATCCTAACTCTATCCCTAATGCCAACCCAATCCTAACTCTAACCCTAATGCCAACTAGGCTTGTGCAATTCGTTTCGTAACGAATCGAAATTCATCCGAATTTAGCAACTTTCGGACATTCGGAAGCATTCGAATTTCCGAACAGAGCAATTACGAATAAAACCGAATCCGAAATAAATTATACCGCAAAATAGCGAATGCCCGAAGGTCTTCGGCATAATTCGTTATGAAAAAAGTTACGAATGTACGAATCCATTCGAAGCACAATAACACTCACTCTGCTCTCTGCTTCTCCCTCACCATGCTGAACTCCCTCTCAAAATGGTGTACAGGGGGCGGAGGCTATAGCCGCATGAAAAAACGAAAGTAAAATACGAGATTTCGAATCCATTCGAAGCACAATAACACTCACTCTGCTCTGCTCTCTGCTTCTCCCTCACCGTGCTGAACCCTCTCAAAATGGTGTACAGGGGCGGAGCCTATAGCCGCATGTAAAAAACGAAAGTAAAATACGAGATTTGAATCGTTACAAATAATCGCTATGTATTTAGAAAAGTACAAATCCATTGGAAGCACATTAGGCATAATAGGCAGCGTCGTTGTGAGAGAGACACGGAAAATTACGAATCAACGAACCCAAAAAAAGTTACGAAAGTAGGAGTTGTGTCCAGAATCAACGAAAAACAACGTACCCTACCGAAAGTACGAATTATAAAGCAACAAAAAATTCAACGAAAAATGTCGCTTGCAAAAATACGAATGAGTCCGAACACGAAAAATCCCGTCTAGCAAAATTACGAATGATTACGAATCAACAGGACCGGAAAGAAACGAACCGAAACGGAACGAATTTTTCCGTTGTGCACAAGTCTAATGCCAACCCAATCCTAACTCTAACCCTAATGCCAACCCAATCCTAACTCTAACCCTAATGCCAACCCAATCCTAACTCTAACCCTAATGCCAACCCAATCCTAACTCTAACCCTAATGCCAACCCAATCCTAACTCTATCCTTAATGCCAAACCAATCCTAACTCTAACCCTAATGCCAACCCAATCCTAACTCTAACCCTAATGCCAACCCAATCCTAACTCTATCCCTAATGCCAACCCAATCCTAACTCTATCCCTAATGCCAACCCTAATCCTAACTCTAACCCTAATGCCAACCCAATCCTAACTCTAACCCTAATGCCAACCCAATCCTAACTCTAACCCCAACTCTATCCCTAATGCCAACCCAATCCTAACTCTAACCCTAACTCTAACCCTAATGCCAACCCAATCCTAACTCTAACCCTAATGCCAACCCAATCCTAACTCTATCCCTAATGCCAACCCAATCCTAACTCTAACCCTAATGCCAACCAAATCCTAACTCTAACCCTAATGCCAACCCAATCCTAACACTAACCCTAATGCCAACCCAATCCTAACTCTAACCCTAATGCCAACCCAATCCTAACTCTATCCCTAATGCCAACCCAATCCTAACTCTAAACCTAATGCCAACCCAATCCTAACTCTAACCCTAATGCCAACCCAATCCTAACTCTATCCCTAATGCCAACCCAATCCTAACTCTAACCCTAATGCCAACCCAATCCTAACTCTATCCCTAATGCCAACCCTAATCCTAACTCTAACCCTAATGCCAACCCAATCCTAACTCTAACCCTAATGCCAACCCAATCCTAACTCTAACCCTAACTCTATCCCTAATGCCAACCCAATCCTAACTCTAACCCTAACTCTAACCCTAATGCCAACCCAATCCTAACTCTAACCCTAATGCCAACCCAATCCTAACTCTATCCCTAATGCCAACCCAATCCTAACTCTAACCCTAATGCCAACCAAATCCTAACTCTAACCCTAATGCCAACCCAATCCTAACTCTAACCCTAATGCCAACCCAATCCTAACTCTATCCCTAATGCCAACCCAATCCTAACTCTAACCCTGATGCCAACCCAATCCTAACTCTATCCCTAATGCCAACCCAATCCTAACTCTAACCCTAATGCCAACCCAATCCTAACTCTAACCCTAATGCCAACCCAATCCTAACTCTATCCCTAATGCCAACCCAATCCTAACTCTAACCCTAATGCCAACCCAATCCTAACTCTAACCCTCAAGCCAACCCAATCCTAACTCTAACCCTAATGCCAACCCAATCCTAACTCTATCCCTAATGCCAACCCAATCCTAACTCTAACCCTAATGCCAACCCAATCCTAACTCTAACCCTAATGCCAACCCAATCCTAACTCTATCCCTAATGCCAACCCAATCCTAACTCTAACCCTAATGCCAACCCAATCCTACCTCTAACCCTAACTATCCCTAATGCCAACCCAATCCTAACTCTAACCCTAACTCTATCCCTAATGCCAACCCAATCTTAACTCTAACCCTAATGCCAACCCTAATCCTAACTCTATCCCTAATGCCAACCCAATCTCAACTCTAACCCTAGCTATCCCTAATGCCAACCCAATCCTAACTCTAACCCTAACTCTATCCCTAATGCCAACCCAATCCTAACTCTAACCCTAATGCCAACCCAATCCTAACTCTAACCCTAACTATTCCTAATGCAACCCAATCCTAACTCTATCCCTAATGCCAACCCAATCCTAACTCTAACCTTAACTATATTCCTAATCCTAACTCTAACCCTAATGCCAACCCTAATCCTAACCCTATCCCTAATGCCAACCCAATCCTAACTCTATCCCTAATGCCAACCCTAATCCTAACTCTAATCGTAACTCTAACCCTAATGCCAACCCTAATCCTAACTCTATCCCTAATGCCAACCATAATCCTAACTCTATCCCTAATGCCAACCCAATCCTAACTCTAACCTTAACTATATCCCTAATCCTAACTCTAACCCTAATGCCAACCCTAATCCTAACTCTAACCCTAATGCCAACCCAATCCTAACTCTAACCCTAACTATCCCTAATGCCAACCCAATCCTAACTCTAACCCTAACTCTATCCCTAATGCCAACCCAATCTTAACTCTAACCCTAATGCCAACCCTAATCCTAACTCTATCCCTAATGCCAACCCAATCTCAACTCTAACCCTAACTATCCCTAATGCCAACCCAATCCTAACTCTAACCCTAACTCTATCCCTAATGCCAACCCAATCCTAACTCTAACCCTAATGCCAACCCAATCCTAACTCTAACCCTAATGCCAACCCAATCCTAACTCTATCCCTAATGCCAACCCAATCCTAACTCTAACCCTAATGCCAACCCAATCCTAACTCTAACCCTAATGCCAACCCAATCCTAACTCTATCCCTAATGCCAACCCAATCCTAACTCTAACCCTAATGCCAAAAACCAATCCTAACTCTAACCCTAATGCCAACCCAATCCTAACTCTAACCCTAATGCCAACCCAATCCTAACTCTAACCCTAATGCCAACCCAATCCTAACTCTATCCCTAATGCCAACCCAATCCTAACTCTAACCCTATTGCCAACCCAATCCTAACTCTAACCCTAATGCCAACCCAATCCTAACTCTAACCTTAACTATATCCCTAATCCTAACTCTAACCCTAATGCCAACCCTAATCCTAACTCTAACCCTAATGCCAACCCAATCCTGACTCTAACCCTAACTATTCCTAATGCCAACCCAATCCTAACTCTAACCCTAACTCTATCCCTAATGCCAACCCAATCCTAACTCTAACCCTAATGCCAACCCTAATCCTAACTCTAACCCTAATGCCAACCCAATCCTAACTCTAACCCTAACTATCCCTAATGCCAACCCAATCCTAACTCTAACCCTAACTCTATCCCTAATGCCAACCCAATCTTAACTCTAACCCTAATGCCAACCCTAATCCTAACTCTATCCCTAATGCCAACCCAATCTCAACTCTAACCCTAACTATCCCTAATGCCAACCCAATCCTAACTCTAACCCTAACTCTATCCCTAATGCCAACCCAATCCTAACTTTAACCCTAATGCCAACCCAATCCTAACTCTAACCCTAATGCCAACCCAATCCTAACTCTATCCCTAATGCCAACCCAATCCTAACTCTAACCCTAATGCCAACCCAATCCTAACTCTAACCCTAATGCCAACCCAATCCTAACTCTAACCCTAATGCCAACCCAATCCTAACTCTAACCCTAATGCCAAAAACCAATCCTAACTCTAACCCTAATGCCAACCCAATCCTAACTCTAACCCTAATGCCAACCCAATCCTAACTCTAACCCTAATGCCAACCCAATCCTAACTCTATCCCTAATGCCAACCCAATCCTAACTCTAACCCTATTGCCAACCCAATCCTAACTCTAACCCTAATGCCAACCCAATCCTAACTCTATCCCTAATGCCAACCCAATCCTAACTCTATCCCTAATGCCAACCCTAATCCTAACTCTAACCCTAATGCCAACCCAATCCTAACTCTAACCCTAATGCCAACCCAATCCTAACTCTAACCCTAACTCTATCCCTAATGCCAACCCAATCCTAACTCTAACCCTAACTCTAACCCTAATGCCAACCCAATCCTAACTCTAACCCTAATGCCAACCCAATCCTAACTCTAACCCTAATGCCAACCCAATCCTAACTCTAACCCTAATGCCAACCCAATCCTAACTCTAACGCTAATGCCAACCCAATCCTAACTCTAACCCTAATGCCAACCCAATCCTAACTCTAACCCTAATGCCAACCCAATCCTAACTCTAACCCTAATGCCAACCCAATCCTAACTCTATCCTTAATGCCAACCCAATCCTAACTCTAACCCTAATGCCAACCCAATCCTAACTCTAACCCTAATGCCAACCCAATCCTAACTCTATCCCTAATGCCAACCCAATCCTAACTCTATCCCTAATGCCAACCCTAATCCTAACTCTAACCCTAATGCCAACCCAATCCTAACTCTAACCCTAATGCCAACCCAATCCTAACTCTAACCCTAACTCTATCCCTAATGCCAACCCAATCCTAACTCTAACCCTAACTCTAACCCTAATGCCAACCCAATCCTAACTCTAACCCTAATGCCAACCCAATCCTAACTCTATCCCTAATGCCAACCCAATCCTAACTCTAACCCTAATGCCAACCCAATCCTAACTCTAACCCTAATGCCAACCCAATCCTAACACTAACCCTAATGCCAACCCAATCCTAACTCTAACCCTAATGCCAACCCAATCCTAACTCTATCCCTAATGCCAACCCAATCCTAACTCTATCCCTAATGCCAACCCAATCCTAACTCTAACCCTAATGCCAACCCAATCCTAACTCTAACCCTAATGCCAACCCAATCCTAACTCTATCCCTAATGCCAACCCAATCCTAACTCTAACCCTAATGCCAACCCAATCCTAACTCTATCCCTAATGCCAACCCTAATCCTAACTCTAACCCTAATGCCAACCCAATCCTAACTCTAACCCTAACTCTATCCCTAATGCCAACCCAATCCTAACTCTAACCCTAACTCTAACCCTAATGCCAACCCAATCCTAACTCTAACCCTAATGCCAACCCAATCCTAACTCTATCCCTAATGCCAACCCAATCCTAACTCTAACCCTAATGCCAACCCAATCCTAACACTAACCCTAATGCCAACCCAATCCTAACTCTAACCCTAATGCCAACCCAATCCTAACTCTATCCCTAATGCCAACCCAATCCTAACTCTAACCCTAATGCCAACCCAATCCTAACTCTAACCCTAATGCCAACCCAATCCTAACTCTATCCCTAATGCCAACCCAATCCTAACTCTAACCCTAATGCCAACCCAATCCTAACTCTATCCCTAATGCCAACCCTAATCCTAACTCTAACCCTAATGCCAACCCAATCCTAACTCTAACCCTAATGCCAACCCAATCCTAACTCTAACCCTAACTCTATCCCTAATGCCAACCCAATCCTAACTCTAACCCTAACTCTAACCCTAATGCCAACCCAATCCTAACTCTAACCCTAATGCCAACCCAATCCTAACTCTATCCCTAATGCCAACCCAATCCTAACTCTAACCCTAATGCCAACCCAATCCTAACTCTAACCCTAATGCCAACCCAATCCTAACTCTATCCCTAATGCCAACCCAATCCTAACTCTAACCCTAATGCCAACCCAATCCTAACTCTAACCCTAATGCCAACCCAATCCTAACTCTATCCCTAATGCCAACCCAATCCTAACTCTAACCCTAATGCCAACCCAATCCTAACTCTAACCCTAATGCCAACCCAATCCTAACTCTAACCCTAATGCCAACCCAATCCTAACTCTAACCCTAATGCCAAAAACCAATCCTAACTCTAACCCTAATGCCAACCCAATCCTAACTCTAACCCTAATGCCAACCCAATCCTAACTCTAACCCTAATGCCAACCCAATCCTAACTCTATCCCTAATGCCAACCCAATCCTAACTCTAACCCTATTGCCAACCCAATCCTAACTCTAACCCTAATGCCAACCCAATCCTAACTCTATCCCTAATGCCAACCCAATCCTAACTCTATCCCTAATGCCAACCCTAATCCTAACTCTAACCCTAATGCCAACCCAATCCTAACTCTAACCCTAATGCCAACCCAATCCTAACTCTAACCCTAACTCTATCCCTAATGCCAACCCAATCCTAACTCTAACCCTAACTCTAACCCTAATGCCAACCCAATCCTAACTCTATCCCTAATGCCAACCCAATCCTAACTCTAACCCTAATGCCAACCCAATCCTAACTCTAACCCTAATGCCAACCCAATCCTAACTCTAACCCTAATGCCAACCCAATCCTAACTCTAACCCTAATGCCAAAAACCAATCCTAACTCTAACCCTAATGCCAACCCAATCCTAACTCTAACCCTAATGCCAACCCAATCCTAACTCTAACCCTAATGCCAACCCAATCCTAACTCTATCCCTAATGCCAACCCAATCCTAACTCTAACCCTATTGCCAACCCAATCCTAACTCTAACCCTAATGCCAACCCAATCCTAACTCTATCCCTAATGCCAACCCAATCCTAACTCTATCCCTAATGCCAACCCTAATCCTAACTCTAACCCTAATGCCAACCCAATCCTAACTCTAACCCTAATGCCAACCCAATCCTAACTCTAACCCTAACTCTATCCCTAATGCCAACCCAATCCTAACTCTAACCCTAACTCTAACCCTAATGCCAACCCAATCCTAACTCTAACCCTAATGCCAACCCAATCCTAACTCTAACCCTAATGCCAACCCAATCCTAACTCTAACCCTAATGCCAACCCAATCCTAACTCTAACGCTAATGCCAACCCAATCCTAACTCTAACCCTAATGCCAACCCAATCCTAACTCTAACCCTAATGCCAACCCAATCCTAACTCTAACCCTAATGCCAACCCAATCCTAACTCTATCCTTAATGCCAACCCAATCCTAACTCTAACCCTAATGCCAACCCAATCCTAACTCTAACCCTAATGCCAACCCAATCCTAACTCTATCCCTAATGCCAACCCAATCCTAACTCTATCCCTAATGCCAACCCTAATCCTAACTCTAACCCTAATGCCAACCCAATCCTAACTCTAACCCTAATGCCAACCCAATCCTAACTCTAACCCTAACTCTATCCCTAATGCCAACCCAATCCTAACTCTAACCCTAACTCTAACCCTAATGCCAACCCAATCCTAACTCTAACCCTAATGCCAACCCAATCCTAACTCTATCCCTAATGCCAACCCAATCCTAACTCTAACCCTAATGCCAACCCAATCCTAACTCTAACCCTAATGCCAACCCAATCCTAACACTAACCCTAATGTCAACCCAATCCTAACTCTAACCCTAATGCCAACCCAATCCTAACTCTATCCCTAATGCCAACCCAATCCTAACTCTATCCCTAATGCCAACCCAATCCTAACTCTAACCCTAATGCTAACCCAATCCTAACTCTAACCCTAATGCCAACCCAATCCTAACTCTATCCCTAATGCCAACCCAATCCTAACTCTAACCCTAATGCCAACCCAATCCTAACTCTATCCCTAATGCCAACCCTAATCCTAACTCTAACCCTAATGCCAACCCAATCCTAACTCTAACCCTAACTCTATCCCTAATGCCAACCCAATCCTAACTCTAACCCTAACTCTAACCCTAATGCCAACCCAATCCTAACTCTAACCCTAATGCCAACCCAATCCTAACTCTATCCCTAATGCCAACCCAATCCTAACTCTAACCCTAATGCCAACCCAATCCTAACACTAACCCTAATGCCAACCCAATACTAACTCTAACCCTAATGCCAACCCAATCCTAACTCTATCCCTAATGCCAACCCAATCCTAACTCTATCCCTAATGCCAACCCAATCCTAACTCTAACCCTAATGCCAACCCAATCCTAACTCTAACCCTAATGCCAACCCAATCCTAACTCTATCCCTAATGCCAACCCAATCCTAACTCTAACCCTAATGCCAACCCAATCCTAACTCTATCCCTAATGCCAACCCTAATCCTAACTCTAACCCTAATGCCAACCCAATCCTAACTCTAACCCTAATGCCAACCCAATCCTAACTCTAACCCTAACTCTATCCCTAATGCCAACCCAATCCTAACTCTAACCCTAACTCTAACCCTAATGCCAACCCAATCCTAACTCTAACCCTAATGCCAACCCAATCCTAACTCTATCCCTAATGCCAACCCAATCCTAACTCTAACCCTAATGCCAACCCAATCCTAACTCTAACCCTAATGCCAACCCAATCCTAACTCTATCCCTAATGCCAACCCAATCCTAACTCTAACCCTAATGCCAACCCAATCCTAACTCTAACCCTAATGCCAACCCAATCCTAACTCTATCCCTAATGCCAACCCAATCCTAACTCTAACCCTAATGCCAACCCAATCCTAACTCTAACCCTAATGCCAACCCAATCCTAACTCTAACCCTAATGCCAACCCAATCCTAACTCTAACCCTAATGCCAAAAACCAATCCTAACTCTAACCCTAATGCCAACCCAATCCTAACTCTAACCCTAATGCCAACCCAATCCTAACTCTAACCCTAATGCCAACCCAATCCTAACTCTATCCCTAATGCCAACCCAATCCTAACTCTAACCCTATTGCCAACCCAATCCTAACTCTAACCCTAATGCCAACCCAATCCTAACTCTATCCCTAATGCCAACCCAATCCTAACTCTATCCCTAATGCCAACCCTAATCCTAACTCTAACCCTAATGCCAACCCAATCCTAACTCTAACCCTAATGCCAACCCAATCCTAACTCTAACCCTAACTCTATCCCTAATGCCAACCCAATCCTAACTCTAACCCTAACTCTAACCCTAATGCCAACCCAATCCTAACTCTAACCCTAATGCCAACCCAATCCTAACTCTAACCCTAATGCCAACCCAATCCTAACTCTAACCCTAATGCCAACCCAATCCTAACTCTAACGCTAATGCCAACCCAATCCTAACTCTAACCCTAATGCCAACCCAATCCTAACTCTAACCCTAATGCCAACCCAATCCTAACTCTAACCCTAATGCCAACCCAATCCTAACTCTATCCTTAATGCCAACCCAATCCTAACTCTAACCCTAATGCCAACCCAATCCTAACTCTAACCCTAATGCCAACCCAATCCTAACTCTATCCCTAATGCCAACCCAATCCTAACTCTATCCCTAATGCCAACCCTAATCCTAACTCTAGCCCTAATGCCAACCCAATCCTAACTCTAACCCTAATGCCAACCCAATCCTAACTCTAACCCTAACTCTATCCCTTATGCCAACCCAATCCTAACTCTAACCCTAACTCTAACCCTAATGCCAACCCAATCCTAACTCTAACCCTAATGCCAACCCAATCCTAACTCTATCCCTAATGCCAACCCAATCCTAACTCTAACCCTAATGCCAACCCAATCCTAACTCTAACCCTAATGCCAACCCAATCCTAACACTAACCCTAATGCCAACCCAATCCTAACTCTAACCCTAATGCCAACCCAATCCTAACTCTATCCCTAATGCCAACCCAATCCTAACTCTATCCCTAATGCCAACCCAATCCTAACTCTAACCCTAATGCCAACCCAATCCTAACTCTAACCCTAATGCCAACCCAATCCTAACTCTATCCCTAATGCCAACCCAATCCTAACTCTAACCCTAATGCCAACCCAATCCTAACTCTATCCCTAATGCCAACCCTAATCCTAACTCTAACCCTAATGCCAACCCAATCCTAACTCTAACCCTAATGCCAACCCAATCCTAACTCTAACCCTAACTCTATCCCTAATGCCAACCCAATCCTAACTCTAACCCTAACTCTAACCCTAATGCCAACCCAATCCTAACTCTAACCCTAATGCCAACCCAATCCTAACTCTATCCCTAATGCCAACCCAATCCTAACTCTAACCCTAATGCCAACCCAATCCTAACACTAACCCTAATGCCAACCCAATCCTAACTCTAACCCTAATGCCAACCCAATCCTAACTCTATCCCTAATGCCAACCCAATCCTAACTCTATCCCTAATGCCAACCCAATCCTAACTCTAACCCTAATGCCAACCCAATCCTAACTCTAACCCTAATGCCAACCCAATCCTAACTCTATCCCTAATGCCAACCCAATCCTAACTCTAACCCTAATGCCAACCCAATCCTAACTCTATCCCTAATGCCAACCCTAATCCTAACTCTAACCCTAATGCCAACCCAATCCTAACTCTAACCCTAATGCCAACCCAATCCTAACTCTAACCCTAACTCTATCCCTAATGCCAACCCAATCCTAACTCTAACCCTAACTCTAACCCTAATGCCAACCCAATCCTAACTCTAACCCTAATGCCAACCCAATCCTAACTCTATCCCTAATGCCAACCCAATCCTAACTCTAACCCTAATGCCAACCCAATCCTAACTCTAACCCTAATGCCAACCCAATCCTAACTCTATCCCTAATGCCAACCCAATCCTAACTCTAACCCTAATGCCAACCCAATCCTAACTCTAACCCTAATGCCAACCCAATCCTAACTCTATCCCTAATGCCAACCCAATCCTAACTCTAACCCTAATGCCAACCCAATCCTAACTCTAACCCTAATGCCAACCCAATCCTAACTCTATACCTAATGCCAACCCAATCCTAACTCTAACCCTAATGCCAACCCAATCCTAACTCTAACCCTAACTATCCCTAATGCCAACCCAATCCTAACTCTAACCCTAACTCTATCCCTAATGCCAACCCAATCTTAACTCTAACCCTAATGCCAACCCTAATCCTAACTCTATCCCTAATGCCAACCCAATCTCAACTCTAACCCTAGCTATCCCTAATGCCAACACAATCCTAACTCTAACCCTAACTCTATCCCTAATGCCAACCCAATCCTAACTCTAACCCTAATGCCAACCCAATCCTAACTCTAACCCTAACTATTCCTAATGCCAACCCAATCCTAACTCTATCCCTAATGCCAACCCAATCCTAACTCTAACCTTAACTATATCCCTAATCCTAACTCTAACCCTAATGCCAACCCTAATCCTAACCCTAACCCTAATGCCAACCCAATCCTAACTCTATCCCTAATGCCAACCCTAATCCTAACTCTAATCCTAACTCTAACCCTAATGCCAACCCTAATCCTAACTCTATCCCTAATGCCAACCATAATCCTAACTCTATCCCTAATGCCAACCCAATCCTAACTCTAACCTTAACTATATCCCTAATCCTAACTCTAACCCTAATGCCAACCCTAATCCTAACTCTAACCCTAATGCCAACCCAATCCTAACTCTAACCCTAACTATTCCTAATGCCAACCCAATCCTAACTCTAACCCTAACTCTATCCCTAATGCCAACCCAATCCTAACTCTAACCCTAATGCCAACCCTAATCCTAACTCTAACCCTAATGCCAACCCAATCCTAACTCTAACCCTAACTATCCCTAATGCCAACCCAATCCTAACTCTAACCCTAACTCTATCCCTAATGCCAACCCAATCTTAACTCTAACCCTAATGCCAACCCTAATCCTAACTCTATCCCTAATGCCAACCCAATCTCAACTCTAACCCTAACTATCCCTAATGCCAACCCAATCCTAACTCTAACCCTAACTCTATCCCTAATGCCAACCCAATCCTAACTCTAACCCTAATGCCAACCCAATCCTAACTATAACCCTAATGCCAACCCAATCCTAACTCTATCCCTAATGCCAACCCAATCCTAACTCTAACCCTAATGCCAACCCAATCCTAACTCTAACCCTAATGCCAACCCAATCCTAACTCTATCCCTAATGCCAACCCAATCCTAACTCTAACCCTAATGCCAAAAACCAATCCTAACTCTAACCCTAATGCCAACCCAATCCTAACTCTAACCCTAATGCCAACCCAATCCTAACTCTATCCCTAATGCCAACCCAATCCTAACTCTAACCCTATTGCCAACCCAATCCTAACTCTAACCCTAATGCCAACCCAATCCTAACTCTAACCTTAACTATATCCCTAATCCTAACTCTTACCCTAATGCCAACCCTAATCCTAACTCTAACCCTAATGCCAACCCAATCCTAACTCTAACCCTAACTATTCCTAATGCCAACCCAATCCTAACTCTAACCCTAACTCTATCCCTAATGCCAACCCAATCCTAACTCTAACCCTAATGCCAACCCTAATCCTAACTCTAACCCTAATGCCAACCCAATCCTAACTCTAACCCTAACTATCCCTAATGCCAACCCAATCCTAACTCTAACCCTAACTCTATCCCTAATGCCAACCCAATCTTAACTCTAACCCTAATGCCAACCCTAATCCTAACTCTATCCCTAATGCCAACCCAATCTCAACTCTAACCCTAACTATCCCTAATGCCAACCCAATCCTAACTCTAACCCTAACTCTATCCCTAATGCCAACCCAATCCTAACTCTAACCCTAATGCCAACCCAATCCTAACTCTAACCCTAATGCCAACCCAATCCTAACTCTATCCCTAATGCCAACCCAATCCTAACTCTAACCCTAATGCCAACCCAATCCTAACTCTAACCCTAATGCCAACCCAATCCTAACTCTATCCCTAATGCCAACCCAATCCTAACTCTAACCCTAATGCCAAAAACCAATCCTAACTCTAACCCTAATGCCAACCCAATCCTAACTCTAACCCTAATGCCAACCCAATCCTAACTCTAACCCTAATGCCAACCCAATCCTAACTCTATCCCTAATGCCAACCCAATCCTAACTCTAACCCTATTGCCAACCCAATCCTAACTCTAACCCTAATGCCAACCCAATCCTAACTCTATCCCTAATGCCAACCCAATCCTAACTCTATCCCTAATGCCAACCCTAATCCTAACTCTAACCCTAATGCCAACCCAATCCTAACTCTAACCCTAATGCCAACCCAATCCTAACTCTAACCCTAACTCTATCCCTAATGCCAACCCAATCCTAACTCTAACCCTAACTCTAACCCTAATGCCAACCCAATCCTAACTCTAACCCTAATGCCAACCCAATCCTAACTCTATCCCTACTGCCAACCCAATCCTAACTCTAACCCTAATGCCAACCCAATCCTAACTCTAACCCTAATGCCAACCCAATCCTAACTCTAACCCTAATGCCAACCCAATCCTAACTCTATCCCTAATGCCAACCCAATCCTAACTCTATCCCTAATGCCAACCCAATCCTAACTCTATCCCTAATGCCAACGCAATCCTAACTCTAACCCTAATGCCAACCCAATCCTAACTCTAACCCTAATGCCAACCCAATCCTAACTCTATCCCTAATGCCAACCCAATCCTAACTCTAACCCTAATGCCAACCCAATCCTAACTCTAACCCTAATGCCAACCCAATCCTAACTCTATCCCTAATGCCAACCCAATCCTAACTCTAACCCTAATGCCAACCCAATCCTAACTCTAACCCTAATGCCAACCCAATCCTAACTCTAACCCTAATGCCAACCCAATCCTAACTCTATCCCTAATGCCAACCCAATCCTAACTCTAACCTTAACTATATCCCTAATCCTAACTCTAACCCTAATGCCAACCCTAATCCTAACCCTATCCCTAATGCCAACCCAATCCTAACTCTATCCCTAATGCCAACCCTAATCCTAACTCTAATCCTAACTCTAACCCTAATGCCAACCCTAATCCTAACTCTATCCCTAATGCCAACCATAATCCTAACTCTATCCCTAATGCCAACCCAATCCTAACTCTAACCTTAACTATATCCCTAATCCTAACTCTAACCCTAATGCCAACCCTAATCCTAACTCTAACCCTAATGCCAACCCAATCCTAACTCTAACCCTAACTATCCCTAATGCCAACCCAATCCTAACTCTAACCCTAACTCTATCCCTAATGCCAACCCAATCTTAACTCTAACCCTAATGCCAACCCTAATCCTAACTCTATCCCTAATGCCAACCCAATCTCAACTCTAACCCTAACTATCCCTAATGCCAACCCAATCCTAACTCTAACCCTAACTCTATCCCTAATGCCAACCCAATCCTAACTCTAACCCTAATGCCAACCCAATCCTAACTCTAACCCTAATGCCAACCCAATCCTAACTCTATCCCTAATGCCAACCCAATCCTAACTCTAACCCTAATGCCAACCCAATCCTAACTCTAACCCTAATGCCAACCCAATCCTAACTCTATCCCTAATGCCAACCCAATCCTAACTCTAACCCTAATGCCAAAAACCAATCCTAACTCTAACCCTAATGCCAACCCAATCCTAACTCTAACCCTAATGCCAACCCAATCCTAACTCTAACCCTAATGCCAACCCAATCCTAACTCTATCCCTAATGCCAACCCAATCCTAACTCTAACCCTATTGCCAACCCAATCCTAACTCTAACCCTAATGCCAACCCAATCCTAACTCTAACCTTAACTATATCCCTAATCCTAACTCTAACCCTAATGCCAACCCTAATCCTAACTCTAACCCTAATGCCAACCCAATCCTAACTCTAACCCTAATGCCAACCCAATCCTAACTCTAACCCTAACTCTATCCCTAATGCCAACCCAATCCTAACTCTAACCCTAACTCTAACCCTAATGCCAACCCAATCCTAACTCTAACCCTAATGCCAACCCAATCCTAACTCTATCCCTAATGCCAACCCAATCCTAACTCTAACCCTAATGCCAACCCAATCCTAACTCTAACCCTAATGCCAACCCAATCCTAACTCTATCCCTAATGCCAACCCAATCCTAACTCTAACCCTAATGCCAACCCAATCCTAACTCTAACCCTAATGCCAACCCAATCCTAACTCTATCCCTAATGCCAACCCAATCCTAACTCTAACCCTAATGCCAACCCAATCCTAACTCTAACCCTAATGCCAACCCAATCCTAACTCTATACCTAATGCCAACCCAATCCTAACTCTAACCCTAATGCCAACCCAATCCTAACTCTAACCCTAACTATCCCTAATGCCAACCCAATCCTAACTCTAACCCTAACTCTATCCCTAATGCCAACCCAATCTTAACTCTAACCCTAATGCCAACCCTAATCCTAACTCTATCCCTAATGCCAACCCAATCTCAACTCTAACCCTAGCTATCCCTAATGCCAACACAATCCTAACTCTAACCCTAACTCTATCCCTAATGCCAACCCAATCCTAACTCTAACCCTAATGCCAACCCAATCCTAACTCTAACCCTAACTATTCCTAATGCCAACCCAATCCTAACTCTATCCCTAATGCCAACCCAATCCTAACTCTAACCTTAACTATATCCCTAATCCTAACTCTAACCCTAATGCCAACCCTAATCCTAACCCTAACCCTAATGCCAACCCAATCCTAACTCTATCCCTAATGCCAACCCTAATCCTAACTCTAATCCTAACTCTAACCCTAATGCCAACCCTAATCCTAACTCTATCCCTAATGCCAACCATAATCCTAACTCTATCCCTAATGCCAACCCAATCCTAACTCTAACCTTAACTATATCCCTAATCCTAACTCTAACCCTAATGCCAACCCTAATCCTAACTCTAACCCTAATGCCAACCCAATCCTAACTCTAACCCTAACTATTCCTAATGCCAACCCAATCCTAACTCTAACCCTAACTCTATCCCTAATGCCAACCCAATCCTAACTCTAACCCTAATGCCAACCCTAATCCTAACTCTAACCCTAATGCCAACCCAATCCTAACTCTAACCCTAACTATCCCTAATGCCAACCCAATCCTAACTCTAACCCTAACTCTATCCCTAATGCCAACCCAATCTTAACTCTAACCCTAATGCCAACCCTAATCCTAACTCTATCCCTAATGCCAACCCAATCTCAACTCTAACCCTAACTATCCCTAATGCCAACCCAATCCTAACTCTAACCCTAACTCTATCCCTAATGCCAACCCAATCCTAACTCTAACCCTAATGCCAACCCAATCCTAACTCTAACCCTAATGCCAACCCAATCCTAACTCTATCCCTAATGCCAACCCAATCCTAACTCTAACCCTAATGCCAACCCAATCCTAACTCTATCCCTAATGCCAACCCAATCCTAACTCTAACCCTAATGCCAAAAAACAATCCTAACTCTAACCCTAATGCCAACCCAATCCTAACTCTAACCCTAATGCCAACCCAATCCTAACTCTATCCCTAATGCCAACCCAATCCTAACTCTAACCCTATTGCCAACCCAATCCTAACTCTAACCCTAATGCCAACCCTATCCTAACTCTAACCTTAACTATATCCCTAATCCTAACTCTTACCCTAATGCCAACCCTAATCCTAACTCTAACCCTAATGCCAACCCAATCCTAACTCTAACCCTAACTATTCCTAATGCCAACCCAATCCTAACTCTAACCCTAACTCTATCCCTAATGCCAACCCAATCCTAACTCTAACCCTAATGCCAACCCTAATCCTAACTCTAACCCTAATGCCAACCCAATCCTAACTCTAACCCTAACTATCCCTAATGCCAACCCAATCCTAACTCTAACCCTAACTCTATCCCTAATGCCAACCCAATCTTAACTCTAACCCTAATGCCAACCCTAATCCTAACTCTATCCCTAATGCCAACCCAATCTCAACTCTAACCCTAACTATCCCTAATGCCAACCCAATCCTAACTCTAACCCTAACTCTATCCCTAATGCCAACCCAATCCTAACTCTAACCCTAATGCCAACCCAATCCTAACTCTAACCCTAATGCCAACCCAATCCTAACTCTATCCCTAATGCCAACCCAATCCTAACTCTAACCCTAATGCCAACCCAATCCTAACTCTAACCCTAATGCCAACCCAATCCTAACTCTATCCCTAATGCCAACCCAATCCTAACTCTAACCCTAATGCCAAAAACCAATCCTAACTCTAACCCTAATGCCAACCCAATCCTAACTCTAACCCTAATGCCAACCCAATCCTAACTCTAACCCTAATGCCAACCCAATCCTAACTCTATCCCTAATGCCAACCCAATCCTAACTCTAACCCTATTGCCAACCCAATCCTAACTCTAACCCTAATGCCAACCCAATCCTAACTCTATCCCTAATGCCAACCCAATCCTAACTCTATCCCTAATGCCAACCCTAATCCTAACTCTAACCCTAATGCCAACCCAATCCTAACTCTAACCCTAATGCCAACCCAATCCTAACTCTAACCCTAACTCTATCCCTAATGCCAACCCAATCCTAACTCTAACCCTAACTCTAACCCTAATGCCAACCCAATCCTAACTCTAACCCTAATGCCAACCCAATCCTAACTCTATCCCTACTGCCAACCCAATCCTAACTCTAACCCTAATGCCAACCCAATCCTAACTCTAACCCTAATGCCAACCCAATCCTAACTCTAACCCTAATGCCAACCCAATCCTAACTCTATCCCTAATGCCAACCCAATCCTAACTCTATCCCTAATGCCAACCCAATCCTAACTCTATCCCTAATGCCAACGCAATCCTAACTCTAACCCTAATGCCAACCCAATCCTAACTCTAACCCTAATGCCAACCCAATCCTAACTCTATCCCTAATGCCAACCCAATCCTAACTCTAACCCTAATGCCAACCCAATCCTAACTCTAACCCTAATGCCAACCCAATCCTAACTCTATCCCTAATGCCAACCCAATCCTAACTCTAACCCTAATGCCAACCCAATCCTAACTCTAACCCTAATGCCAACCCAATCCTAACTCTAACCCTAATGCCAACCCAATCCTAACTCTATCCCTAATGCCAACCCAATCCTAACTCTAACCTTAACTATATCCCTAATCCTAACTCTAACCCTAATGCCAACCCTAATCCTAACCCTATCCCTAATGCCAACCCAATCCTAACTCTATCCCTAATGCCAACCCTAATCCTAACTCTAATCCTAACTCTAACCCTAATGCCAACCCTAATCCTAACTCTATCCCTAATGCCAACCATAATCCTAACTCTATCCCTAATGCCAACCCAATCCTAACTCTAACCTTAACTATATCCCTAATCCTAACTCTAACCCTAATGCCAACCCTAATCCTAACTCTAACCCTAATGCCAACCCAATCCTAACTCTAACCCTAACTATCCCTAATGCCAACCCAATCCTAACTCTAACCCTAACTCTATCCCTAATGCCAACCCAATCTTAACTCTAACCCTAATGCCAACCCTAATCCTAACTCTATCCCTAATGCCAACCCAATCTCAACTCTAACCCTAACTATCCCTAATGCCAACCCAATCCTAACTCTAACCCTAACTCTATCCCTAATGCCAACCCAATCCTAACTCTAACCCTAATGCCAACCCAATCCTAACTCTAACCCTAATGCCAACCCAATCCTAACTCTATCCCTAATGCCAACCCAATCCTAACTCTAACCCTAATGCCAACCCAATCCTAACTCTAACCCTAATGCCAACCCAATCCTAACTCTATCCCTAATGCCAACCCAATCCTAACTCTAACCCTAATGCCAAAAACCAATCCTAACTCTAACCCTAATGCCAACCCAATCCTAACTCTAACCCTAATGCCAACCCAATCCTAACTCTAACCCTAATGCCAACCCAATCCTAACTCTATCCCTAATGCCAACCCAATCCTAACTCTAACCCTATTGCCAACCCAATCCTAACTCTAACCCTAATGCCAACCCAATCCTAACTCTAACCTTAACTATATCCCTAATCCTAACTCTAACCCTAATGCCAACCCTAATCCTAACTCTAACCCTAATGCCAACCCAATCCTGACTCTAACCCTAACTATTCCTAATGCCAACCCAATCCTAACTCTAACCCTAACTCTATCCCTAATGCCAACCCAATCCTAACTCTAACCCTAATGCCAACCCTAATCCTAACTCTAACCCTAATGCCAACCCAATCCTAACTCTAACCCTAACTATCCCTAATGCCAACCCAATCCTAACTCTAACCCTAACTCTATCCCTAATGCCAACCCAATCTTAACTCTAACCCTAATGCCAACCCTAATCCTAACTCTATCCCTAATGCCAACCCAATCTCAACTCTAACCCTAACTATCCCTAATGCCAACCCAATCCTAACTCTAACCCTAACTCTATCCCTAATGCCAACCCAATCCTAACTCTAACCCTAATGCCAACCCAATCCTAACTCTAACCCTAATGCCAACCCAATCCTAACTCTATCCCTAATGCCAACCCAATCCTAACTCTAACCCTAATGCCAACCCAATCCTAACTCTAACCCTAATGCCAACCCAATCCTAACTCTAACCCTAATGCCAACCCAATCCTAACTCTAACCCTAATGCCAAAAACCAATCCTAACTCTAACCCTAATGCCAACCCAATCCTAACTCTAACCCTAATGCCAACCCAATCCTAACTCTAACCCTAATGCCAACCCAATCCTAACTCTATCCCTAATGCCAACCCAATCCTAACTCTAACCCTATTGCCAACCCAATCCTAACTCTAACCCTAATGCCAACCCAATCCTAACTCTATCCCTAATGCCAACCCAATCCTAACTCTATCCCTAATGCCAACCCTAATCCTAACTCTAACCCTAATGCCAACCCAATCCTAACTCTAACCCTAATGCCAACCCAATCCTAACTCTAACCCTAACTCTATCCCTAATGCCAACCCAATCCTAACTCTAACCCTAACTCTAACCCTAATGCCAACCCAATCCTAACTCTAACCCTAATGCCAACCCAATCCTAACTCTAACCCTAATGCCAACCCAATCCTAACTCTAACCCTAATGCCAACCCAATCCTAACTCTAACGCTAATGCCAACCCAATCCTAACTCTAACCCTAATGCCAACCCAATCCTAACTCTAACCCTAATGCCAACCCAATCCTAACTCTAACCCTAATGCCAACCCAATCCTAACTCTATCCTTAATGCCAACCCAATCCTAACTCTAACCCTAATGCCAACCCAATCCTAACTCTAACCCTAATGCCAACCCAATCCTAACTCTATCCCTAATGCCAACCCTAATCCTAACTCTAACCCTAATGCCAACCCAATCCTAACTCTAACCCTAATGCCAACCCAATCCTAACTCTAACCCTAACTCTATCCCTAATGCCAACCCAATCCTAACTCTAACCCTAACTCTAACCCTAATGCCAACCGAATCCTAACTCTAACCCTAATGCCAACCCAATCCTAACTCTATCCCTAATGCCAACCCAATCCTAACTCTAACCCTAATGCCAACCCAATCCTAACTCTAACCCTAATGCCAACCCAATCCTAACACTAACCCTAATGCCAACCCAATCCTAACTCTAACCCTAATGCCAACCCAATCCTAACTCTATCCCTAATGCCAACCCAATCCTAACTCTATCCCTAATGCCAACCCAATCCTAACTCTAACCCTAATGCCAACCCAATCCTAACTCTAACCCTAATGCCAACCCAATCCTAACTCTATCCCTAATGCCAACCCAATCCTAACTCTAACCCTAATGCCAACCCAATCCTAACTCTATCCCTAATGCCAACCCTAATCCTAACTCTAACCCTAATGCCAACCCAATCCTAACTCTAACCCTAATGCCAACCCAATCCTAACTCTAACCCTAACTCTATCCCTAATGCCAACCCAATCCTAACTCTAACCCTAACTCTAACCCTAATGCCAACCCAATCCTAACTCTAACCCTAATGCCAACCCAATCCTAACTCTATCCCTAATGCCAACCCAATCCTAACTCTAACCCTAATGCCAACCCAATCCTAACACTAACCCTAATGCCAACCCAATCCTAACTCTAACCCTAATGCCAACCCAATCCTAACTCTATCCCTAATGCCAACCCAATCCTAACTCTATCCCTAATGCCAACCCAATCCTAACTCTAACCCTAATGCCAACCCAATCCTAACTCTAACCCTAATGCCAACCCAATCCTAACTCTATCCCTAATGCCAACCCAATCCTAACTCTAACCCTAATGCCAACCCAATCCTAACTCTATCCCTAATGCCAACCCTAATCCTAACTCTAACCCTAATGCCAACCCAATCCTAACTCTAACCCTAATGCCAACCCAATCCTAACTCTAACCCTAACTCTATCCCTAATGCCAACCCAATCCTAACTCTAACCCTAACTCTAACCCTAATGCCAACCCAATCCTAACTCTAACCCTAATGCCAACCCAATCCTAACTCTATCCCTAATGCCAACCCAATCCTAACTCTAACCCTAATGCCAACCCAATCCTAACTCTAACCCTAATGCCAACCCAATCCTAACTCTATCCCTAATGCCAACCCAATCCTAACTCTAACCCTAATGCCAACCCAATCCTAACTCTAACCCTAATGCCAACCCAATCCTAACTCTATCCCTAATGCCAACCCAATCCTAACTCTAACCCTAATGCCAACCCAATCCTAACTCTAACCCTACTGCCAACCCAATCCTAACTCTATACCTAATGCCAACCCAATCCTAACTCTAACCCTAATGCCAACCCAATCCTAACTCTTACCCTAACTATCCCTAATGCCAACCCAATCCTAACTCTAACCCTAACTCTATCCCTAATGCCAACCCAATCTTAACTCTAACCCTAATGCCAACCCTAATCCTAACTCTATCCCTAATGCCAACCCAATCTCAACTCTAACCCTAGCTATCCCTAATGCCAACACAATCCTAACGCTAACCCTAACTCTATCCCTAATGCCAACCCAATCCTAACTCTAACCCTAATGCCAACCCAATCCTAACTCTAACCCTAACTATTCCTAATGCCAACCCAATCCTAACTCTATCCCTAATGCCAACCCAATCCTAACTCTAACCTTAACTATATCCCTAATCCTAACTCTAACCCTAATGCCAACCCTAATCCTAACCCTAACCCTAATGCCAACCCAATCCTAACTCTATCCCTAATGCCAACCCTAATCCTAACTCTAATCCTAACTCTAACCCTAATGCCAACCCTAATCCTAACTCTATCCCTAATGCCAACCATAATCCTAACTCTATCCCTAATGCCAACCCAATCCTAACTCTAACCTTAACTATATCCCTAATCCTAACTCTAACCCTAATGCCAACCCTAATCCTAACTCTAACCCTAATGCCAACCCAATCCTAACTCTAACCCTAACTATTCCTAATGCCAACCCAATCCTAACTCTAACCCTAACTCTATCCCTAATGCCAACCCAATCCTAACTCTAACCCTAATGCCAACCCTAATCCTAACTCTAACCCTAATGCCAACCCAATCCTAACTCTAACCCTAACTATCCCTAATGCCAACCCAATCCTAACTCTAACCCTAACTCTATCCCTAATGCCAACCCAATCTTAACTCTAACCCTAATGCCAACCCTAATCCTAACTCTATCCCTAATGCCAACCCAATCTCAACTCTAACCCTAACTATCCCTAATGCCAACCCAATCCTAACTCTAACCCTAACTCTATCCCTAATGCCAACCCAATCCTAACTCTAACCCTAATGCCAACCCAATCCTAACTCTAACCCTAATGCCAACCCAATCCTAACTCTATCCCTAATGCCAACCCAATCCTAACTCTAACCCTAATGCCAACCCAATCCTAACTCTAACCCTAATGCCAACCCAATCCTAACTCTATCCCTAATGCCAACCCAATCCTAACTCTAACCCTAATGCCAAAAACCAATCCTAACTCTAACCCTAATGCCAACCCAATCCTAACTCTAACCCTAATGCCAACCCAATCCTAACTCTATCCCTAATGCCAACCCAATCCTAACTCTAACCCTATTGCCAACCCAATCCTAACTCTAACCCTAATGCCAACCCAATCCTAACTCTAACCTTAACTATATCCCTAATCCTAACTCTAACCCTAATGCCAACCCTAATCCTAACTCTAACCCTAATGCCAACCCAATCCTAACTCTAACCCTAACTATTCCTAATGCCAACCCAATCCTAACTCTAACCCTAACTCTATCCCTAATGCCAACCCAATCCTAACTCTAACCCTAATGCCAACCCTAATCCTAACTCTAACCCTAATGCCAACCCAATCCTAACTCTAACCCTAACTATCCCTAATGCCAACCCAATCCTAACTCTAACCCTAACTCTATCCCTAATGCCAACCCAATCTTAACTCTAACCCTAATGCCAACCCTAATCCTAACTCTATCCCTAATGCCAACCCAATCTCAACTCTAACCCTAACTATCCCTAATGCCAACCCAATCCTAACTCTAACCCTAACTCTATCCCTAATGCCAACCCAATCCTAACTCTAACCCTAATGCCAACCCAATCCTAACTCTAACCCTAATGCCAACCCAATCCTAACTCTATCCCTAATGCCAACCCAATCCTAACTCTAACCCTAATGCCAACCCAATCCTAACTCTAACCCTAATGCCAACCCAATCCTAACTCTATCCCTAATGCCAACCCAATCCTAACTCTAACCCTAATGCCAAAAACCAATCCTAACTCTAACCCTAATGCCAACCCAATCCTAACTCTAACCCTAATGCCAACCCAATCCTAACTCTAACCCTAATGCCAACCCAATCCTAACTCTATCCCTAATGCCAACCCAATCCTAACTCTAACCCTATTGCCAACCCAATCCTAACTCTAACCCTAATGCCAACCCAATCCTAACTCTATCCCTAATGCCAACCCAATCCTAACTCTATCCCTAATGCCAACCCTAATCCTAACTCTAACCCTAATGCCAACCCAATCCTAACTCTAACCCTAATGCCAACCCAATCCTAACTCTAACCCTAACTCTATCCCTAATGCCAACCCAATCCTAACTCTAACCCTAACTCTAACCCTAATGCCAACCCAATCCTAACTCTAACCCTAATGCCAACCCAATCCTAACTCTATCCCTACTGCCAACCCAATCCTAACTCTAACCCTAATGCCAACCCAATCCTAACTCTAACCCTAATGCCAACCCAATCCTAACTCTAACCCTAATGCCAACCCAATCCTAACTCTATCCCTAATGCCAACCCAATCCTAACTCTATCCCTAATGCCAACCCAATCCTAACTCTATCCCTAATGCCAACGCAATCCTAACTCTAACCCTAATGCCAACCCAATCCTAACTCTAACCCTAATGCCAACCCAATCCTAACTCTATCCCTAATGCCAACCCAATCCTAACTCTAACCCTAATGCCAACCCAATCCTAACTCTAACCCTAATGCCAACCCAATCCTAACTCTATCCCTAATGCCAACCCAATCCTAACTCTAACCCTAATGCCAACCCAATCCTAACTCTAACCCTAATGCCAACCCAATCCTAACTCTAACCCTAATGCCAACCCAATCCTAACTCTATCCCTAATGCCAACCCAATCCTAACTCTAACCCTAATGCCAACCCAATCCTAACTCTATCCCTAATGCCAACCCAATCCTAACTCTAACCCTAATGCCAACCCAATCCTAACTCTAACCCTAACTATCCCTAATGCCAACCCAATCCTAACTCTAACCCTAACTCTATCCCTAATGCCAACCCAATCTTAACTCTAACCCTAATGCCAACCCTAATCCTAACTCTATCCCTAATGCCAACCCAATCTCAACTCTAACCCTAGCTATCCCTAATGCCAACCCAATCCTAACTCTAACCCTAACTCTATCCCTAATGCCAACCCAATCCTAACTCTAACCCTAATGCCAACCCAATCCTAACTCTAACCCTAACTATTCCTAATGCCAACCCAATCCTAACTCTATCCCTAATGCCAACCCAATCCTAACTCTAACCTTAACTATATCCCTAATCCTAACTCTAACCCTAATGCCAACCCTAATCCTAACCCTATCCCTAATACCAACCCAATCCTAACTCTATCCCTAATGCCAACCCTAATCCTAACTCTAATCCTAACTCTAACCCTAATGCCAACCCTAATCCTAACTCTATCCCTAATGCCAACCATAATCCTAACTCTATCCCTAATGCCAACCCAATCCTAACTCTAACCTTAACTATATCCCTAATCCTAACTCTAACCCTAATGCCAACCCTAATCCTAACTCTAACCCTAATGCCAACCCAATCCTAACTCTAACCCTAACTATTCCTAATGCCAACCCAATCCTAACTCTAACCCTAACTCTATCCCTAATGCCAACCCAATCCTAACTCTAACCCTAATGCCAACCCTAATCCTAACTCTAACCCTAATGCCAACCCAATCCTAACTCTAACCCTAACTATCCCTAATGCCAACCCAATCCTAACTCTAACCCTAACTCTATCCCTAATGCCAACCCAATCTTAACTCTAACCCTAATGCCAACCCTAATCCTAACTCTATCCCTAATGCCAACCCAATCTCAACTCTAACCCTAACTATCCCTAATGCCAACCCAATCCTAACTCTAACCCTAACTCTATCCCTAATGCCAACCCAATCCTAACTCTAACCCTAATGCCAACCCAATCCTAACTCTAACCCTAATGCCAACCCAATCCTAACTCTATCCCTAATGCCAACCCAATCCTAACTCTAACCCTAATGCCAACCCAATCCTAACTCTAACCCTAATGCCAACCCAATCCTAACTCTATCCCTAATGCCAACCCAATCCTAACTCTAACCCTAATGCCAAAAACCAATCCTAACTCTAACCCTAATGCCAACCCAATCCTAACTCTAACCCTAATGCCAACCCAATCCTAACTCTATCCCTAATGCCAACCCAATCCTAACTCTAACCCTATTGCCAACCCAATCCTAACTCTAACCCTAATGCCAACCCAATCCTAACTCTAACCTTAACTATATCCCTAATCCTAACTCTAACCCTAATGCCAACCCTAATCCTAACTCTAACCCTAATGCCAACCCAATCCTAACTCTAACCCTAACTATTCCTAATGCCAACCCAATCCTAACTCTAACCCTAACTCTATCCCTAATGCCAACCCAATCCTAACTCTAACCCTAATGCCAACCCAATCCTAACTCTATCCCTAATGCCAACCCAATCCTAACTCTAACCCTAATGCCAAAAACCAATCCTAACTCTAACCCTAATGCCAACCCAATCCTAACTCTAACCCTAATGCCAACCCAATCCTAACTCTAACCCTAATGCCAACCCAATCCTAACTCTATCCCTAATGCCAACCCAATCCTAACTCTAACCCTATTGCCAACCCAATCCTAACTCTAACCCTAATGCCAACCCAATCCTAACTCTATCCCTAATGCCAACCCAATCCTAACTCTATCCCTAATGCCAACCCTAATCCTAACTCTAACCCTAATGCCAACCCAATCCTAACTCTAACCCTAATGCCAACCCAATCCTAACTCTAACCCTAACTCTATCCCTAATGCCAACCCAATCCTAACTCTAACCCTAACTCTAACCCTAATGCCAACCCAATCCTAACTCTAACCCTAATGCCAACCCAATCCTAACTCTATCCCTACTGCCAACCCAATCCTAACTCTAACCCTAATGCCAACCCAATCCTAACTCTAACCCTAATGCCAACCCAATCCTAACTCTAACCCTAATGCCAACCCAATCCTAACTCTATCCCTAATGCCAACCCAATCCTAACTCTATCCCTAATGCCAACCCAATCCTAACTCTATCCCTAATGCCAACGCAATCCTAACTCTAACCCTAATGCCAACCCAATCCTAACTCTAACCCTAATGCCAACCCAATCCTAACTCTATCCCTAATGCCAACCCAATCCTAACTCTAACCCTAATGCCAACCCAATCCTAACTCTAACCCTAATGCCAACCCAATCCTAACTCTATCCCTAATGCCAACCCAATCCTAACTCTAACCCTAATGCCAACCCAATCCTAACTCTAACCCTAATGCCAACCCAATCCTAACTCTAACCCTAATGCCAACCCAATCCTAACTCTATCCCTAATGCCAACCCAATCCTAACTCTAACCCTAATGCCAACCCAATCCTAACTCTAACCCTAATGCCAACCCAATCCTAACTCTATCCCTAATGCCAACCCAATCCTAACTCTAACCCTAATGCCAACCCAATCCTAACTCTAACCCTAACTATCCCTAATGCCAACCCAATCCTAACTCTAACCCTAACTCTATCCCTAATGCCAACCCAATCTTAACTCTAACCCTAATGCCAACCCTAATCCTAACTCTATCCCTAATGCCAACCCAATCTCAACTCTAACCCTAGCTATCCCTAATGCCAACCCAATCCTAACTCTAACCCTAACTCTATCCCTAATGCCAACCCAATCCTAACTCTAACCCTAATGCCAACCCAATCCTAACTCTAACCCTAACTATTCCTAATGCCAACCCAATCCTAACTCTATCCCTAATGCCAACCCAATCCTAACTCTAACCTTAACTATATCCCTAATCCTAACTCTAACCCTAATGCCAACCCTAATCCTAACCCTATCCCTAATGCCAACCCAATCCTAACTCTATCCCTAATGCCAACCCTAATCCTAACTCTAATCCTAACTCTAACCCTAATGCCAACCCTAATCCTAACTCTATCCCTAATGCCAACCATAATCCTAACTCTATCCCTAATGCCAACCCAATCCTAACTCTAACCTTAACTATATCCCTAATCCTAACTCTAACCCTAATGCCAACCCTAATCCTAACTCTAACCCTAATGCCAACCCAATCCTAACTCTAACCCTAACTATCCCTAATGCCAACCCAATCCTAACTCTAACCCTAACTCTATCCCTAATGCCAACCCAATCTTAACTCTAACCCTAATGCCAACCCTAATCCTAATTCTATCCCTAATGCCAACCCAATCTCAACTCTAACCCTAACTATCCCTAATGCCAACCCAATCCTAACTCTAACCCTAACTCTATCCCTAATGCCAACCCAATCCTAACTCTAACCCTAATGCCAACCCAATCCTAACTCTAACCCTAATGCCAACCCAATCCTAACTCTATCCCTAATGCCAACCCAATCCTAACTCTAACCCTAATGCCAACCCAATCCTAACTCTAACCCTAATGCCAACCCAATCCTAACTCTATCCCTAATGCCAACCCAATCCTAACTCTAACCCTAATGCCAAAAACCAATCCTAACTCTAACCCTAATGCCAACCCAATCCTAACTCTAACCCTAATGCCAACCCAATCCTAACTCTAACCCTAATGCCAACCCAATCCTAACTCTATCCCTAATGCCAACCCAATCCTAACTCTAACCCTATTGCCAACCCAATCCTAACTCTAACCCTAATGCCAACCCAATCCTAACTCTAACCTTAACTATATCCCTAATCCTAACTCTAACCCTAATGCCAACCCTAATCCTAACTCTAACCCTAATGCCAACCCAATCCTAACTCTAACCCTAACTATTCCTAATGCCAACCCAATCCTAACTCTAACCCTAACTCTATCCCTAATGCCAACCCAATCCTAACTCTAACCCTAATGCCAACCCAATCCTAACTCTAACCCTAATGCCAACCCTAATCCTAACTCTAACCCTAATGCCAACCCAATCCTAACTCTAACCCTAACTATCCCTAATGCCAACCCAATCCTAACTCTAACCCTAATGCCAACCCAATCCTAACTCTAACCCTAACTCTATCCCTAATGCCAACCCAATCCTAACTCTAACCCTAATGCCAACCCAATCCTAACTCTAACCCTAATGCCAACCCAATCCTAACTCTATCCCTAATGCCAACCCAATCCTAACTCTAACCCTATTGCCAACCCAATCCTAACTCTAACCCTAATGCCAACCCAATCCTAACTCTATCCCTAATGCCAACCCAATCCTAACTCTATCCCTAATGCCAACCCTAATCCTAACTCTAACCCTAATGCCAACCCAATCCTAACTCTAACCCTAATGCCAACTAGGGATGAGCTTCGTGTTCGAGTCGAACATACGTTCGACTCGAACATCGGCCGTTCGATCGTTCGACGAAGATCGAACGATTTGGGCCGTTCGCGCCAAATTCGAGTGACGCGAACGGCCCACAATGCACTACGCCATCGCAGTGTCATCCAGGCGCTGTGATTGGCCAAGCATGCACTGTGACCCCGCATGCTTGGCCAATCACAGCGCCGGCAGCGAGGAGAGCAATGATTGGCCACAGGCAGGATGCCTGTGGCCAATTATTGCTGAGGGTGTTTAGTACACGCCCCACACTATAAAAGGCCGCCAGCACGGCGGCCTAGTGTAGTGTGTTCCGGAGCAGGGAAAGACAAGCATAGGCAGGGACAGTGACATTTATTTCTTTCTTGCTTAACCTGGATTCCTTTAGTTTAGGGAAAGAGAAGGATAGGTAGGGAGAGTGTCAGTGTGTTTTACTGTGCCAGTCCTTGTTTCTAGGGACAAAGAAGGAAAGTGAGGGGATTTCTCCTTGTGCTATAGTGTGCTTTAAAAAAAATTTTTTCTAGGGACAGAAAACTGTAGGTAGGGAGAGTGTCAGTTTCTTTCACTGTGCCAGTCCTTGTTTCTAGGGACAAAGAAGGAAAGTGAGGGGATTTCTCCTTGTGCTATAGTGTGCTTTAAAAAAACATTTTTTCTAGGGACAGAAAACTGTAGGTAGGGAGAGTGTCAGTTTCTTTCACTGTGCCAGTCCTTGTTTCTAGGGACAAAGAAGGAAAGTGAGGGGATTTCTCCTTGTGCTATAGTGTGCTTTAAAAAAACATTTTTTCTAGGGACAGAAAACTGTAGGTAGGGAGAGTGTCAGTTTCTTTCACTGTGCCAGTCCTTGTTTCTAGGGACAAAGAAGGAAAGTGAGGGGATTTCTCCTTGTGCTATAGTGTGCTTTAAAAAAACATTTTTTCTAGGGACAGAAAACTGTAGGTAGGGAGAGTGTCAGTTTCTTTCACTGTGCCAGTCCTTGTTTCTAGGGACAAAGAAGGAAAGTGAGGGGATTTCTCCTTGTGCTATAGTGTGCTTTAAAAAAACATTTTTTCTAGGGACAGAACACTGTAGGTAGGGAGAGTGTCAGTTTCTTTCACTGTGCCAGTCCTTGTTTCTAGGGACAAAGAAGGAAAGTGAGGGGATTTCTCCTTGTGCTATAGTGTGCTTTAAAAAAACATTTTTTCTAGGGACAGAAAACTGTAGGTAGGGAGAGTGTCAGTTTCTTTCACTGTGCCAGTCCTTGTTTCTAGGGACAAAGAAGGAAAGTGAGGGGATTTCTCCTTGTGCTATAGTGTGCTTTAAAAAAACATTTTTTCTAGGGACAGAAAACTGTAGGTAGGGAGAGTGTCAGTTTCTTTCACTGTGCCAGTCCTTGTTTCTAGGGACAAAGAAGGAAAGTGAGGGGATTTCTCCTTGTGCTATAGTGTGCTTTAAAAAAACATTTTTTCTAGGGACAGAAAACTGTAGGTAGGGAGAGTGTCAGTTTCTTTCACTGTGCCAGTCCTTGTTTCTAGGGACAAAGAAGGAAAGTGAGGGGATTTCTCCTTGTGCTATAGTGTGCTTTAAAAAAACTTTTTTTCTAGGGACAGAAAACTGTAGGTAGGGAGAGTGTCAGTTTCTTTCACTGTGCCAGTCCTTGTTTCTAGGGACAAAGAAGGAAAGTGAGGGGATTTCTCCTTGTGCTATAGTGTGCTTTAAAAAAACATTTTTTCTAGGGACAGAAAACTGTAGGTAGGGAGAGTGTCAGTTTCTTTCACTGTGCCAGTCCTTGTTTCTAGGGACAAAGAAGGAAAGTGAGGGGATTTCTCCTTGTGCTATAGTGTGCTTTAAAAAAACATTTTTTCTAGGGACAGAACACTGTAGGTAGGGAGAGTGTCAGTTTCTTTCACTGTGCCAGTCCTTGTTTCTAGGGACAAAGAAGGAAAGTGAGGGGATTTCTCCTTGTGCTATAGTGTGCTTTAAAAAAACATTTTTTCTAGGGACAGAAAACTGTAGGTAGGGAGAGTGTCAGTTTCTTTCACTGTGCCAGTCCTTGTTTCTAGGGACAAAGAAGGAAAGTGAGGGGATTTCTCCTTGTGCTATAGTGTGCTTTAAAAAAACATTTTTTCTAGGGACAGAAAACTGTAGGTAGGGAGAGTGTCAGTTTCTTTCACTGTGCCAGTCCTTGTTTCTAGGGACAAAGAAGGAAAGTGAGGGGATTTCTCCTTGTGCTATAGTGTGCTTTAAAAAAACATTTTTTCTAGGGACAGAAAACTGTAGGTAGGGAGAGTGTCAGTTTCTTTCACTGTGCCAGTCCTTGTTTCTAGGGACAAAGAAGGAAAGTGAGGGGATTTCTCCTTGTGCTATAGTGTGCTTTAAAAAAACATTTTTTCTAGGGACAGAAAACTGTAGGTAGGGAGAGTGTCAGTTTCTTTCACTGTGCCAGTCCTTGTTTCTAGGGACAAAGAAGGAAAGTGAGGGGATTTCTCCTTGTGCTATAGTGTGCTTTAAAAAAACATTTTTTCTAGGGACAGAAAACTGTAGGTAGGGAGAGTGTCAGTTTCTTTCACTGTGCCAGTCCTTGTTTCTAGGGACAAAGAAGGAAAGTGAGGGGAATTCTCCTTGTGCTATAGTGTGCCAAAGCATTCCTCATCAACCATCTTTGAAATCCTTGTTTTTTGGACAGTCAGGGAAATTGTCGTTGTGCTATTCTGTGCAAAAGCAATAATCCTCAACCATATTTAGAAATCCTTAAGTAAAGGGACAGAGAAGGACACCTGAAGGTAGCCCTTATTGCTTTTTTCCCATCTCCCTGCAGGCCATCTATTAGAATGTCTGGAAGGCAAACAAGGAGAGGCAGACAGTCAGGAGGCAATAAAAGAGGGCAAGCAGGCTCTGTGTCTGGGGGCAACAGTGCTGGTCGTGGACGCGGTGCATTGTCATCAGCACATGGCCATGGGACACGCTTGTCCTTGTTTTCGGCAGCTGGACATGTTGAGCCACATCATGCCGAAGACTTGGTAGAGTGGATGACCAAGCCCTCCTCCTCCTCCTCATCCTCTCTCACCCAGGCTCAGGGTACTGGCAAAGCAGCTGCCAAAGCGTCCTCTTCCCTGGTATCAATGTCAGACTCATCATCAGTCACTCCTTCCCTAGACCCACCATGTCCTCCTCCTGAGGAGTCCCCCGAACTGTTTGAGCACAGTGTTGGGTACATGCTCCAGGAGGATGCCCAGCGTTTCGAAGGGTCTGATGATGAAACCCAGCTACAGGAAGGCAGTAGCGTGAGAGCAGACAGAGGGGATGCTCAAGAAGGACACCAATCTGGCAGTCATGTTCCAGCAGCTGCAGCATACTGCCAGATTGGCTCCAGTGATGAGGAGGGAGGGGATGATGAGGTCACTGACTCCACGTGGGTGCCTAATAGGAGAGAGGAGGAGGAGGAGGATGAGGAGGAGGCACATCTCCAACGAGGCAGGATGCCCTTTGGTGGCCAGCGTAAGGGCAGTACACCGACGGAATCACACCGCAGAGCTCCGCCTGTGCAGGGCGCTGCCTCTGCCCGTCATTCAAAAAGTTCCTTGGTGTGGGCCTTTTTTGAGGCTAGTGCATCAGATCGCACAGCTGCTGTTTGCAACATATGTCTCAAGCGTATATCGCGTGGCCAAAACATCAGCCGCTTGGGTACCACATGCCTGACCAGCCATATGTTGACCTGCCATGCAGCTCGTTGGCAAGCCTACCTCAAAGACCCACACCAAAGAACAAAGCGGACCTCTCCTTGCACCGCATCAGCTGGGATCTCCAACCCCACTATAACTTCAGTCCTCTCTGAAACATGCACTGAGAGGAATGAAGGTGTAGAATTAGGTGTGTCACAGCCAAGTACTTGCGGCCACTCTGCTAGCAGTACACCGACGTCCGATTCTAGCAGGCAAATTTCCCTGCCCCAGCTGCTGGACCATCGAAAGAAGTTCACTCCCAGCCATCCACATGCCCAGCGGTTGAATGCTAGCTTGGCTAAATTGCTAGCGCTTCAACTGCTGCCTTTTCAGTTGGTAGACTCGGCCCCCTTCCGTGAGTTTGTGCAATGTGCGGTTCCTCAGTGGCAGGTTCCCAAACGCCACTTTTTCTCACGGAAGGCTATTCCGGCTCTCTACCGGCATGTGGAAGGCAATGTCTTGGCCTCGCTGGACAGGGCGGTCAGCGGTAAGGTGCATATTACCGCTGACTCATGGTCCAGCAGGCATGGACAGGGACGTTACCTTTCTTTCACGGCCCATTGGGTCACTCTTTTGGCAGCTGGGAAGGATGCAGGACAAGGTGCAGTAGTGTTGGAGGTTGTTCCACCGCCACGCCTCCAAAATGCTACTACTGGTTGTGACACACCTCTCTCCTCCACCCCCTCCTCTTCTTCTTCCTCCATGGCCTCTTCCTGTGGTTTGTCCTATGAACCAGCGGTGCTCCGTAGCCGTTCACGGGGCTACGCAAGTACGCAGGCAAAAAGATGCCATGCCGTGCTTGCGCTGGTGTGTTTGGGGGACAGAAGCCACACTGGGGCAGAGGTCCTGTCTGCTCTGCAGGGCCAGGCCGAGAGGTGGTTGACGCCACGCCAGCTTAAGCCAGGAATGGTGGTTTGCGACAATGGCACCAACCTCCTCTCCGCCCTCCGACAGGGACAACTGACCCATGTGCCCTGTGTGGCTCACGTCCTTAACCTGGTGGTGCAGCGGTTCTTGGGCAGGTACCCGGGCTTACAGGATGTCCTGAGGCAGGCCAGGAAAGTCTGTGTGCATTTCCGCAGATCTTATAATGCCAGTGCTCGCCTGGCTGAGCTGCAAAAGGAGTTGAACCTGCCCAAGAACCGCCTTATATGTGACATGCCCACCAGGTGGAACTCAACGTTGGCCATGCTGCAGCGGCTGCACACGCAGCAGAGGGCCATCAATGAGTACCTGTGCGACTACGGCACCAGGACAGGGTCAGGGGAGCTTGGTTTTTTTTCTCCACGCCAGTGGGGCATGATCAGGGATGCATGCACTGTCCTGGCACCATTTGAGGAGGCCACGAGGATGGTGAGCAGTGACAGTGCATGCATCAGTGACACTGTACCTCTTGTCCACCTGTTGGAGCACACGCTGCGTGGAATAATGGACAGGGCACTTGAGGCAGAACAGAGGCAGGAAGAGGAGGACTTCCTTGCCTCTCAAGGCCCCCTTTACCCAGACAGTGTTCCTTCTGTCCCACCCATCGCACAGGAAGAGGAAGAGGAGGAGGAGGAGGAGGAGGATTGTGTCAGCATGGAGGTGGAGGCTGGCACTCAGCATCATCAGCAGCAGTCTTTTAGGGATGATTTACAGTCCCAAGAAACCAGTGGACTTGTACGTGGCTGGGAGGAGGTGGCTGCGGATCATGTCGTCCTTAGTGACCCAGAGGACTCCGGAGCGAATGCCTCAGCAAACCTACGCTGCATGACCTCCCTGATCCTGCAAAGTCTGCGGAAGGATCCTCGTATTCTTCGGATCAAGGAGAGGGACCATTACTGGCTGGCCACTCTCCTTGATCCACAGTACAAGGGTAAGGTTGCGGACCTTATGTTACCTTCGCAGAGGGAGCAGAGGATGAGACAACTCCGGGAGGCCTTGCAGAAAGGTCTGTGCAACGCGTTCCCAGAGACTGGGAGGTTACAAACTCCTGGTCCTGGACAACGAGTTGCTGAGGCTTCGGCCAGTCAAAGAAGGAGCGGTGGGGAAGGTGGCCGTCTGACCGATGCGTTCAGACAATTCTTTAGTCCGCAGCCCCAAAGTATGATCGGTTCCAGCAACCATCGCCAGCGTCTGATAAACATGGTGCAGGAATATCTAGGGGCAAGGTCAGACTTGGACACCTTCCCCACCGAAATTCCTCTGGCTTACTGGGTCTTGAGGATGGATCACTGGCCAGAGCTTGCACAGTATGCAATTGAGCTACTGGCCTGTCCTGCATCCAGCGTTCTTTCGGAACGCACATTCAGTGCTGCTGGAGGATTTGTCACGGATCACAGGGTGCGCCTGTCCACCGACTCGGTTGATCGACTGACTTTCATCAAGATGAACCAGTCTTGGATCACCACCAGCTACCACACACCTGATGCTGATATAACAGACTAATTGATTTTAACATGTCACATCCCTTCAAGACTGATGCTGATGCTGAGTGCCTGTGCTGTTATGTTGACTGGCTATCCTCCTCCTCCGAGTCCTCAATGATACGATTGATGATGATAGCTTGGAAGATCATTTTTGTTTATGGGTGCCGCCACCAGTGGCTAAGGCCCAATTTTTCAGCCCCTGTTTTACAGGGGCGTGTAATTACAATTTTTTTAGCAATAATTTGCCATAGGGCTCATTGCTGTGCTCCAAGTACAGTATCTGTGAGGGGTTGGAGTGTTGTGGCACCAGTGCCTAAGGCCCAATTTTTCAGCCCCTGTTTAACAGGGGCGTGTCATTACAATTTTTGAAGCAATACTTTGCAACAGGGCTCATTGCTGTGCTCCAAGTAACGTATCTGTGAGGGGTTGTAGTGTTGTGCCACCAGTGCCTAAGGCCCAATTTTTCAGCCCCTGTTCAACAGGGGCATGCAATTACAATTCTTGATCTAATAATTCACAGCAGGGCCCATTGCTGCACCCACCAAGAGTAACTCTGAGGGCTTACAGTGTTGTGGCAACGCCACCACCACCACCACCACCACGAAAGGCCCAATTTTTCAGCCCCTGTTCAAAAGGGGCATGTAATTACAATTCTTGATCTAATAATTCACAGCAGGGCCCATTCCTGCACCCACCAAGAGTAACTCTGAGGGCTTACAGTGTTGTGGCAACACCACCACCACGAAAGGCCCAATTTTTCAGCCCCTGTTCAAAAGGGGCATGTAATTACAATTCTTGATCTAATAATTCACAGCAGGGCCCATTCCTGCACCCACCAAGAGTAACTCTGAGGGCTTACAGTGTTGTGGCAACACCACCACCACCACCACCACCACGAAAGGCCAAATTTTTCAGCCCCTGTTCAACAGGGGCATGCAATTACAATTCTTGATCTAATAATTCACAGCAGGGCCCATTGCTGCACCCACCAAGAGTAACTGTCAGGGCTTACAGTGTTGTGGCACCAGCACCACCATCAAAGGCCCAATTTTTACTACCACTGTTCAACAATTATATGTAATTAAAATTCCTGATATAATAGTTGACAGCAGGGCGTTCCAGCACCAACCAAGAGTAACTGTGAGTGCTTACAGTGTTGTGCCAACACCAACAACTAAGGGGCCTATTTCTGCAGAGTATATACGGCAGGTCCCTACTTTCAAACATCCAACTTACAAACGACTCCTACTTGCAAACGCAAGAAGACAACAGGAAGTGAGAGGAAATCTACCCCTAGGAAGGAAAATTCTCTCCTGTAAGAATAAATATGGGAGAAAGGTGTCTCCTCTGTACTGATGCTTTATCAGCAATCCTTGTTTCAAGAAAAACACCACATTTCAAAAACAGTTCACATTGGGACGGAAAGTGAGGTGAAATGTTCTGAACAGGGGCACAGACAGCAAAACAAATGTTACAGGGGTGATAACCCTTACCTATGTTTTTCAAAAAGTTTAAAAATAGATTTTTGGGCTGGAGCTACACTTCAACAATGTACCTGTTCAAAATTACAAACAGATTCTACATAAGAACAAACCTACAGTCCCTGTCTTGTATGCACCGCCTGTATACGGCTGTTCAGAGTATATAGGGCCTTTTTTATTTTATGTGCGGGGTTCCCCTTAATATCCATACAAGACCCAAAGGGGCTGGTAATGGGCTGGGGTGGGGGGGGGGTCATGGGGTAGCTATGCCATTTTTCTTAAAGATTTTCATCCATATTACCGGGACCAGACATTACATTAAAGCCGCAAGCAGTTTTAAATGGCTTTTTTTTCCTTTAGAAGTGTCATTTTGTGCAGGGACAGTTCTAAACACGGGAAACACGTGGCACTTCACAGGCATACTTTAGACACCCCCCAGGTACGATATTTAAAGGAATATTTGACTTTTTTTTTTCACTTTATGCATCATTAAAATGACTGCTCCCGAAAAACGACCGTTTTTAAAACTTCTTTTTGCATTGATACATGTCCCCTGGTGCAGAACCCGGGTTCCCAAACCCTTTTTAGGACAATAACATGCATAATAGTTGTTATAATTAGCACTTTAGAATTCGAACGTTCGCATCCATTGTATTTAATAGGGTTCTAATGTTCGTACGAACTTTCGGTCCGTTCGCAGGTTCTGGTGCGAACCGAACCCGGGGGTGTTCGGCTCATCACTAATGCCAACCCAATCCTAACTCTAACCCTAACTCTATCCCTAATGCCAACCCAATCCTAACTCTAACCCTAACTCTAACCCTAATGCCAACCCAATCCTAACTCTAACCCTAATGCCAACCCAATCCTAACTCTATCCCTAATGCCAACCCAATCCTAACTCTAACCCTAATGCCAACCCAATCCTAACTCTAACCCTAATGCCAACCCAATCCTAACTCTAACCCTAATGCCAACCCAATCCTAACTCTAACCCTAATGCCAACCCAATCCTAACTCTAACCCTAATGCCAACCCAATCCTAACTCTATCCTTAATGCCAACCCAATCCTAACTCTAACCCTAATGCCAACCCAATCCTAACTCTAACCCTAATGCCAACCCAATCCTAACTCTATCCCTAATGCCAACCCAATCCTAACTCTATCCCTAATGCCAACCCTAATCCTAACTCTAACCCTAATGCCAACCCAATCCTAACTCTAACCCTAATGCCAACCCAATCCTAACTCTAACCCTAACTCTATCCCTAATGCCAACCCAATCCTAACTCTAACCCTAATGCCAACCCAATCCTAACTCTAACCCTAATGCCAACCCAATCCTAACTCTATCCCTAATGCCAACCCAATCCTAACTCTAACCCTAATGCCAACCCAATCCTAACTCTAACCCTAATGCCAACCCAATCCTAACTCTATCCCTAATGCCAACCCAATCCTAACTCTAACCCTAATGCCAAAAACCAATCCTAACTCTAACCCTAATGCTAACCCAATCCTAACTCTAACCCTAATGCCAACCCAATCCTAACTCTATCCCTAATGCCAACCCAATCCTAACCCTAACCCTATTGCCAACCCAATCCTAACTCTAACCCTAATGCCAACCCAATCCTAACTCTAACCTTAACTATATCCCTAATCCTAACTCTAACCCTAATGCCAACCCTAATCCTAACTCTAACCCTAATGCCAACCCAATCCTAACTCTAACCCTAACTATTCCTAATGCCAACCCAATCCTAACTCTAACCCTAACTCTATCCCTAATGCCAACCCAATCCTAACTCTAACCCTAATGCCAACCCTAATCCTAACTCTAACCCTAATGCCAACCCAATCCTAACTCTAACCCTAACTATCCCTAATGCCAACCCAATCCTAACTCTAACCCTAATGCCAACCCAATCCTAACACTAACCCTAATGCCAACCCAATCCTAACTCTAACAATAATGCCAACCCAATCCTAACTCTATCCCTAATGCCAACCCAATCCTAACTCTATCCCTAATGCCAACCCAATCCTAACTCTAACCCTAATGCCAACCCAATCCTAACTCTAACCCTAATGCCAACCCAATCCTAACTCTATCCCTAATGCCAACCCAATCCTAACTCTAACCCTAATGCCAACCCAATCCTAACTCTATCCCTAATGCCAACCCTAATCCTAACTCTAACCCTAATGCCAACCCAATCCTAACTCTAACCCTAATGCCAACCCAATCCTAACTCTAACCCTAACTCTATCCCTAATGCCAACCCAATCCTAACTCTAACCCTAACTCTAACCCTAATGCCAACCCAATCCTAACTCTAACCCTAATGCCAACCCAATCCTAACTCTATCCCTAATGCCAACCCAATCCTAACTCTAACCCTAATGCCAACCCAATCCTAACTCTAACCCTAATGCCAACCCAATCCTAACTCTATCCCTAATGCCAACCCAATCCTAACTCTAACCCTAATGCCAACCCAATCCTAACTCTAACCCTAATGCCAACCCAATCCTAACTCTAACCCTAATGCCAACCCAATCCTAACTCTATCCCTAATGCCAACCCAATCCTAACTCTAACCCTAATGCCAACCCAATCCTAACTCTAACCCTAATGCCAACCCAATCCTAACTCTATACCTAATGCCAACCCAATCCTAACTCTAACCCTAATGCCAACCCAATCCTAACTCTAACCCTAACTATCCCTAATGCCAACCCAATCCTAACTCTAACCCTAACTCTATCCCTAATGCCAACCCAATCTTAACTCTAACCCTAGCTATCCCTAATGCCAACACAATCCTAACTCTAACCCTAACTCTATCCCTAATGCCAACCCAATCCTAACTCTAACCCTAATGCCAACCCAATCCTAACTCTAACCCTAACTATTCCTAATGCCAACCCAATCCTAACTCTATCCCTAATGCCAACCCAATCCTAACTCTAACCTTAACTATATCCCTAATCCTAACTCTAACCCTAATGCCAACCCTAATCCTAACCCTAACCCTAATGCCAACCCAATCCTAACTCTATCCCTAATGCCAACCCTAATCCTAACTCTAATCCTAACTCTAACCCTAATGCCAACCCTAATCCTAACTCTATCCCTAATGCCAACCATAATCCTAACTCTATCCCTAATGCCAACCCAATCCTAACTCTAACCTTAACTATATCCCTAATCCTAACTCTAACCCTAATGCCAACCCTAATCCTAACTCTAACCCTAATGCCAACCCAATCCTAACTCTAACCCTAACTATTCCTAATGCCAACCCAATCCTAACTCTAACCCTATCTCTATCCCTAATGCCAACCCAATCCTAACTCTAACCCTAATGCCAACCCTAATCCTAACTCTAACCCTAATGCCAACCCAATCCTAACTCTAACCCTAACTATCCCTAATGCCAACCCAATCCTAACTCTAACCCTAACTCTATCCCTAATGCCAACCCAATCTTAACTCTAACCCTAATGCCAACCCTAATCCTAACTCTATCCCTAATGCCAACCCAATCTCAACTCTAACCCTAACTATCCCTAATGCCAACCCAATCCTAACTCTAACCCTAACTCTATCCCTAATGCCAACCCAATCCTAACTCTAACCCTAATGCCAACCCAATCCTAACTCTAACCCTAATGCCAACCCAATCCTAACTCTATCCCTAATGCCAACCCAATCCTAACTCTAACCCTAATGCCAACCCAATCCTAACTCTAACCCTAATGCCAACCCAATCCTAACTCTATCCCTAATGCCAACCCAATCCTAACTCTAACCCTAATGCCAAAAACCAATCCTAACTCTAACCCTAATGCCAACCCAATCCTAACTCTAACCCTAATGCCAACCCAATCCTAACTCTAACCCTAATGCCAACCCAATCCTAACTCTATCCCTAATGCCAACCCAATCCTAACTCTAACCCTATTGCCAACCCAATCCTAACTCTAACCCTAATGCCAACCCAATCCTAACTCTAACCTTAACTATATCCCTAATCCTAACTCTAACCCTAATGCCAACCCTAATCCTAACTCTAACCCTAATGCCAACCCAATCCTAACTCTAACCCTAACTATTCCTAATGCCAACCCAATCCTAACTCTAACCCTAACTCTATCCCTAATGCCAACCCAATCCTAACTCTAACCCTAATGCCAACCCTAAGCCTAACTCTAACCCTAATGCCAACCCAATCCTAACTCTAACCCCAACTATCCCTAATGCCAACCCAATCCTAACTCTAACCCTAACTCTATCCCTAATGCCAACCCAATCTTAACTCTAACCCTAATGCCAACCCTAATCCTAACTCTATCCCTAATGCCAACCCAATCTCAACTCTAACCCTAACTATCCCTAATGCCAACCCAATCCTAACTCTAACCCTAACTCTATCCCTAATGCCAACCCAATCCTAACTCTAACCCTAATGCCAACCCAATCCTAACTCTAACCCTAATGCCAACCCAATCCTAACTCTATCCCTAATGCCAACCCAATTCTAACTCTAACCCTAATGCCAACCCAATCCTAACTCTAACCCTAATGCCAACCCAATCCTAACTCTATCCCTAATGCCAACCCAATCCTAACTCTAACCCTAATGCCAAAAACCAATCCTAACTCTAACCCTAATGCCAACCCAATCCTAACTCTAACCCTAATGCCAACCCAATCCTAACTCTAACCCTAATGCCAACCCAATCCTAACTCTATCCCTAATGCCAACCCAATCCTAACTCTAACCCTATTGCCAACCCAATCCTAACTCTAACCCTAATGCCAACCCAATCCTAACTCTATCCCTAATGCCAACCCAATCCTAACTCTATCCCTAATGCCAACCCTAATCCTAACTCTAACCCTAATGCCAACCCAATCCTAACTCTAACCCTAATGCCAACCCAATCCTAACTCTAACCCTAACTCTATCCCTAATGCCAACCCAATCCTAACTCTAACCCTAACTCTAACCCTAATGCCAACCCAATCCTAACTCTAACCCTAATGCCAACCCAATCCTAACTCTATCCCTAATGCCAACCCAATCCTAACTCTATCCCTAATGCCAACCCAATCCTAACTCTAACCCTAATGCCAACCCAATCCTAACTCTAACCCTAATGCCAACCCAATCCTAACTCTATCCCTAATGCCAACCCAATCCTAACTCTAACCCTAATGCCAACCCAATCCTAACTCTAACCCTAATGCCAACCCAATCCTAACTCTAACCCTAATGCCAACCCAATCCTAACTCTATCCCTAATGCCAACCCAATCCTAACTCTAACCCTAATGCCAACCCAATCCTAACTCTATCCCTAATGCCAACCCAATCCTAACTCTAACCCTAATGCCAACCCAATCCTAACTCTAACCCTAACTATCCCTAATGCCAACCCAATCCTAACTCTAACCCTAACTCTATCCCTAATGCCAACCCAATCTTAACTCTAACCCTAATGCCAACCCTAATCCTAACTCTATCCCTAATGCCAACCCAATCTCAACTCTAACCCTAGCTATCCCTAATGCCAACCCAATCCTAACTCTAACCCTAACTCTATCCCTAATGCCAACCCAATCCTAACTCTAACCCTAATGCCAACCCAATCCTAACTCTAACCCTAACTATTCCTAATGCAACCCAATCCTAACTCTATCCCTAATGCCAACCCAATCCTAACTCTAACCCTAATGCCAACCCAATCCTAACTCTAACCCTAATGCCAACCCAATCCTAACTCTATCCCTAATGCCAACCCAATCCTAACTCTATCCCTAATGCCAACCCAATCCTAACTCTATCCCTAATGCCAACCCAATCCTAACTCTAACCCTAATGCCAACCCAATCCTAACTCTAACCCTAATGCCAACCCAATCCTAACTCTATCCCTAATGCCAACCCAATCCTAACTCTAACCCTAATGCCAACCCAATCCTAACTCTAACCCTAATGCCAACCCAATCCTATCTCTATCCCTAATGCCAACCCAATCCTAACTCTAACCCTAATGCCAACCCAATCCTAACTCTAACCCTCATGCCAACCCAATCCTAACTCTAACCCTAATGCCAACCCAATCCTAACTCTATCCCTAATGCCAACCCAATCCTAACTCTAACCCTAATGCCAACCCAATCCTAACTCTAACCCTAATGCCAACCCAATCCTAACTCTATCCCTAATGCCAACCCAATCCTAACTCTAACCCTAATGCCAACCCAATCCTAACTCTAACCCTAACTATCCCTAATGCCAACCCAATCCTAACTCTAACCCTAACTCTATCCCTAATGCCAACCCAATCTTAACTCTAACCCTAATGCCAACCCTAATCCTAACTCTATCCATAATGCCAACCCAATCTCAACTCTAACCCTAGCTATCCCTAATGCCAACCCAATCCTAACTCTAACCCTAACTCTATCCCTAATGCCAACCCAATCCTAACTCTAACCCTAATGCCAACCCAATCCTAACTCTAACCCTAACTATTCCTAATGCAACCCAATCCTAACTCTATCCCTAATGCCAACCCAATCCTAACTCTAACCTTAACTATATCCCTAATCCTAACTCTAACCCTAATGCCAACCCTAATCCTAACCCTATCCCTAATGCCAACCCAATCCTAACTCTATCCCTAATGCCAACCCTAATACTAACTCTAATCCTAACTCTAACCCTAATGCCAACCCTAATCCTAACTCTATCCCTAATGCCAACCATAATCCTAACTCTATCCCTAATGCCAACCCAATCCTAACTCTAACCTTAACTATATCCCTAATCCTAACTCTAACCCTAATGCCAACCCTAATCCTAACTCTAACCCTAACTATCCCTAATGCCAACCCAATCCTAACTCTAACCCTAACTCTATCCCTAATGCCAACCCAATCTTAACTCTAACCCTAATGCCAACCCTAATCCTAACTCTAACCCTAACTATCCCTAATGCCAACCCAATCCTAACTCTAACCCTAACTCTATCCCTAATGCCAACCCAATCTTAACTCTAACCCTAATGCCAACCCTAATCCTAACTCTATCCCTAATGCCAACCCAATCTCAACTCTAACCCTAACTATCCCTAATGCCAACCCAATCCTAACTCTAACCCTAACTCTATCCCTAATGCCAACCCAATCCTAACTCTAACCCTAATGCCAACCCAATCCTAACTCTAACCCTAATGCCAACCCAATCCTAACTCTATCCCTAATGCCAACCCAATCCTAACTCTAACCCTAATGCCAACCCAATCCTAACTCTAACCCTAATGCCAACCCAATCCTAACTCTATCCCTAATGCCAACCCAATCCTAACTCTAACCCTAATGCCAAAAACCAATCCTAACTCTAACCCTAATGCCAACCCAATCCTAACTCTAACCCTAATGCCAACCCAATCCTAACTCTAACCCTAATGCCAACCCAATCCTAACTCTATCCCTAATGCCAACCCAATCCTAACTCTAACCCTATTGCCAACCCAATCCTAACTCTAACCCTAATGCCAACCCAATCCTAACTCTAACCTTAACTATATCCCTAATCCTAACTCTAACCCTAATGCCAACCCTAATCCTAACTCTAACCCTAATGCCAACCCAATCCTAACTCTAACCCTAACTATTCCTAATGCCAACCCAATCCTAACTCTAACCCTAACTCTATCCCTAATGCCAACCCAATCCTAACTCTAACCCTAATGCCAACCCTAATCCTAACTCTAACCCTAATGCCAACCCAATCCTAACTCTAACCCTAACTATCCCTAATGCCAACCCAATCCTAACTCTAACCCTAACTCTATCCCTAATGCCAACCCAATCTTAACTCTAACCCTAATGCCAACCCTAATCCTAACTCTATCCCTAATGCCAACCCAATCTCAACTCTAACCCTAACTATCCCTAATGCCAACCCAATCCTAACTCTAACCCTAACTCTATCCCTAATGCCAACCCAATCCTAACTCTAACCCTAATGCCAACCCAATCCTAACTCTAACCCTAATGCCAACCCAATCCTAACTCTATCCCTAATGCCAACCCAATCCTAACTCTAACCCTAATGCCAACCCAATCCTAACTCTAACCCTAATGCCAACCCAATCCTAACTCTATCCCTAATGCCAACCCAATCCTAACTCTAACCCTAATGCCAAAAACCAATCCTAACTCTAACCCTAATGCCAACCCAATCCTAACTCTAACCCTAATGCCAACCCAATCCTAACTCTAACCCTAATGCCAACCCAATCCTAACTCTATCCCTAATGCCAACCCAATCCTAACTCTAACCCTATTGCCAACCCAATCCTAACTCTAACCCTAATGCCAACCCAATCCTAACTCTATCCCTAATGCCAACCCAATCCTAACTCTATCCCTAATGCCAACCCTAATCCTACATCTAACCCTAATGCCAACCCAATCCTAACTCTAACCCTAATGCCAACCCAATCCTAACTCTAACCCTAACTCTATCCCTAATGCCAACCCAATCCTAACTCTAACCCTAACTCTAACCCTAATGCCAACCCAATCCTAACTCTAACCCTAATGCCAACCCAATCCTAACTCTAACCCTAATGCCAACCCAATCCTAACTCTAACCCTAATGCCAACCCAATCCTAACTCTAACGCTAATGCCAACCCAATCCTAACTCTAACCCTAATGCCAACCCAATCCTAACTCTAACCCTAATGCCAACCCAATCCTAACTCTAACCCTAATGCCAACCCAATCCTAACTCTATCCTTAATGCCAACCCAATCCTAACTCTAACCCTAATGCCAACCCAATCCTAACTCTATCCCTAATGCCAACCCAATCCTAACTCTATCCCTAATGCCAACCCTAATCCTAACTCTAACCCTAATGCCAACCCAATCCTAACTCTAACCCTAATGCCAACCCAATCCTAACTCTAACCCTAACTCTATCCCTAATGCCAACCCAATCCTAACTCTAACCCTAACTCTAACCCTAATGCCAACCCAATCCTAACTCTAACCCTAATGCCAACCCAATCCTAACTCTATCCCTAATGCCAACCCAATCCTAACTCTAACCCTAATGCCAACCCAATCCTAACTCTAACCCTAATGCCAACCCAATCCTAACACTAACCCTAATGCCAACCCAATCCTAACTCTAACCCTAATGCCAACCCAATCCTAACTCTATCCCTAATGCCAACCCAATCCTAACTCTATCCCTAATGCCAACCCAATCCTAACTCTAACCCTAATGCCAACCCAATCCTAACTCTATCCCTAATGCCAACCCAATCCTAACTCTAACCCTAATGCCAACCCAATCCTAACTCTATCCCTAATGCCAACCCTAATCCTAACTCTAACCCTAATGCCAACCCAATCCTAACTCTAACCCTAATGCCAACCCAATCCTAACTCTAACCCTAACTCTATCCCTAATGCCAACCCAATCCTAACTCTAACCCTAACTCTAACCCTAATGCCAACCCAATCCTAACTCTAACCCTAATGCCAACCCAATCCTAACTCTATCCCTAATGCCAACCCAATCCTAACTCTAACCCTAATGCCAACCCAATCCTAACACTAACCCTAATGCCAACCCAATCCTAACTCTAACCCTAATGCCAACCCAATCCTAACTCTATCCCTAATGCCAACCCAATCCTAACTCTATCCCTAATGCCAACCCAATCCTAACTCTAACCCTAATGCCAACCCAATCCTAACTCTAACCCTAATGCCAACCCAATCCTAACTCTATCCCTAATGCCAACCCAATCCTAACTCTAACCCTAATGCCAACCCAATCCTAACTCTATCCCTAATGCCAACCCTAATCCTAACTCTAACCCTAATGCCAACCCAATCCTAACTCTAACCCTAATGCCAACCCAATCCTAACTCTAACCCTAACTCTATCCCTAATGCCAACCCAATCCTAACTCTAACCCTAACTCTAACCCTAATGCCAACCCAATCCTAACTCTAACCCTAATGCCAACCCAATCCTAACTCTATCCCTAATGCCAACCCAATCCAAACTCTAACCCTAATGCCAACCCAATCCTAACTCTAACCCTAATGCCAACCCAATCCTAACTCTATCCCTAATGCCAACCCAATCCTAACTCTAACCCTAATGCCAACCCAATCCTAACTCTAACCCTAATGCCAACCCAATCCTAACTCTAACCCTAATGCCAACCCAATCCTAACTCTATCCCTAATGCCAACCCAATCCTAACTCTAACCCTAATGCCAACCCAATCCTAACTCTAACCCTAATGCCAACCCAATCCTAACTCTATACCTAATGCCAACCCAATCCTAACTCTAACCCTAATGCCAACCCAATCCTAACTCTAACCCTAACTATCCCTAATGCCAACCCAATCCTAACTCTAACCCTAACTCTATCCCTAATGCCAACCCAATCTTAACTCTACCCTAATGCCAACCCTAATCCTAACTCTATCCCTAATGCCAACCCAATCTCAACTCTAACCCTAGCTATCCCTAATGCCAACACAATCCTAACTCTAACCCTAACTCTATCCCTAATGCCAACCCAATCCTAACTCTAACCCTAATGCCAACCCAATCCTAACTCTAACCCTAACTATTCCTAATGCCAACCCAATCCTAACTCTATCCCTAATGCCAACCCAATCCTAACTCTAACCTTAACTATATCCCTAATTCTAACTCTAACCCTAATGCCAACCCTAATCCTAACCCTAACCCTAATGCCAACCCAATCCTAACTCTATCCCTAATGCCAACCCTAATCCTAACTCTAATCCTAACTCTAACCCTAATGCCAACCCTAATCCTAACTCTATCCCTAATGCCAACCATAATCCTAACTCTATCCCTAATGCCAACCCAATCCTAACTCTAACCTTAACTATATCCCTAATCCTAACTCTAACCCTAATGCCAACCCTAATCCTAACTCTAACCCTAATGCCATCCCAATCCTAACTCTAACCCTAACTATTCCTAATGCCAACCCAATCCTAACTCTAACCCTAACTCTATCCCTAATGCCAACCCAATCCTAACTCTAACCCTAATGCCAACCCTAATCCTAACTCTAACCCTAATGCCAACCCAATCCTAACTCTAACCCTAACTATCCCTAATGCCAACCCAATCCTAACTCTAACCCTAACTCTATCCCTAATGCCAACCCAATCTTAACTCTAACCCTAATGCCAACCCTAATCCTAACTCTATCCCTAATGCCAACCCAATCTCAACTCTAACCCTAACTATCCCTAATGCCAACCCAATCCTAACTCTAACCCTAACTCTATCCCTAATGCCAACCCAATCCTAACTCTAACCCTAATGCCAACCCAATCCTAACTCTAACCCTAATGCCAACTCAATCCTAACTCTAACCCTAATGCCAACCCAATCCTAACTCTAACCCTAATGCCAACCCAATCCTAACTCTATCCCTAATGCCAACCCAATCCTAACTCTAACCCTAATGCCAAAAACCAATCCTAACTCTAACCCTAATGCCAACCCAATCCTAACTCTAACCCTAATGCCAAACCAATCCTAACTCTAACCCTAATGCCAACCCAATCCTAACTCTATCCCTAATGCCAACCCAATCCTAACTCTAACCCTATTGCCAACCCAATCCTAACTCTAACCCTAATGCCAACCCAATCCTAACTCTAACCTTAACTATATCCCTAATCCTAACTCTAACCCTAATGCCAACCCTAATCCTAACTCTAACCCTAATGCCAACCCAATCCTAACTCTAACCCTAACTATTCCTAATGCCAACCCAATCCTAACTCTAACCCTAACTCTATCCCTAATGCCAACCCAATCCTAACTCTAACCCTAATGCCAACCCTAATCCTAACTCTAACCCTAATGCCAACCCAATCCTAACTCTAACCCTAACTATCCCTAATGCCAACCCAATCCTAACTCTAACCCTAATGCCAACCCTAATCCTAACTCTAACCCTAATGCCAACCCAATCCTAACTCTAACCCTAACTATCCCTAATGCCAACCCAATCCTAACTCTAACCCTAACTCTATCCCTAATGCCAACCCAATCTTAACTCCTACCCTAATGCCAACCCTAATCCTAACTCTATCCCTAATGCCAACCCAATCTCAACTCTAACCCTAACTATCCCTAATGCCAACCCAATCCTAACTCTAACCCTAACTCTATCCCTAATGCCAACCCAATCCTAACTCTAACCCTAATGCCAACCCAATCCTAACTCTAACCCTAATGCCAACCCAATCCTAACTCTATCCCTAATGCCAACCCAATCCTAACTCTAACCCTAATGCCAACCCAATCCTAACTCTAACCCTAATGCCAACCCAATCCTAACTCTATCCCTAATGCCAACCCAATCCTAACTCTAACCCTAATGCCAAAAACCAATCCTAACTCTAACCCTAATGCCAACACAATCCTAACTCTAACCCTAATGCCAAACCAATCCTAACTCTAACCCTAATGCCAACCCAATCCTAACTCTATCCCTAATGCCAACCCAATCCTAACTCTAACCCTATTGCCAACCCAATCCTAACTCTAACCCTAATGCCAACCCAATCCTAACTCTAACCTTAACTATATCCCTAATCCTAACTCTAACCCTAATGCCAACCCTAATCCTAACTCTAACCCTAATGCCAACCCAATCCTAACTCTAACCCTAACTATTCCTAATGCCAACCCAATCCTAACTCTAACCCTAACTCTATCCCTAATGCCAACCCAATCCTAACTCTAACCCTAATGCCAACCCTAATCCTAACTCTAACCCTAATGCCAACCCAATCCTAACTCTAACCCTAACTATCCCTAATGCCAACCCAATCCTAACTCTAACCCTAACTCTATCCCCAAGGCCAACCCAATCTTAACTCTAACCCTAATGCCAACCCTAATCCTAACTCTATCCCTAATGCCAACCCAATCTCAACTCTAACCCTAACTATCCCTAATGCCAACCCAATCCTAACTCTAACCCTAACTCTATCCCTAATGCCAACCCAATCCTAACTCTAACCCTAATGCCAACCCAATCCTAACTCTAACCCTAATGCCAACCCAATCCTAACTCTATCCCTAATGCCAACCCAATCCTAACTCTAACCCTAATGCCAACCCAATCCCAACTCTAACCCTAATGCCAACCCAATCCTAACTCTATCCCTAATGCCAACCCAATCCTAACTCTAACCCTATTGCCAACCCAATCCTAACTCTAACCCTAATGCCAACCCAATCCTAACTCTATCCCTAATGCCAACCCAATCCTAACTCTATCCCTAATGCCAACCCTAATCCTAACTCTAACCCTAATGCCAACCCAATCCTAACTCTAACCCTAATGCCAACCCAATCCTAACTCTAACCCTAACTCTATCCCTAATGCCAACCCAATCCTAACTCTAATCCTAACTCTAACCCTAATGCCAACCCAATCCTAACTCTAACCCTAATGCCAACCCAATCCTAACTCTATCCCTAATGCCAACCCAATCCTAACTCTAACCCTAATGCCAACCCAATCCTAACTCTAACCCTAATGCCAACCCAATCCTAACTCTAACCCTAATGCCAACCCAATCCTAACTCTATCCCTAATGCCAACCCAATCCTAACTCTATCCCTAATGCCAACCCAATCCTAACTCTATCCCTAATGCCAACTCAATCCTAACTCTAGCCCTAATGCCAACCCAATCCTAACTCTAACCCTAATGCCAACCCAATCCTAACTCTATCCCTAATGCCAACCCAATCCTAACTCTAACCCTAATGCCAACCCAATCCTAACTCTAACCCTAATGCAAACCCAATCCTAACTCTATCCCTAATGCCAACCCAATCCTAACTCTAACCCTAATGCCAACCCAATCCTAACTCTAACCCTAATGCCAACCCAATCCTAACTCTAACCCTAATGCCAACCCAATCCTAACTCTATCCCTAATGCCAACCCAATCCTAACTCTAACCCTAATGCCAACCCAATCCTAACTCTAACCCTAATGCCAACCCAATCCTAACTCTATCCCTAATGCCAACCCAATCCTAACCCTAATGCCAACCCAATCCTAACTCTAACCCTAACTATCCCTAATGCCAACCCAATCCTAACTCTAACCCTAACTCTATCCCTAATGCCAACCCAATCTTAACTCTAACCCTAATGCCAACCCTAATCCTAACTCTATCCCTAATGCCAACCCAATCTCAACTCTAACCCTAGCTATCCCTAATGCCAACCCAATCCTAACTCTAACCCTAACTCTATCCCTAATGCCAACCCAATCCTAACTCTAACCCTAATGCCAACCCAATCCTAACTCTAACCCTAACTATTCCTAATGCCAACCCAATCCTAACTCTATCCCTAATGCCAACCCAATCCTAACTCTAACCTTAACTATATCCCTAATCCTAACTCTAACCCTAATGCCAACCCTAATCCTAACCCTATCCCTAATGCCAACCCAATCCTAACTCTATCCCTAATGCCAACCCTAATCCTAACTCTAATCCTAACTCTAACCCTAATGCCAACCCTAATCCTAACTCTATCCCTAATGCCAACCATAATCCTAACTCTATCCCTAATGCCAACCCAATCCTAACTCTAACCTTAACTATATCCCTAATCCTAACTCTAACCCTAATGCCAACCCTAATCCTAACTCTAACCCTAATGCCAACCCAATCCTAACTCTAACCCTAACTATCCCTAATGCCAACCCAATCCTAACTCTATCCCTAATGCCAACCCAATCTTAACTCTAACCCTAATGCCAACCCTAATCCTAACTCTATCCCTAATGCCAACCCAATCTCAACTCTAACCCTAACTATCCCTAATGCCAACCCAATCCTAACTCTAACCCTAACTCTATCCCTAATGCCAACCCAATCCTAACTCTAACACTAATGCCAACCCAATCCTAACTCTAACCCTAATGCCAACCCAATCCTAACTCTATCCCTAATGCCAACCCAATCCTAACTCTAACCCTAATGCCAACCCAATCCTAACTCTATCCCTAATGCCAACCCAATCCTAACTCTAACCCTAATGCCAAAAACCAATCCTAACTCTAACCCTAATGCCAACCCAATCCTAACTCTAACAATAATGCCAACCCAATCCTAACTCTAACCCTAATGCCAACCCAATCCTAACTCTATCCCTAATGCCAACCCAATCCTAACTCTAACCCTATTGCCAACCCAATCCTAACTCTAACCCTAATGCCAACCCAATCCTAACTCTAACCTTAACTATATCCCTAATCCTAACTCTAACCCTAATGCCAACCCTAATCCTAACTCTAACCCTAATGCCAACCCAATCCTAACTCTAACCCTAACTATTCCTAATGCCAACCCAATCCTAACTCTAACCCTAACTCTATCCCTAATGCCAACCCAATCCTAACTCTAACCCTAATGCCAACCCTAATCCTAACTCTAACCCTAATGCCAACCCAATCCTAACTCTAACCCTAACTATCCCTAATGCCAACCCAATCCTAACTCTAACCCTAACTCTATCCCTAATGCCAACCCAATCTTAACTCTAACCCTAATGCCAACCCTAATCCTAACTCTATCCCTAATGCCAACCCAATCTCAACTCTAACCCTAACTATCCCTAATGCCAACCCAATCCTAACTCTAACCCTAACTCTATCCCTAATGCCAACCCAATCCTAACTCTAACCCTAATGCCAACCCAATCCTAACTCTAACCCTAATGCCAACCCAATCCTAACTCTATCCCTAATGCCAACCCAATCCTAACTCTAACCCTAATGCCAACCCAATCCTAACTCTAACCCTAATGCCAACCCAATCCTAACTCTATCCCTAATGCCAACCCAATCCTAACTCTAACCCTAATGCCAAAAACCAATCCTAACTCTAACCCTAATGCCAACCCAATCCTAACTCTAACCCTAATGCCAACCCAATCCTAACTCTAACCCTAATGCCAACCCAATCCTAACTCTATCCCTAATGCCAACCCAATCCTAACTCTAACCTTAACTATATCCCTAATCCTAACTCTAACCCTAATGCCAACCCTAATCCTGACCCTATCCCTAATGCCAACCCAATCCTAACTCTATCCCTAATGCCAACCCTAATCCTAACTCTAATCCTAACTCTAACCCTAATGCCAACCCTAATCCTAACTCTATCCCTAATGCCAACCATAATCCTAACTCTATCCCTAATGCCAACCCAATCCTAACTCTAACCTTAACTATATCCCTAATCCTAACTCTAACCCTAATGCCAACCCTAATCCTAACTCTAACCCTAATGCCAACCCAATCCTAACTCTAACCCTAACTATCCCTAATGCCAACCCAATCCTAACTCTATCCCTAATGCCAACCCAATCTTAACTCTAACCCTAATGCCAACCCTAATCCTAACTCTATCCCTAATGCCAACCCAATCTCAACTCTAACCCTAACTATCCCTAATGCCAACCCAATCCTAACTCTAACCCTAACTCTATCCCTAATGCCAACCCAATCCTAACTCTAACCCTAATGCCAACCCAATCCTAACTCTAACCCTAATGCCAACCCAATCCTAACTCTATCCCTAATGCCAACCCAATCCTAACTCTAACCCTAATGCCAACCCAATCCTAACTCTAACCCTAATGCCAACCCAATCCTAACTCTATCCCTAATGCCAACCCAATCCTAACTCTAACCCTAATGCCAACCCAATCCTAACTCTAACCCTAATGCCAACCCAATCCTAACTCTAACCCTAATGCCAACCCAATCCTAACTCTAACCCTAATGCCAACCCAATCCTAACTCTAACCCTAATGCCAACCCTAATCCTAACTCTAACCCTAATGCCAACCCAATCCTAACTCTAACCCTAACTATCCCTAATGCCAACCCAATCCTAACTCTAACCCTAATGCCAACCCTAATCCTAACTCTAACCCTAATGCCAACCCAATCCTAACTCTAACCCTAACTATCCCTAATGCCAACCCAATCCTAACTCTAACCCTAACTCTATCCCTAATGCCAACCCAATCTTAACTCCTACCCTAATGCCAACCCTAATCCTAACTCTATCCCTAATGCCAACCCAATCTCAACTCTAACCCTAACTATCCCTAATGCCAACCCAATCCTAACTCTAACCCTAACTCTATCCCTAATGCCAACCCAATCCTAACTCTAACCCTAATGCCAACCCAATCCTAACTCTAACCCTAATGCCAACCCAATCCTAACTCTATCCCTAATGCCAACCCAATCCTAACTCTAACCCTAATGCCAACCCAATCCTAACTCTAACCCTAATGCCAACCCAATCCTAACTCTATCCCTAATGCCAACCCAATCCTAACTCTAACCCTAATGCCAAAAACCAATCCTAACTCTAACCCTAATGCCAACACAATCCTAACTCTAACCCTAATGCCAAACCAATCCTAACTCTAACCCTAATGCCAACCCAATCCTAACTCTATCCCTAATGCCAACCCAATCCTAACTCTAACCCTATTGCCAACCCAATCCTAACTCTAACCCTAATGCCAACCCAATCCTAACTCTAACCTTAACTATATCCCTAATCCTAACTCTAACCCTAATGCCAACCCTAATCCTAACTCTAACCCTAATGCCAACCCAATCCTAACTCTAACCCTAACTATTCCTAATGCCAACCCAATCCTAACTCTAACCCTAACTCTATCCCTAATGCCAACCCAATCCTAACTCTAACCCTAATGCCAACCCTAATCCTAACTCTAACCCTAATGCCAACCCAATCCTAACTCTAACCCTAACTATCCCTAATGCCAACCCAATCCTAACTCTAACCCTAACTCTATCCCCAAGGCCAACCCAATCTTAACTCTAACCCTAATGCCAACCCTAATCCTAACTCTATCCCTAATGCCAACCCAATCTCAACTCTAACCCTAACTATCCCTAATGCCAACCCAATCCTAACTCTAACCCTAACTCTATCCCTAATGCCAACCCAATCCTAACTCTAACCCTAATGCCAACCCAATCCTAACTCTAACCCTAATGCCAACCCAATCCTAACTCTATCCCTAATGCCAACCCAATCCTAACTCTAACCCTAATGCCAACCCAATCCCAACTCTAACCCTAATGCCAACCCAATCCTAACTCTATCCCTAATGCCAACCCAATCCTAACTCTAACCCTATTGCCAACCCAATCCTAACTCTAACCCTAATGCCAACCCAATCCTAACTCTATCCCTAATGCCAACCCAATCCTAACTCTATCCCTAATGCCAACCCTAATCCTAACTCTAACCCTAATGCCAACCCAATCCTAACTCTAACCCTAATGCCAACCCAATCCTAACTCTAACCCTAACTCTATCCCTAATGCCAACCCAATCCTAACTCTAATCCTAACTCTAACCCTAATGCCAACCCAATCCTAACTCTAACCCTAATGCCAACCCAATCCTAACTCTATCCCTAATGCCAACCCAATCCTAACTCTAACCCTAATGCCAACCCAATCCTAACTCTAACCCTAATGCCAACCCAATCCTAACTCTAACCCTAATGCCAACCCAATCCTAACTCTATCCCTAATGCCAACCCAATCCTAACTCTATCCCTAATGCCAACCCAATCCTAACTCTATCCCTAATGCCAACTCAATCCTAACTCTAGCCCTAATGCCAACCCAATCCTAACTCTAACCCTAATGCCAACCCAATCCTAACTCTATCCCTAATGCCAACCCAATCCTAACTCTAACCCTAATGCCAACCCAATCCTAACTCTAACCCTAATGCCAACCCAATCCTAACTCTATCCCTAATGCCAACCCAATCCTAACTCTAACCCTAATGCCAACCCAATCCTAACTCTAACCCTAATGCCAACCCAATCCTAACTCTATCCCTAATGCCAACCCAATCCTAACTCTAACCCTAATGCCAACCCAATCCTAACTCTAACCCTAATGCCAACCCAATCCTAACTCTATCCCTAATGCCAACCCAATCCTAACCCTAATGCCAACCCAATCCTAACTCTAACCCTAACTATCCCTAATGCCAACCCAATCCTAACTCTAACCCTAACTCTATCCCTAATGCCAACCCAATCTTAACTCTAACCCTAATGCCAACCCTAATCCTAACTCTATCCCTAATGCCAACCCAATCTCAACTCTAACCCTAGCTATCCCTAATGCCAACCCAATCCTAACTCTAACCCTAACTCTATCCCTAATGCCAACCCAATCCTAACTCTAACCCTAATGCCAACCCAATCCTAACTCTAACCCTAACTATTCCTAATGCCAACCCAATCCTAACTCTATCCCTAATGCCAACCCAATCCTAACTCTAACCTTAACTATATCCCTAATCCTAACTCTAACCCTAATGCCAACCCTAATCCTAACCCTATCCCTAATGCCAACCCAATCCTAACTCTATCCCTAATGCCAACCCTAATCCTAACTCTAATCCTAACTCTAACCCTAATGCCAACCCTAATCCTAACTCTATCCCTAATGCCAACCATAATCCTAACTCTATCCCTAATGCCAACCCAATCCTAACTCTAACCTTAACTATATCCCTAATCCTAACTCTAACCCTAATGCCAACCCTAATCCTAACTCTAACCCTAATGCCAACCCAATCCTAACTCTAACCCTAACTATCCCTAATGCCAACCCAATCCTAACTCTATCCCTAATGCCAACCCAATCTTAACTCTAACCCTAATGCCAACCCTAATCCTAACTCTATCCCTAATGCCAACCCAATCTCAACTCTAACCCTAACTATCCCTAATGCCAACCCAATCCTAACTCTAACCCTAACTCTATCCCTAATGCCAACCCAATCCTAACTCTAACACTAATGCCAACCCAATCCTAACTCTAACCCTAATGCCAACCCAATCCTAACTCTATCCCTAATGCCAACCCAATCCTAACTCTAACCCTAATGCCAACCCAATCCTAACTCTATCCCTAATGCCAACCCAATCCTAACTCTAACCCTAATGCCAAAAACCAATCCTAACTCTAACCCTAATGCCAACCCAATCCTAACTCTAACCCTAATGCCAACCCAATCCTAACTCTAACCCTAATGCCAACCCAATCCTAACTCTATCCCTAATGCCAACCCAATCCTAACTCTAACCCTATTGCCAACCCAATCCTAACTCTAACCCTAATGCCAACCCAATCCTAACTCTAACCTTAACTATATCCCTAATCCTAACTCTAACCCTAATGCCAACCCTAATCCTAACTCTAACCCTAATGCCAACCCAATCCTAACTCTAACCCTAACTATTCCTAATGCCAACCCAATCCTAACTCTAACCCTAACTCTATCCCTAATGCCAACCCAATCCTAACTCTAACCCTAATGCCAACCCTAATCCTAACTCTAACCCTAATGCCAACCCAATCCTAACTCTAACCCTAACTATCCCTAATGCCAACCCAATCCTAACTCTAACCCTAACTCTATCCCTAATGCCAACCCAATCTTAACTCTAACCCTAATGCCAACCCTAATCCTAACTCTATCCCTAATGCCAACCCAATCTCAACTCTAACCCTAACTATCCCTAATGCCAACCCAATCCTAACTCTAACCCTAACTCTATCCCTAATGCCAACCCAATCCTAACTCTAACCCTAATGCCAACCCAATCCTAACTCTAACCCTAATGCCAACCCAATCCTAACTCTATCCCTAATGCCAACCCAATCCTAACTCTAACCCTAATGCCAACCCAATCCTAACTCTAACCCTAATGCCAACCCAATCCTAACTCTATCCCTAATGCCAACCCAATCCTAACTCTAACCCTAATGCCAAAAACCAATCCTAACTCTAACCCTAATGCCAACCCAATCCTAACTCTAACCCTAATGCCAACCCAATCCTAACTCTAACCCTAATGCCAACCCAATCCTAACTCTATCCCTAATGCCAACCCAATCCTAACTCTAACCTTAACTATATCCCTAATCCTAACTCTAACCCTAATGCCAACCCTAATCCTGACCCTATCCCTAATGCCAACCCAATCCTAACTCTATCCCTAATGCCAACCCTAATCCTAACTCTAATCCTAACTCTAACCCTAATGCCAACCCTAATCCTAACTCTATCCCTAATGCCAACCATAATCCTAACTCTATCCCTAATGCCAACCCAATCCTAACTCTAACCTTAACTATATCCCTAATCCTAACTCTAACCCTAATGCCAACCCTAATCCTAACTCTAACCCTAATGCCAACCCAATCCTAACTCTAACCCTAACTATCCCTAATGCCAACCCAATCCTAACTCTATCCCTAATGCCAACCCAATCTTAACTCTAACCCTAATGCCAACCCTAATCCTAACTCTATCCCTAATGCCAACCCAATCTCAACTCTAACCCTAACTATCCCTAATGCCAACCCAATCCTAACTCTAACCCTAACTCTATCCCTAATGCCAACCCAATCCTAACTCTAACCCTAATGCCAACCCAATCCTAACTCTAACCCTAATGCCAACCCAATCCTAACTCTATCCCTAATGCCAACCCAATCCTAACTCTAACCCTAATGCCAACCCAATCCTAACTCTAACCCTAATGCCAACCCAATCCTAACTCTATCCCTAATGCCAACCCAATCCTAACTCTAACCCTAATGCCAACCCAATCCTAACTCTAACCCTAATGCCAACCCAATCCTAACTCTAACCCTAATGCCAACCCAATCCTAACTCTAACCCTAATGCCAACCCAATCCTAACTCTAACCCTAATGCCAACCCAATCCTAACTCTAACCCTAATGCCAACCCAATCCTAACTCTAACCCTAATGCCAACCCAATCCTAACTCTATCCCTAATGCCAACCCAATCCTAACTCTATCCCTAATGCCAACCCAATCCTAACTCTATCCCTAATGCCAACCCAATCCTAACTCTAACCCTAATGCCAACCCAATCCTAACTCTAACCCTAATGCCAACCCAATCCTAACTCTATCCCTAATGCCAACCCAATCCTAACTCTAACCCTAATGCCAACCCAATCCTAACTCTAACCCTAATGCCAACCCAATCCTAACTCTAACCCTAATGCCAACCCAATCCTAACTCTAACCCTAATGCCAACCCAATCCTAACTCTATCCCTAATGCCAACCCAATCCTAACTCTAACCCTAATGCCAACCCAATCCTAACTCTAACCCTAATGCCAACCCAATCCTAACTCCATCCCTAATGCCAACCCAATCCTAACTCTAACCCTAATGCCAACCCAATCCTAACTCTAACCCTAACTATCCCTAATGCCAACCCAATCCTAACTCTAACCCTAACTCTATCCCTAATGCCAACCCAATCTTAACTCTAACCCTAATGCCAACCCTAATCCTAACTCTATCCCTAATGCCAACCCAATCTCAACTCTAACCCTAGCTATCCCTAATGCCAACCCAATCCTAACTCTAACCCTAACTCTATCCCTAATGCCAACCCAATCCTAACTCTAACCCTAATGCCAACCCAATCCTAACTCTAACCCTAACTATTCCTAATGCCAACCCAATCCTAACTCTATCCCTAATGCCAACCCAATCCTAACTCTAACCTTAACTATATCCCTAATCCTAACTCTAACCCTAATGCCAACCCTAATCCTAACCCTATCCCTAATGCCAACCCAATCCTAACTCTATCCCTAATGCCAACCCTAATCCTAACTCTAATCCTAACTCTAACCCTAATGCCAACCCTAATCCTAACTCTATCCCTAATGCCAACCATAATCCTAACTCTATCCCTAATGCCAACCCAATCCTAACTCTAACCTTAACTATATCCCTAATCCTAACTCTAACCCTAATGCCAACCCTAATCCTAACTCTAACCCTAATGCCAATCCAATCCTAACTCTAACCCTAACTATCCCTAATGCCAACCCAATCCTAACTCTATCCCTAATGCCAACCCAATCTTAACTCTAACCCTAATGCCAACCCTAATCCTAACTCTATCCCTAATGCCAACCCAATCTCAACTCTAACCCTAACTATCCCTAATGCCAACCCAATCCTAACTCTAACCCTAACTCTATCCCTAATGCCAACCCAATCCTAACTCTAACCCTAATGCCAACCCAATCCTAACTCTAACCCTAATGCCAACCCAATCCTAACTCTATCCCTAATGCCAACCCAATCCTAACTCTAACCCTAATGCCAACCCAATCCTAACTCTAACCCTAATGCCAACCCAATCCTAACTCTATCCCTAATGCCAACCCAATCCTAACTCTAACCCTAATGCCAAAAACCAATCCTAATTCTAACCCTAATGCCAACCCAATCCTAACTCTAACCCTAATGCCAACCCAATCCTAACTCTAACCCTAATGCCAACCCAATCCTAACTCTATCCCTAATGCCAACCCAATCCTAACTCTAACCCTATTGCCAACCCAATCCTAACTCTAACCCTAATGCCAACCCAATCCTAACTCTAACCTTAACTATATCCCTAATCCTAACTCTAACCCTAATGCCAACCCTAATCCTAACTCTAACCCTAATGCCAACCCAATCCTAACTCTAACCCTAACTATTCCTAATGCCAACCCAATCCTAACTCTAACCCTAACTCTATCCCTAATGCCAACCCAATCCTAACTCTAACCCTAATGCCAACCCTAATCCTAACTCTAACCCTAATGCCAACCCAATCCTAACTCTAACCCTAACTATCCCTAATGCCAACCCAATCCTAACTCTAACCCTAACTCTATCCCTAATGCCAACCCAATCTTAACTCTAACCCTAATGCCAACCCTAATCCTAACTCTATCCCTAATGCCAACCCAATCTCAACTCTAACCCTAACTATCCATAATGCCAACCCAATCCTAACTCTAACCCTAACTCTATCCCTAATGCCAACCCAATCCTAACTCTAACCCTAATGCCAACCCAATCCTAACTCTAACCCTAATGCCAACCCAATCCTAACTCTATCCCTAATGCCAACCCAATCCTAACTCTAACCCTAATGCCAACCCAATCCTAACTCTAACCCTAATGCCAACCCAATCCTAACTCTATCCCTAATGCCAACCCAATCCTAACTCTAACCCTAATGCCAAAAACCAATCCTAACTCTAACCCTAATGCCAACCCAATCCTAACTCTAACCCTAATGCCAACCCAATCCTAACTCTAACCCTAATGCCAACCCAATCCTAACTCTATCCCTAATGCCAACCCAATCCTAACTCTAACCTTAACTATATCCCTAATCCTAACTCTAACCCTAATGCCAACCCTAATCCTGACCCTATCCCTAATGCCAACCCAATCCTAACTCTATCCCTAATGCCAACCCTAATCCTAACTCTAATCCTAACTCTAACCCTAATGCCAACCCTAATCCTAACTCTATCCCTAATGCCAACCATAATCCTAACTCTATCCCTAATGCCAACCCAATCCTAACTCTAACCTTAACTATATCCCTAATCCTAACTCTAACCCTAATGCCAACCCTAATCCTAACTCTAACCCTAATGCCAACCCAATCCTAACTCTAACCCTAACTATCCCTAATGCCAACCCAATCCTAACTCTAACCCTAACTCTATCCCTAATGCCAACCCAATCTTAACTCTAACCCTAATGCCAACCCTAATCCTAACTCTATCCCTAATGCCAACCCAATCTCAACTCTAACCCTAACTATCTCTAATGCCAACCCAATCCTAACTCTAACCCTAACTCTATCCCTAATGCCAACCCAATCCTAACTCTAACCCTAATGCCAACCCAATCCTAACTCTAACCCTAATGCCAACCCAATCCTAACTCTATCCCTAATGCCAACCCAATCCTAACTCTAACCCTAATGCCAACCCAATCCTAACTCTAACCCTAATGCCAACCCAATCCTAACTCTATCCCTAATGCCAACCCAATCCTAACTCTAACCCTAATGCCAAAAACCAATCCTAACTCTAACCCTAATGCCAACACAATCCTAACTCTAACCCTAATGCCAAACCAATCCTAACTCTAACCCTAATGCCAACCCAATCCTAACTCTATCCCTAATGCCAACCCAATCCTAACTCTAACCCTATTGCCAACCCAATCCTAACTCTAACCCTAATGCCAACCCAATCCTAACTCTAACCTTAACTATATCCCTAATCCTAACTCTAACCCTAATGCTAACCCTAATCCTAACTCTAACCCTAATGCCAACCCAATCCTAACTCTAACCCTAACTATTCCTAATGCCAACCCAATCCTAACTCTAACCCTAACTCTATCCCTAATGCCAACCCAATCCTAACTCTAACCCTAATGCCAACCCTAATCCTAACTCTAACCCTAATGCCAACCCAATCCTAACTCTAACCCTAACTATCCCTAATGCCAACCCAATCCTAACTCTAACCCTAACTCTATCCCCAAGGCCAACCCAATCTTAACTCTAACCCTAATGCCAACCCTAATCCTAACTCTATCCCTAATGCCAACCCAATCTCAACTCTAACCCTAACTATCCCTAATGCCAAACCAATCCTAACTCTAACCCTAACTCTATCCCTAATGCCAACCCAATCCTAACTCTAACCCTAATGCCAACCCAATCCTAACTCTAACCCTAATGCCAACCCAATCCTAACTCTATCCCTAATGCCAACCCAATCCTAACTCTAACCCTAATGCCAACCCAATCCTAACTCTAACCCTAATGCCAACCCAATCCTAACTCTAACCCTAATGCCAACCCAATCCTAACTCTAACCCTAATGCCAACCCAATCCTAACTCTATCCCTAATGCCAACCCAATCCTAACTCTATCCCTAATGCCAACCCAATCCTAACTCTATCCCTAATGCCAACTCAATCCTAACTCTAGCCCTAATGCCAACCCAATCCTAACTCTAACCCTAATGCCAACCCAATCCTAACTCTATCCCTAATGCCAACCCAATCCTAACTCTAACCCTAATGCCAACCCAATCCTAACTCTAACCCTAATGCCAACCCAATCCTAACTCTATCCCTAATGCCAACCCAATCCTAACTCTAACCCTAATGCCAACCCAATCCTAACTCTAACCCTAATGCCAACCCAATCCTAACTCTAACCCTAATGCCAACCCAATCCTAACTCTATCCCTAATGCCAACCCAATCCTAACTCTAACCCTAATGCCAACCCAATCCTAACTCTAACCCTAATGCCAACCCAATCCTAACTCTATCCCTAATGCCAACCCAATCCTAACTCTAACCCTAATGCCAACCCAATCCTAACTCTAACCCTAACTATCCCTAATGCCAACCCAATCCTAACTCTAACCCTAACTCTATCCCTAATGCCAACCCAATCTTAACTCTAACCCTAATGCCAACCCTAATCCTAACTCTATCCCTAATGCCAACCCAATCTCAACTCTAACCCTAGCTATCCCTAATGCCAACCCAATCCTAACTCTAACCCTAACTCTATCCCTAATGCCAACCCAATCCTAACTCTAACCCTAATGCCAACCCAATCCTAACTCTAACCCTAACTATTCCTAATGCCAACCCAATCCTAACTCTATCCCTAATGCCAACCCAATCCTAACTCTAACCTTAACTATATCCCTAATCCTAACTCTAACCCTAATGCCAACCCTAATCCTAACCCTATCCCTAATGCCAACCCAATCCTAACTCTATCCCTAATGCCAACCCTAATCCTAACTCTAATCCTAACTCTAACCCTAATGCCAACCCTAATCCTAACTCTATCCCTAATGCCAACCATAATCCTAACTCTATCCCTAATGCCAACCCAATCCTAACTCTAACCTTAACTATATCCCTAATCCTAACTCTAACCCTAATGCCAACCCTAATCCTAACTCTAACCCTAATGCCAACCCAATCCTAACTCTAACCCTAACTATCCCTAATGCCAACCCAATCCTAACTCTATCCCTAATGCCAACCCAATCTTAACTCTAACCCTAATGCCAACCCTAATCCTAACTCTATCCCTAATGCCAACCCAATCTCAACTCTAACCCTAACTATCCCTAATGCCAACCCAATCCTAACTCTAACCCTAACTCTATCCCTAATGCCAACCCAATCCTAACTCTAACCCTAATGCCAACCCAATCCTAACTCTAACCCTAATGCCAACCCAATCCTAACTCTATCCCTAATGCCAACCCAATCCTAACTCTAACCCTAATGCCAACCCAATCCTAACTCTAACCCTAATGCCAACCCAATCCTAACTCTATCCCTAATGCCAACCCAATCCTAACTCTAACCCTAATGCCAAAAACCAATCCTAACTCTAACCCTAATGCCAACCCAATCCTAACTCTAACCCTAATGCCAACCCAATCCTAACTCTAACCCTAATGCCAACCCAATCCTAACTCTATCCCTAATGCCAACCCAATCCTAACTCTAACCCTATTGCCAACCCAAACCTAACTCTAACCCTAATGCCAACCCAATCCTAACTCTAACCTTAACTATATCCCTAATCCTAACTCTAACCCTAATGCCAACCCTAATCCTAACTCTAACCCTAATGCCAACCCAATCCTAACTCTAACCCTAACTATTCCTAATGCCAACCCAATCCTAACTCTAACCCTAACTCTATCCCTAATGCCAACCCAATCCTAACTCTAACCCTAATGCCAACCCTAATCCTAACTCTAACCCTAATGCCAACCCAATCCTAACTCTAACCCTAACTATCCCTAATGCCAACCCAATCCTAACTCTAACCCTAACTCTATCCCTAATGCCAACCCAATCTTAACTCTAACCCTAATGCCAACCCTAATCCTAACTCTATCCCTAATGCCAACCCAATCTCAACTCTAACCCTAACTATCCCTAATGCCAACCCAATCCTAACTCTAACCCTAACTCTATCCCTAATGCCAACCCAATCCTAATTCTAACCCTAATGCCAACCCAATCCTAACTCTAACCCTAATGCCAACCCAATCCTAACTCTATCCCTAATGCCAACCCAATCCTAACTCTAACCCTAATGCCAACCCAATCCTAACTCTAACCCTAATGCCAACCCAATCCTAACTCTATCCCTAATGCCAACCCAATCCTAACTCTAACCCTAATGCCAAAAACCAATCCTAACTCTAACCCTAATGCCAACCCAATCCTAACTCTAACCCTAATGCCAACCCAATCCTAACTCTAACCCTAATGCCAACCCAATCCTAACTCTATCCCTAATGCCAACCCAATCCTAACTCTAACCTTAACTATATCCCTAATCCTAACTCTAACCCTAATGCCAACCCTAATCCTGACCCTATCCCTAATGCCAACCCAATCCTAACTCTATCCCTAATGCCAACCCTAATCCTAACTCTAATCCTAACTCTAACCCTAATGCCAACCCTAATCCTAACTCTATCCCTAATGCCAACCATAATCCTAACTCTATCCCTAATGCCAACCCAATCCTAACTCTAACCTTAACTATATCCCTAATCCTAACTCTAACCCTAATGCCAACCCTAATCCTAACTCTAACCCTAATGCCAACCCAATCCTAACTCTAACCCTAACTATCCCTAATGCCAACCCAATCCTAACTCTATCCCTAATGCCAACCCAATCTTAACTCTAACCCTAATGCCAACCCTAATCCTAACTCTATCCCTAATGCCAACCCAATCTCAACTCTAACCCTAACTATCCCTAATGCCAACCCAATCCTAACTCTAACCCTAACTCTATCCCTAATGCCAACCCAATCCTAACTCTAACCCTAATGCCAACCCAATCCTAACTCTAACCCTAATGCCAACCCAATCCTAACTCTATCCCTAATGCCAACCCAATCCTAACTCTAACCCTAATGCAACCCAATCCTAACTCTAACCCTAATGCCAACCCAATCCTAACTCTATCCCTAATGCCAACCCAATCCTAACTCTAACCCTAATGCCAACCCAATCCTAACTCTAACCCTAATGCCAACCCAATCCTAACTCTAACCCTAATGCCAACCCAATCCTAACTCTAACCCTAATGCCAACCCAATCCTAACTCTAACCCTAATGCCAACCCAATCCTAACTCTAACCCTAATGCCAACCCAATCCTAACTCTAACCCTAATGCCAACCCAATCCTAACTCTAACCCTAATGCCAACCCAATCCTAACTCTAACCCTAATGCCAACCCAATCCTAACTCTATCCCTAATGCCAACCCAATCCTAACTCTATCCCTAATGCCAACCCAATCCTAACTCTATCCCTAATGCCAACCCAATCCTAACTCTAACCCTAATGCCAACCCAATCCTAACTCTAACCCTAATGCCAACCCAATCCTAACTCTATCCCTAATGCCAACCCAATCCTAACTCTAACCCTAATGCCAACCCAATCCTAACTCTAACCCTAATGCCAACCCAATCCTAACTCTATCCCTAATGCCAACCCAATCCTAACTCTAACCCTAATGCCAACCCAATCCTAACTCTAACCCTAATGCCAACCCAATCCTAACTCTAACCCTAATGCCAACCCAATCCTAACTCTATCCCTAATGCCAACCCAATCCTAACTCTAACCCTAATGCCAACCCAATCCTAACTCTAACCCTAATGCCAACCCAATCCTAACTCCATCCCTAATGCCAACCCAATCCTAACTCTAACCCTAATGCCAACCCAATCCTAACTCTAACCCTAACTATCCCTAATGCCAACCCAATCCTAACTCTAACCCTAACTCTATCCCTAATGCCAACCCAATCTTAACTCTAACCCTAATGCCAACCCTAATCCTAACTCTATCCCTAATGCCAACCCAATCTCAACTCTAACCCTAGCTATCCCTAATGCCAACCCAATCCTAACTCTAACCCTAACTCTATCCCTAATGCCAACCCAATCCTAACTCTAACCCTAATGCCAACCCAATCCTAACTCTAACCCTAACTATTCCTAATGCCAACCCAATCCTAACTCTATCCCTAATGCCAACCCAATCCTAACTCTAACCTTAACTATATCCCTAATCCTAACTCTAACCCTAATGCCAACCCTAATCCTAACCCTATCCCTAATGCCAACCCAATCCTAACTCTATCCCTAATGCCAACCCTAATCCTAACTCTAATCCTAACTCTAACCCTAATGCCAACCCTAATCCTAACTCTATCCCTAATGCCAACCATAATCCTAACTCTATCCCTAATGCCAACCCAATCCTAACTCTAACCTTAACTATATCCCTAATCCTAACTCTAACCCTAATGCCAACCCTAATCCTAACTCTAACCCTAATGCCAATCCAATCCTAACTCTAACCCTAACTATCCCTAATGCCAACCCAATCCTAACTCTATCCCTAATGCCAACCCAATCTTAACTCTAACCCTAATGCCAACCCTAATCCTAACTCTATCCCTAATGCCAACCCAATCTCAACTCTAACCCTAACTATCCCTAATGCCAACCCAATCCTAACTCTAACCCTAACTCTATCCCTAATGCCAACCCAATCCTAACTCTAACCCTAATGCCAACCCAATCCTAACTCTAACCCTAATGCCAAAAACCAATCCTAATTCTAACCCTAATGCCAACCCAATCCTAACTCTAACCCTAATGCCAACCCAATCCTAACTCTAACCCTAATGCCAACCCAATCCTAACTCTATCCCTAATGCCAACCCAATCCTAACTCTAACCCTATTGCCAACCCAATCCTAACTCTAACCTTAACTATATCCCTAATCCTAACTCTAACCCTAATGCCAACCCTAATCCTAACTCTAACCCTAATGCCAACCCAATCCTAACTCTAACCCTAACTATTCCTAATGCCAACCCAATCCTAACTCTAACCCTAACTCTATCCCTAATGCCAACCCAATCCTAACTCTAACCCTAATGCCAACCCTAATCCTAACTCTAACCCTAATGCCAACCCAATCCTAACTCTAACCCTAACTATCCCTAATGCCAACCCAATCCTAACTCTAACCCTAACTCTATCCCTAATGCCAACCCAATCTTAACTCTAACCCTAATGCCAACCCTAATCCTAACTCTATCCCTAATGCCAACCCAATCTCAACTCTAACCCTAACTATCCATAATGCCAACCCAATCCTAACTCTAACCCTAACTCTATCCCTAATGCCAACCCAATCCTAACTCTAACCCTAATGCCAACCCAATCCTAACTCTAACCCTAATGCCAACCCAATCCTAACTCTATCCCTAATGCCAACCCAATCCTAACTCTAACCCTAATGCCAACCCAATCCTAACTCTAACCCTAATGCCAACCCAATCCTAACTCTATCCCTAATGCCAACCCAATCCTAACTCTAACCCTAATGCCAAAAACCAATCCTAACTCTAACCCTAATGCCAACCCAATCCTAACTCTAACCCTAATGCCAACCCAATCCTAACTCTAACCCTAATGCCAACCCAATCCTAACTCTATCCCTAATGCCAACCCAATCCTAACTCTAACCTTAACTATATCCCTAATCCTAACTCTAACCCTAATGCCAACCCTAATCCTGACCCTATCCCTAATGCCAACCCAATCCTAACTCTATCCCTAATGCCAACCCTAATCCTAACTCTAATCCTAACTCTAACCCTAATGCCAACCCTAATCCTAACTCTATCCCTAATGCCAACCATAATCCTAACTCTATCCCTAATGCCAACCCAATCCTAACTCTAACCTTAACTATATCCCTAATCCTAACTCTAACCCTAATGCCAACCCTAATCCTAACTCTAACCCTAATGCCAACCCAATCCTAACTCTAACCCTAACTATCCCTAATGCCAACCCAATCCTAACTCTAACCCTAACTCTATCCCTAATGCCAACCCAATCTTAACTCTAACCCTAATGCCAACCCTAATCCTAACTCTATCCCTAATGCCAACCCAATCTCAACTCTAACCCTAACTATCTCTAATGCCAACCCAATCCTAACTCTAACCCTAACTCTATCCCTAATGCCAACCCAATCCTAACTCTAACCCTAATGCCAACCCAATCCTAACTCTAACCCTAATGCCAACCCAATCCTAACTCTATCCCTAATGCCAACCCAATCCTAACTCTAACCCTAATGCCAACCCAATCCTAACTCTAACCCTAATGCCAACCCAATCCTAACTCTATCCCTAATGCCAACCCAATCCTAACTCTAACCCTAATGCCAAAAACCAATCCTAACTCTAACCCTAATGCCAACACAATCCTAACTCTAACCCTAATGCCAAACCAATCCTAACTCTAACCCTAATGCCAACCCAATCCTAACTCTATCCCTAATGCCAACCCAATCCTAACTCTAACCCTATTGCCAACCCAATCCTAACTCTAACCCTAATGCCAACCCAATCCTAACTCTAACCTTAACTATATCCCTAATCCTAACTCTAACCCTAATGCTAACCCTAATCCTAACTCTAACCCTAATGCCAACCCAATCCTAACTCTAACCCTAACTATTCCTAATGCCAACCCAATCCTAACTCTAACCCTAACTCTATCCCTAATGCCAACCCAATCCTAACTCTAACCCTAATGCCAACCCTAATCCTAACTCTAACCCTAATGCCAACCCAATCCTAACTCTAACCCTAACTATCCCTAATGCCAACCCAATCCTAACTCTAACCCTAACTCTATCCCCAAGGCCAACCCAATCTTAACTCTAACCCTAATGCCAACCCTAATCCTAACTCTATCCCTAATGCCAACCCAATCTCAACTCTAACCCTAACTATCCCTAATGCCAAACCAATCCTAACTCTAACCCTAACTCTATCCCTAATGCCAACCCAATCCTAACTCTAACCCTAATGCCAACCCAATCCTAACTCTAACCCTAATGCCAACCCAATCCTAACTCTATCCCTAATGCCAACCCAATCCTAACTCTAACCCTAATGCCAACCCAATCCTAACTCTAACCCTAATGCCAACCCAATCCTAACTCTATCCCTAATGCCAACCCAATCCTAACTCTAACCCTATTGCCAACCCAATCCTAACTCTAACCCTAATGCCAACCCAATCCTAACTCTATCCCTAATGCCAACCCAATCCTAACTCTATCCCTAATGCCAACCCTAATCCTAACTCTAACCCTAATGCCAACCCAATCCTAACTCTAACCCTAATGCCAACCCAATCCTAACTCTAACCCTAACTCTATCCCTAATGCCAACCCAATCCTAACTCTAACCCTAACTCTAACCCTAATGCCAACCCAATCCTAACTCTAACCCTAATGCCAACCCAATCCTAACTCTATCCCTAATGCCAACCCAATCCTAACTCTAACCCTAATGCCAACCCAATCCTAACTCTAACCCTAATGCCAACCCAATCCTAACTCTAACCCTAATGCCAACCCAATCCTAACTCTATCCCTAATGCCAACCCAATCCTAACTCTATCCCTAATTCCAACCCAATCCTAACTCTATCCCTAATGCCAACCCAATCCTAACTCTAACCCTAATGCCAACCCAATCCTAACTCTAACCCTAATGCCAACCCAATCCTAACTCTATCCCTAATGCCAACCCAATCCTAACTCTAACCCTAATGCCAACCCAATCCTAACTCTAACCCTAATGCCAACCCAATCCTAACTCTATCCCTAATGCCAACCCAATCCTAACTCTAACCCTAATGCCAACCCAATCCTAACTCTAACCCTAATGCCAACCCAATCCTAACTCTAACCCTAATGCCAACCCAATCCTAACTCTATCCCTAATAGGGATGAGCTTCGTGTTCGAGTCGAACATACGTTCGACTCGAACATTGGCTGTTCGATCGTTCGACGAAGATCGAACGATTTGGGCCGTTCGCGCCAAATTCGAGTGACGCGAACGGCCCACAATGCACTACGCCATCGCAGTGTCATCCAGGCGCTGTGATTGGCCAAGCATGCACTGTGACCCCGCATGCTTGGCCAATCACAGCGCCGGCAGCGAGGAGAGCAATGATTGGCCACAGGCAGGATGCCTGTGGCCAATTATTGCTGAGGGTGTTTAGTACACGCCCCACACTATAAAAGGCCGCCAGCACGGCGGCCTAGTGTAGTGTGTTCCGGAGCAGGGATAGAGTAGCATAGGCAGGGACAGTGACTGTTATTTCTTTCTTGCTTAACCTGGATTCCTTTAGTTTAGGGAAAGAGAAGGATAGGTAGGGAGAGTGTCAGTGTGTTTTGTGCTTCTGCTATAGTGTGCTTAAAAAAAACATTTATTCTAGGGACAGAAAACTCTAGGTAGGGACAGTGTCAGTTTCTTTCACTCTGCAAGTCCTTGTTTCCAGGGACCTGTAAGGACAGTGAGTTAATTGTCCTTGTGCTATATTGTGCTTAAAAAAAACATTTATTCTAGGGACAGAAAACTCTAGGTAGGGACAGTGTCAGTTTCTTTCACTCTGCAAGTCCTTGTTTCCAGGGACCTGTAAGGACAGTGAGTTAATTTTCCTTGTGCTATATTGTGATTAAAAAAAACATTTTTTCTAGGGACAGAAAACTGTAGGTAGGGAGAGTGTTTTTTTTCTTTCACTCTGCAAGTCCTTGTTTCCAGGGACCTGTAAGGACAGTGAGTTAATTGTCCTTGTGCTATATTGTGCTTAAAAAAAACATTTATTCTAGGGACAGAAAACTCTAGGTAGGGACAGTGTCAGTTTCTTTCACTCTGCAAGTCCTTGTTTCCAGGGACCTGTAAGGACAGTGAGTTAATTTTCCTTGTGCTATATTGTGATTAAAAAAAACATTTATTCTAGGGACAGAAAACTCTAGGTAGGGACAGTGTCAGTTTCTTTCACTCTGCAAGTCCTTGTTTCCAGGGACCTGTAAGGACAGTGAGTTAATTTTCCTTGTGCTATATTGTGATTAAAAAAAACATTTATTCTAGGGACAGAAAACTCTAGGTAGGGACAGTGTCAGTTTCTTTCACTCTGCAAGTCCTTGTTTCCAGGGACCTGTAAGGACAGTGAGTTAATTTTCCTTGTGCTATATTGTGATTAAAAAAAACATTTATTCTAGGGACAGAAAACTCTAGGTAGGGACAGTGTCAGTTTCTTTCACTCTGCAAGTCCTTGTTTCCAGGGACCTGTAAGGACAGTGAGTTAATTTTCCTTGTGCTATATTGTGATTAAAAAAAACATTTTTTCTAGGGACAGAAAACTGTAGGTAGGGAGAGTGTTTTTTTTCTTTCACTCTGCAAGTCCTTGTTTCCAGGGACCTGTAAGGACAGTGAGTTAATTTTCCTTGTGCTATATTGTGATTAAAAAAAACATTTTTTCTAGGGACAGAAAACTGTAGGTAGGGAGAGTGTTTTTTTTCTTTCACTCTGCAAGTCCTTGTTTCCAGGGACCTGTAAGGACAGTGAGTTAATTGTCCTTGTGCTATATTGTGCTTAAAAAAAACATTTATTCTAGGGACAGAAAACTCTAGGTAGGGACAGTGTCAGTTTCTTTCACTCTGCAAGTCCTTGTTTCCAGGGACCTGTAAGGACAGTGAGTTAATTTTCCTTGTGCTATATTGTGATTAAAAAAAACATTTATTCTAGGGACAGAAAACTCTAGGTAGGGACAGTGTCAGTTTCTTTCTTTCTGCAAGTCCTTGTTTCCAGGGACCTGTAAGGACAGTGAGTTAATTTTCCTTGTGCTATATTGTGATTAAAAAAAACATTTTTTCTAGGGACAGAAAACTGTAGGTAGGGAGAGTGTTTTTTTTCTTTCACTCTGCAAGTCCTTGTTTCCAGGGACCTGTAAGGACAGTGAGTTAATTTTCCTTGTGCTATATTGTGATTAAAAAAAACATTTTTTCTAGGGACAGAAAACTGTAGGTAGGGAGAGTGTTTTTTTTCTTTCACTCTGCAAGGCCTTGTTTCCAGGGACCTGTAAGGACAGTGAGTTAATTGTCCTTGTGCTATATTGTGCTTAAAAAAAACATTTATTCTAGGGACAGAAAACTCTAGGTAGGGACAGTGTCAGTTTCTTTCACTCTGCAAGTCCTTGTTTCCAGGGACCTGTAAGGACAGTGAGTTAATTTTCCTTGTGCTATATTGTGATTAAAAAAAACATTTATTCTAGGGACAGAAAACTCTAGGTAGGGACAGTGTCAGTTTCTTTCACTCTGCAAGTCCTTGTTTCCAGGGACCTGTAAGGACAGTGAGTTAATTTTCCTTGTGCTATATTGTGATTAAAAAAAACATTTTTTCTAGGGACAGAAAACTGTAGGTAGGGAGAGTGTTTTTTTTCTTTCACTCTGCAAGTCCTTGTTTCCAGGGACCTGTAAGGACAGTGAGTTAATTTTCCTTGTGCTATATTGTGATTAAAAAAAACATTTTTTCTAGGGACAGAAAACTGTAGGTAGGGAGAGTGTTTTTTTTCTTTCACTCTGCAAGTCCTTGTTTCCAGGGACCTGTAAGGACAGTGAGTTAATTGTCCTTGTGCTATATTGTGCTTAAAAAAAACATTTTTTCTAGGGACAGAAAACTGTAGGTAGGGAGAGTGTTTTTTTTCTTTCACTCTGCAAGTCCTTGTTTCCAGGGACCTGTAAGGACAGTGAGTTAATTGTCCTTGTGCTATATTGTGCTTAAAAAAAAACATTTATTCTAGGGACAGAAAACTCTAGGTAGGGACAGTGTCAGTTTCTTTCACTCTGCAAGTCCTTGTTTCCAGGGACCTGTAAGGACAGTGAGTTAATTTTCCTTGTGCTATATTGTGATTAAAAAAAACATTTTTTCTAGGGACAGAAAACTGTAGGTAGGGAGAGTGTTTTTTTTCTTTCACTCTGCAAGTCCTTGTTTCCAGGGACCTGTAAGGACAGTGAGTTAATTTTCCTTGTGCTATATTGTGATTAAAAAAAACATTTTTTCTAGGGACAGAAAACTGTAGGTAGGGAGAGTGTTTTTTTTCTTTCACTCTGCAAGTCCTTGTTTCCAGGGACCTGTAAGGACAGTGAGTTAATTGTCCTTGTGCTATATTGTGCTTAAAAAAAACATTTTTTCTAGGGACAGAAAACTCTAGGTAGGGAGAGTGTTTTTTTTTTTTCACTCTGCAAGTCCTTGTTTCCAGGGACCTGTAAGGACAGTGAGTTAATTGTCCTTGTGCTATATTGTGCTTAAAAAAAACATTTATTCTAGGGACAGAAAACTCTAGGTAGGGACAGTGTCAGTTTCTTTCACTCTGCAAGTCCTTGTTTCCAGGGACCTGTAAGGACAGTGAGTTAATTTTCCTTGTGCTATATTGTGCTTAAAAAAAACATTTATTCTAGGGACAGAAAACTCTAGGTAGGGACAGTGTCAGTTTCTTTCACTCTGCAAGTCCTTGTTTCCAGGGACCTGGAGAGACATTGAGTGAATTGTCCTTGTGCTATATTGTGATTAAAAAAAACATTTATTCTAGGGACAGAAAACTCTAGGTAGGGACAGTGTCAGTTTCTTTCACTGTGAAAGTCCTTGTTTCAAGGGACAGAGAAGGACACCTGAAGGTAGCCCTTATTGCTTTTTTCCCATCTCCCTGCAGGCCATCTATTAGAATGTCTGGAAGGCAAACAAGGAGAGGCAGACAGTCAGGAGGCAATAAAAGAGGGCAAGCAGGCTCTGTGTCTGGGGGCAACAGTGCTGGTCGTGGACGCGGTGCATTGTCATCAGCACATGGCCATGGGACACGCTTGTCCTTCTTTTCGGCAGCTGGACATGTTGAGCCACATCATGCCGAAGACTTGGTAGAGTGGATGACCAAGCCCTCCTCCTCCTCCTCATCCTCTCTCACCCAGGCTCAGGGTACTGGAAAAGCAGCTGCCAAAGCGTCGTCTTCCCTGGTATCAATGTCAGACAAATCATCAGTCACTCCTTCCCTAGACCCACCATGTCCTCCTCCTGAGGAGTCCCCCGAACTGTTTCAGCACAGTGTTGGGTACATGCTCCAGGAGGATGCCCAGCGTTTCGAAGGGTCTGATGATGAAACCCAGCTAGAGGAAGGCAGTAGCGTGAGAGCAGACAGAGGGGATGCTCAAGAAGGACACCAATCTGGCAGTCATGTTCCAGCAGCTGCAGCATACTGCCAGATTGGCTCCAGTGATGAGGAGGGAGGGGATGATGAGGTCAATGACTCCACGTGGGTGCCTAATAGGAGAGAGGAGGAGGAGGAGGATGAGGAGGAGGCACATCTCCAACGAGGCAGGATGCCCTTTGGTGGCCAGCGTAAGGGCAGTACACCGACGGAATCACACCGCAGAGCTCCGCCTGTGCAGGGCGCTGCCTCTGCCCGTCATTCAAAAAGTTCTTTGGTGTGGGCCTTTTTTGAGGCTAGTGCATCAGATCGCACAGCTGCTGTTTGCAACATATGTCTCAAGCGTATATCGCGTGGCCAAAACATCAGCCGCTTGGGTACCACATGCCTGACCAGACATATGTTGACCTGCCATGCAGCTCGTTGGCAAGCCTACCTCAAAGACCCACACCAAAGAACAAAGCGGACCTCTCCTTGCACCGCATCAGCTGGGATCTCCAACCCCACTATAACTTCAGTCCTCTCTGAAACATGCACTGAGAGGAATGAAGGTGTAGAATTAGGTGTGTCACAGCCAAGTACTTGCGCCCACTCTGCTAGCAGTACACCGACGTCCGATTCTAGCAGGCAAATTTCCCTGCCCCAGCTGCTGGACCGTCGAAAGAAGTTCACTCCCAGCCATCCACATGCCCAGCGGTTGAATGCTAGCTTGGCTAAATTGCTAGCGCTTCAACTGCTGCCTTTTCAGTTGGTAGACTCGGCCCCCTTCCGTGAGTTTGTGCAATGTGCGGTTCCTCAGTGGCAGGTTCCCAAACGCCACTTTTTCTCACGGAAGGCTATTCCGGCTCTCTACCGGCATGTGGAAGGCAATGTCTTGGCCTCGCTGGACAGGGCGGTCAGCGGTAAGGTGCATATTACCGCTGACTCATGGTCCAGCAGGCATGGACAGGGACGTTACCTTTCTTTCACGGCCCATTGGGTCACTCTTTTGGCAGCTGGGAAGGATTCAGGACAAGGTGCAGTAGTGTTGGAGGTTGTCCCACCGCCACGCCTCCAAAATGCTACTACTGGTTGTGACACACCTCTCTCCTCCACCCCCTCCTCTTCTTCTTCCTCCATGGCCTCTTCCTGTGGTTTGTCCTATGAACCAGCGGTGCTCCGTAGCCGTTCACGGGGCTACGCAAGTACGCAGGCAAAAAGATGCCATGCCGTGCTTGCGCTGGTGTGTTTGGGGGACAGAAGCCACACTGGGGCAGAGGTCCTGTCTGCTCTGCAGGGCCAGGCCGAGAGGTGGTTGACGCCACGCCAGCTTAAGCCAGGAATGGTGGTTTGCGACAATGGCACCAACCTCCTCTCCGCCCTCCGACAGGGACAACTGACCCATGTGCCCTGTGTGGCTCACGTCCTTAACCTGGTGGTGCAGCGCTTCTTGGGCAGGTACCCGGGCTTACAGGATGTCCTGAGGCAGGCCAGGAAAGTCTGTGTGCATTTCCGCAGATCTTATAATGCCAGTGCTCGCCTGGCTGAGCTGCAAAAGGAGTTGAACCTGCCCAAGAACCGCCTTATATGTGACATGCCCACCAGGTGGAACTCAACGTTGGCCATGCTGCAGCGGCTGCACACGCAGCAGAGGGCCATCAATGAGTACCTGTGCGACTACGGCACCAGGACAGGGTCAGGGGAGCTTGGTTTTTTTTCTCCACGCCAGTGGGGCATGATCAGGGATGCATGCACTGTCCTGGCACCATTTGAGGAGGCCACGAGGATGGTGAGCAGTGACAGTGCATGCATCAGTGACACTGTACCTCTTGTCCACCTGTTGGAGCACACGCTGCGTGGAATAATGGACAGGGCACTTGAGGCAGAACAGAGGCAGGAAGAGGAGGACTTCCTTGCCTCTCAAGGCCCCCTTTACCCAGACAGTGTTCCTTCTGTCCCACCCATCGCACAGGAAGAGGAGGAGGAGGAGGAGGAGGAGGAGGAGGATTGTGTCAGCATGGAGGTGGAGGCTGGCACTCAGCATCATCAGCAGCAGTCTTTTAGGGATGATTTACAGTCCCAAGAAACCAGTGGACTTGTACGTGGCTGGGAGGAGGTGGCTGCGGATCATGTCGTCCTTAGTGACCCAGAGGACTCCGGAGCGAATGCCTCAGCAAACCTACGCTGCATGGCCTCCCTGATCCTGCAAAGTCTGCGGAAGGATCCTCGTATTCTTCGGATCAAGGAGAGGGACCATTACTGGCTGGCCACTCTCCTTGATCCACGGTACAAGGGTAAGGTTGCGGACCTTATGTTACCGTCGCAGAGGGAGCAGAGGATGAGACAACTCCGGGAGGCCTTGCAGAAAGGTCTGTGCAACGCGTTCCCAGAGACTGGGAGGTTGCAAACTCCTGGTCCTGGACAACGAGTTGCTGAGGCTTCGGCCAGTCAAAGAAGGAGCGGTGGGGAAGGTGGCCGTCTGACCGATGCGTTCAGACAATTCTTTAGTCCGCAGCCCCAAAGTATGATCGGTTCCAGCAACCATCGCCAGCGTCTGATAAACATGGTGCAGGAATATCTAGGGGCAAGGTCAGACTTGGACACCTTCCCCACCGAAAATCCTCTGGCTTACTGGGTCTTGAGGATGGATCACTGGCCAGAGCTTGCACAGTATGCAATTGAGCTACTGGCCTGTCCTGCATCCAGCGTTCTTTCGGAACGCACATTCAGTGCTGCTGGAGGATTTGTCACGGATCACAGGGTGCGCCTGTCCACCGACTCGGTTGATCGACTGACTTTCATCAAGATGAACCAGTCTTGGATCACCACCAGCTACCACACACCTGATGCTGATATAACAGACTAATTGATTTTAAAATGTCACATCCCTTCAAGACTGATGCTGATGCTGAGTGCCTGTGCTGTTATGTTGACTGGCTATCCTCCTCCTCCGAGTCCTCAATGATACGATTGATGATGATAGCTTGGAAGATCATTTTTGTTTATGGGTGCCGCCACCAGTGCCTAACGCCCAATTTTTCAGCCCCTGTTTAACAGGGGCGTGTAATTACAATTTTTGAAGCAATACTTTGCAACAGGGCTCATTGCTGTGCTCCAAGTACAGTATCTGTGAGGAGTTGCAGTGTTGTGCCACCAGTGCCTAAGGCCCAATTTTTCAGCCCCTGTTTAACAGGGGCGTGTCATTACAATTTTTGAAGCAATACTTTGCAACAGGGCTCATTGCTGTGCTCCAAGTACAGTATCTGTGAAGGGTTGCAGTGTTGTGCCACCAGTGCCTAAGGCCCAATTTTTCAGCCCCTGTTCAACAGGGGCATGTAATTACAATTCTTGATCTAATAATTCACAGCAGGGCCCATTGCTGCACCCACCAAGAGTAACTGTCAGGGCTTACAGTGTTGTGGCACCAGCACCACCATCAAAGGCCCAATTTTTACTACCACTGTTCAACAATTATATGTAATTAAAATTCCTGATATAATAGTTGACAGCAGGGCGTTCCAGCACCAACCAAGAGTAACTGTGAGTGCTTACAGTGTTGTGCCAACACCAACAACTAAGGGGCCTATTTCTGCAGAGTATATACGGCAGGTCCCTACTTTCAAACATCCAACTTACAAACGACTCCTACTTGCAAACGCAAGAAGACAACAGGAAGTGAGAGGAAATCTACCACTAGGAAGGAAAATTCTCTCCTGTAAGAATAAATATGGGAGAAAGGTGTCTCCTCTGTACTGATGCTTTATCAGCAATCCTTGTTTCAAGAAAAACACCACATTTCAAAAACAGTTGTCATTAGGACGGAAAGTGAGGTGAAATGTTCTGAACAGGGGCACAGACAGCAAAACAAATGTTACAGGGGTGATAACCCTTACCTATGTTTTCCAAAAAGTTTAAAAATAGATTTTTGGTCTGGAGCTACACTTCAACAATGTACCTGTTCAAAATTACAAACAGATTCTACATAAGAACAAACCTACAGTCCCTGTCTTGTATGCACCGCCTGTATACGGCTGTTCAGAGTATATAGGGCCTTTTTTATTTTATGTGCGGGGTTCCCCTTAATATCCATACAAGACCCAAAGGGGCTGGTAATGGGCTGGGGTAGGGGGGGGGGTCATGGGGTAGCTATGCCATTTTTCTTAAAGATTTTCATCCATATTACCGGGACCAGACATTACATTAAAGCCGCAAGCAGTTTTAAATGGCTTTTTTTTCCTTTAGAAGTGTCATTTTGTGCAGGGACAGTTCTAAACACGGGAAACACGTGGCACTTCACAGGCATACTTTAGACACCCCCCAGGTACGATATTTAAAGGAATATTTGACTTTTTTTTTTTCACTTTATGCATCATTAAAATGACTGCTCCCGGAAAACGACCGTTTTTAAAACTTATTTTTGCATTGATACATGTCCCCTGGTGCAGAACCCGGGTTCCCAAACCCTTTTTAGGACAATAACATGCATAATAGTTGTTATAATTAGCACTTTAGAATTCGAACGTTCGCATCCATTGTATTTAATAGGGTTCTAATGTTCGTTCGAACTTTCGGTCCGTTCGCGGGTTCTGGTGCGAACCGAACCCGGGGGTGTTCGGCTCATCACTAATCCCTAATGCCAACCCAATCCTAACTCTAACCCTAATGCCAACCCAATCCTAACTCTAACCCTAATGCCAACCCAATCCTAACTCTATCCCTAATGCCAACCCAATCCTAACTCTAACCCTAATGCCAACCCAATCCTAACTCTAACCCTAACTATCCCTAATGCCAACCCAATCCTAACTCTAACCCTAACTCTATCCCTAATGCCAACCCAATCTTAACTCTAACCCTAATGCCAACCCTAATCCTAACTCTATCCCTAATGCCAACCCAATCTCAACTCTAACCCTAGCTATCCCTAATGCCAACCCAATCCTAACTCTAACCCTAACTCTATCCCTAATGCCAACCCAATCCTAACTCTAACCCTAATGCCAACCCAATCCTAACTCTAACCCTAACTATTCCTAATGCCAACCCAATCCTAACTCTATCCCTAATGCCAACCCAATCCTAACTCTAACCTTAACTATATCCCTAATCCTAACTCTAACCCTAATGCCAACCCTAATCCTAACCCTATCCCTAATGCCAACCCAATCCTAACTCTATCCCTAATGCCAACCCTAATCCTAACTCTAATCCTAACTCTAACCCTAATGCCAACCCTAATCCTAACTCTATCCCTAATGCCAACCATAATCCTAACTCTATCCCTAATGCCAACCCAATCCTAACTCTAACCTTAACTATATCCCTAATCCTAACTCTAACCCTAATGCCAACCCTAATCCTAACTCTAACCCTAATGCCAACCCAATCCTAACTCTAACCCTAACTATCCCTAATGCCAACCCAATCCTAACTCTATCCCTAATGCCAACCCAATCTTAACTCTAACCCTAATGCCAACCCTAATCCTAACTCTATCCCTAATGCCAACCCAATCTCAACTCTAACCCTAACTATCCCTAATGCCAACCCAATCCTAACTCTAACCCTAACTCTATCCCTAATGCCAACCCAATCCTAACTCTAACCCTAATGCCAACCCAATCCTAACTCTAACCCTAATGCCAACCCAATCCTAACTCTATCCCTAATGCCAACCCAATCCTAACTCTAACCCTAATGCCAACCCAATCCTAACTCTAACCCTAATGCCAACCCAATCCTAACTCTATCCCTAATGCCAACCCAATCCTAACTCTAACCCTAATGCCAAAAACCAATCCTAACTCTAACCCTAATGCCAACCCAATCCTAACTCTAACCCTAATGCCAACCCAATCCTAACTCTATCCCTAATGCCAACCCAATCCTAACTCTAACCCTATTGCCAACCCAATCCTAACTCTAACCCTAATGCCAACCCAATCCTAATTCTAACCTTAACTATATCCCTAATCCTAACTCTAACCCTAATGCCAACCCTAATCCTAACTCTAACCCTAATGCCAACCCAATCCTAACTCTAACCCTAACTATTCCTAATGCCAACCCAATCCTAACTCTAACCCTAACTCTATCCCTAATGCCAACCCAATCCTAACTCTAACCCTAATGCCAACCCTAATCCTAACTCTAACCCTAATGCCAACCCAATCCTAACTCTAACCCTAACTATCCCTAATGCCAACCCAATCCTAACTCTAACCCTAACTCTATCCCTAATGCCAACCCAATCTTAACTCTAACCCTAATGCCAACCCTAATCCTAACTCTATCCCTAATGCCAACCCAATCTCAACTCTAACCCTAACTATCCCTAATGCCAACCCAATCCTAACTCTAACCCTAACTCTATCCCTAATGCCAACCCAATCCTAACTCTAACCCTAATGCCAACCCAATCCTAACTCTAACCCTAATGCCAACCCAATCCTAACTCTATCCCTAATGCCAACCCAATCCTAACTCTAACCCTAATGCCAACCCAATCCTAACTCTAACCCTAATGCCAACCCAATCCTAACTCTATCCCTAATGCCAACCCAATCCTAACTCTAACCCTAATGCCAAAAACCAATCCTAACTCTAACCCTAATGCCAACCCAATCCTAACTCTAACCCTAATGCCAACCCAATCCTAACTCTAACCCTAATGCCAACCCAATCCTAACTCTATCCCTAATGCCAACCCAATCCTAACTCTAACCTTAACTATATCCCTAATCCTAACTCTAACCCTAATGCCAACCCTAATCCTGACCCTATCCCTAATGCCAACCCAATCCTAACTCTATCCCTAATGCCAACCCTAATCCTAACTCTAATCCTAACTCTAACCCTAATGCCAACCCTAATCCTAACTCTATCCCTAATGCCAACCATAATCCTAACTCTATCCCTAATGCCAACCCAATCCTAACTCTAACCTTAACTATATCCCTAATCCTAACTCTAACCCTAATGCCAACCCTAATCCTAACTCTAACCCTAATGCCAACCCAATCCTAACTCTAACCCTAACTATCCCTAATGCCAACCCAATCCTAACTCTAACCCTAACTCTATCCCTAATGCCAACCCAATCTTAACTCTAACCCTAATGCCAACCCTAATCCTAACTCTATCCCTAATGCCAACCCAATCTCAACTCTAACCCTAACTATCCCTAATGCCAACCCAATCCTAACTCTAACCCTAACTCTATCCCTAATGCCAACCCAATCCTAACTCTAACCCTAATGCCAACCCAATCCTAACTCTAACCCTAATGCCAACCCAATCCTAACTCTATCCCTAATGCCAACCCAATCCTAACTCTAACCCTAATGCCAACCCAATCCTAACTCTAACCCTAATGCCAACCCAATCCTAACTCTATCCCTAATGCCAACCCAATCCTAACTCTAACCCTAATGCCAACCCAATCCTAACTCTAACCCTAATGCCAACCCAATCCTAACTCTAACCCTAATGCCAACCCAATCCTAACTCTAACCCTAATGCCAACCCAATCCTAACTCTAACCCTAATGCCAACCCAATCCTAACTCTAACCCTAATGCCAACCCAATCCTAACTCTATCCCTAATGCCAACCCAATCCTAACTCTAACCCTAATGCCAACCCAATCCTAACTCTAACCCTAATGCCAACCCAATCCTAACTCTAACCCTAATGCCAACCCAATCCTAACTCTATCCCTAATGCCAACCCAATCCTAATTCTATCCCTAATGCCAACCCAATCCTAACTCTAACCCTAATGCCAACCCAATCCTAACTCTAACCCTAATGCCAACCCAATCCTAACTCTATCCCTAATGCCAACCCAATCCTAACTCTATCCCTAATGCCAACCCAATCCTAACTCTATCCCTAATGCCAACCCAATCCTAACTCTAACCCTAATGCCAACCCAATCCTAACTCTAACCCTAATGCCAACCCAATCCTAACTCTATCCCTAATGCCAACCCAATCCTAACTCTAACCCTAATGCCAACCCAATCCTAACTCTAACCCTAATGCCAACCCAATCCTAACTCTATCCCTAATGCCAACCCAATCCTAACTCTAACCCTAATGCCAACCCAATCCTAACTCTAACCCTAATGCCAACCCAATCCTAACTCTAACCCTAATGCCAACCCAATCCTAACTCTAACCCTAACTATCCCTAATGCCAACCCAATCCTAACTCTATCCCTAATGCCAACCCAATCTTAACTCTAACCCTAATGCCAACCCTAATCCTAACTCTATCCCTAATGCCAACCCAATCTCAACTCTAACCCTAACTATCCCTAATGCCAACCCAATCCTAACTCTAACCCTAACTCTATCCCTAATGCCAACCCAATCCTAACTCTAACCCTAATGCCAACCCAATCCTAACTCTAACCCTAATGCCAACCCAATCCTAACTCTATCCCTAATGCCAACCCAATCCTAACTCTAACCCTAATGCCAACCCAATCCTAACTCTAACCCTAATGCCAACCCAATCCTAACTCTATCCCTAATGCCAACCCAATCCTAACTCTAACCCTAATGCCAAAAACCAATCCTAACTCTAACCCTAATGCCAACCCAATCCTAACTCTAACCCTAATGCCAACCCAATCCTAACTCTATCCCTAATGCCAACCCAATCCTAACTCTAACCCTATTGCCAACCCAATCCTAACTCTAACCCTAATGCCAACCCAATCCTAACTCTAACCTTAACTATATCCCTAATCCTAACTCTAACCCTAATGCCAACCCTAATCCTAACTCTAACCCTAATGCCAACCCAATCCTAACTCTAACCCTAACTATTCCTAATGCCAACCCAATCCTAACTCTAACCCTAACTCTATCCCTAATGCCAACCCAATCCTAACTCTAACCCTAATGCCAACCCTAATCCTAACTCTAACCCTAATGCCAACCCAATCCTAACTCTAACCCTAACTATCCCTAATGCCAACCCAATCCTAACTCTAACCCTAACTCTATCCCTAATGCCAACCCAATCTTAACTCTAACCCTAATGCCAACCCTAATCCTAACTCTATCCCTAATGCCAACCCAATCTCAACTCTAACCCTAACTATCCCTAATGCCAACCCAATCCTAACTCTAACCCTAATGCCAACCCAATCCTAACTCTAACCCTAATGCCAACCCAATCCTAACTCTATCCCTAATGCCAACCCAATCCTAACTCTAACCCTAATGCCAACCCAATCCTAACTCTAACCCTAATGCCAACCCAATCCTAACTCTATCCCTAATGCCAACCCAATCCTAACTCTAACCCTAATGCCAAAAACCAATCCTAACTCTAACCCTAATGCCAACCCAATCCTAACTCTAACCCTAATGCCAACCCAATCCTAACTCTAACCCTAATGCCAACCCAATCCTAACTCTATCCCTAATGCTAACCCAATCCTAACTCTAACCTTAACTATATCCCTAATCCTAACTCTAACCCTAATGCCAACCCTAATCCTGACCCTATCCCTAATGCCAACCCAATCCTAACTCTATCCCTAATGCCAACCCTAATCCTAACTCTAATCCTAACTCTAACCCTAATGCCAACCCTAATCCTAACTCTATCCCTAATGCCAACCATAATCCTAACTCTATCCCTAATGCCAACCCAATCCTAACTCTAACCTTAACTATATCCCTAATCCTAACTCTAACCCTAATGCCAACCCTAATCCTAACTCTAACCCTAATGCCAACCCAATCCTAACTCTAACCCTAACTATCCCTAATGCCAACCCAATCCTAACTCTAACCCTAACTCTATCCCTAATGCCAACCCAATCTTAACTCTAACCCTAATGCCAACCCTAATCCTAACTCTATCCCTAATGCCAACCCAATCTCAACTCTAACCCTAACTATCCCTAATGCCAACCCAATCCTAACTCTAACCCTAACTCTATCCCTAATGCCAACCCAATCCTAACTCTAACCCTAATGCCAACCCAATCCTAACTCTAACCCTAATGCCAACCCAATCCTAACTCTATCCCTAATGCCAACCCAATCCTAACTCTAACCCTAATGCCAACCCAATCCTAACTCTAACCCTAATGCCAACCCAATCCTAACTCTATCCCTAATGCCAACCCAATCCTAACTCTAACCCTAATGCCAACCCAATCCTAACTCTAACCCTAATGCCAACCCAATCCTAACTCTAACCCTAATGCCAACCCAATCCTAACTCTAACCCTAATGCCAACCCAATCCTAACTCTAACCCTAATGCCAACCCAATCCTAACTCTAACCCTAATGCCAACCCAATCCTAACTCTATCCCTAATGCCAACCCAATCCTAACTCTAACCCTAATGCCAACCCAATCCTAACTCTAACCCTAATGCCAACCCAATCCTAACTCTAACCCTAATGCCAACCCAATCCTAACTCTATCCCTAATGCCAACCCAATCCTAATTCTATCCCTAATGCCAACCCAATCCTAACTCTAACCCTAATGCCAACCCAATCCTAACTCTAACCCTAATGCCAACCCAATCCTAACTCTATCCCTAATGCCAACCCAATCCTAACTCTATCCCTAATGCCAACCCAATCCTAACTCTATCCCTAATGCCAACCCAATCCTAACTCTAACCCTAATGCCAACCCAATCCTAACTCTAACCCTAATGCCAACCCAATCCTAACTCTATCCCTAATGCCAACCCAATCCTAACTCTAACCCTAATGCCAACCCAATCCTAACTCTAACCCTAATGCCAACCCAATCCTAACTCTATCCCTAATGCCAACCCAATCCTAACTCTAACCCTCATGCCAACCCAATCCTAACTCTAACCCTAATGCCAACCCAATCCTAACTCTAACCCTAATGCCAACCCAATCCTAACTCTATCCCTAATGCCAACCCAATCCTAACTCTAACCCTAATGCCAACCCAATCCTAACTCTATCCCTAATGCCAACCCAATCCTAACTCTAACCCTAATGCCAACCCAATCCTAACTCTAACCTTAACTATATCCCTAATCCTAACTCTAACCCTAATGCCAACCCTAATCCTAACTCTAACCCTAATGCCAACCCAATCCTAACTCTAACCCTAACTATTCCTAATGCCAACCCAATCCTAACTCTAACCCTAACTCTATCCCTAATGCCAACCCAATCCTAACTCTAACCCTAATGCCAACCCTAATCCTAACTCTAACCCTAATGCCAACCCAATCCTAACTCTAACCCTAACTATCCCTAATGCCAACCCAATCCTAACTCTAACCCTAACTCTATCCCTAATGCCAACCCAATCTTAACTCTAACCCTAATGCCAACCCTAATCCTAACTCTATCCCTAATGCCAACCCAATCTCAACTCTAACCCTAACTATCCCTAATGCCAACCCAATCCTAACTCTAACCCTAATGCCAACCCAATCCTAACTCTAACCCTAATGCCAACCCAATCCTAACTCTATCCCTAATGCCAACCCAATCCTAACTCTAACCCTAATGCCAACCCAATCCTAACTCTAACCCTAATGCCAACCCAATCCTAACTCTATCCCTAATGCCAACCCAATCCTAACTCTAACCCTAATGCCAAAAACCAATCCTAACTCTAACCCTAATGCCAACCCAATCCTAACTCTAACCCTAATGCCAACCCAATCCTAACTCTAACCCTAATGCCAACCCAATCCTAACTCTATCCCTAATGCTAACCCAATCCTAACTCTAACCTTAACTATATCCCTAATCCTAACTCTAACCCTAATGCCAACCCTAATCCTGACCCTATCCCTAATGCCAACCCAATCCTAACTCTATCCCTAATGCCAACCCTAATCCTAACTCTAATCCTAACTCTAACCCTAATGCCAACCCTAATCCTAACTCTATCCCTAATGCCAACCATAATCCTAACTCTATCCCTAATGCCAACCCAATCCTAACTCTAACCTTAACTATATCCCTAATCCTAACTCTAACCCTAATGCCAACCCTAATCCTAACTCTAACCCTAATGCCAACCCAATCCTAACTCTAACCCTAACTATCCCTAATGCCAACCCAATCCTAACTCTAACCCTAACTCTATCCCTAATGCCAACCCAATCTTAACTCTAACCCTAATGCCAACCCTAATCCTAACTCTATCCCTAATGCCAACCCAATCTCAACTCTAACCCTAACTATCCCTAATGCCAACCCAATCCTAACTCTAACCCTAACTCTATCCCTAATGCCAACCCAATCCTAACTCTAACCCTAATGCCAACCCAATCCTAACTCTAACCCTAATGCCAACCCAATCCTAACTCTATCCCTAATGCCAACCCAATCCTAACTCTAACCCTAATGCCAACCCAATCCTAACTCTAACCCTAATGCCAACCCAATCCTAACTCTATCCCTAATGCCAACCCAATCCTAACTCTAACCCTAATGCCAACCCAATCCTAACTCTAACCCTAATGCCAACCCAATCCTAACTCTAACCCTAATGCCAACCCAATCCTAACTCTAACCCTAATGCCAACCCAATCCTAACTCTAACCCTAATGCCAACCCAATCCTAACTCTAACCCTAATGCCAACCCAATCCTAACTCTATCCCTAATGCCAACCCAATCCTAACTCTAACCCTAATGCCAACCCAATCCTAACTCTAACCCTAATGCCAACCCAATCCTAACTCTAACCCTAATGCCAACCCAATCCTAACTCTATCCCTAATGCCAACCCAATCCTAATTCTATCCCTAATGCCAACCCAATCCTAACTCTAACCCTAATGCCAACCCAATCCTAACTCTAACCCTAATGCCAACCCAATCCTAACTCTATCCCTAATGCCAACCCAATCCTAACTCTATCCCTAATGCCAACCCAATCCTAACTCTATCCCTAATGCCAACCCAATCCTAACTCTAACCCTAATGCCAACCCAATCCTAACTCTAACCCTAATGCCAACCCAATCCTAACTCTATCCCTAATGCCAACCCAATCCTAACTCTAACCCTAATGCCAACCCAATCCTAACTCTAACCCTAATGCCAACCCAATCCTAACTCTATCCCTAATGCCAACCCAATCCTAACTCTAACCCTAATGCCAACCCAATCCTAACTCTAACCCTAATGCCAACCCAATCCTAACTCTAACCCTAATGCCAACCCAATCCTAACTCTATCCCTAATGCCAACCCAATCCTAACTCTAACCCTAATGCCAACCCAATCCTAACTCTATCCCTAATGCCAACCCAATCCTAACTCTAACCCTAATGCCAACCCAATCCTAACTCTAACCCTAACTATCCCTAATGCCAACCCAATCCTAACTCTAACCCTAACTCTATCCCTAATGCCAACCCAATCTTAACTCTAACCCTAATGCCAACCCTAATCCTAACTCTATCCCTAATGCCAACCCAATCTCAACTCTAACCCTAGCTATCCCTAATGCCAACCCAATCCTAACTCTAACCCTAACTCTATCCCTAATGCCAACCCAATCCTAACTCTAACCCTAATGCCAACCCAATCCTAACTCTAACCCTAACTATTCCTAATGCCAACCCTATCCTAACTCTATCCCTAATGCCAACCCAATCCTAACTCTAACCTTAACTATATCCCTAATCCTAACTCTAACCCTAATGCCAACCCTAATCCTAACCCTATCCCTAATGCCAACCCAATCCTAACTCTATCCCTAATGCCAACCCTAATCCTAACTCTAATCCTAACTCTAACCCTAATGCCAACCCTAATCCTAACTCTATCCCTAATGCCATCCATAATCCTAACTCTATCCCTAATGCCAACCCAATCCTAACTCTAACCTTAACTATATCCCTAATCCTAACTCTAACCCTAATGCCAACCCTAATCCTAACTCTAACCCTAATGCCAACCCAATCCTAACTCTAACCCTAACTATCCCTAATGCCAACCCAATCCTAACTCTATCCCTAATGCCAACCCAATCTTAACTCTAACCCTAATGCCAACCCTAATCCTAACTCTATCCCTAATGCCAACCCAATCTCAACTCTAACCCTAACTATCCCTAATGCCAACCCAATCCTAACTCTAACCCTAACTCTATCCCTAATGCCAACCCAATCCTAACTCTAACCCTAATGCCAACCCAATCCTAACTCTAACCCTAATGCCAACCCAATCCTAACTCTATCCCTAATGCCAACCCAATCCTAACTCTAACCCTAATGCCAACCCAATCCTAACTCTAACCCTAATGCCAACCCAATCCTAACTCTATCCCTAATGCCAACCCAATCCTAACTCTAACCCTAATGCCAAAAACCAATCCTAACTCTAACCCTAATGCCAACCCAATCCTAACTCTAACCCTAATGCCAACCCAATCCTAACTCTATCCCTAATGCCAACCCAATCCTAACTCTAACCCTATTGCCAACCCAATCCTAACTCTAACCCTAATGCCAACCCAATCCTAACTCTAACCTTAACTATATCCCTAATCCTAACTCTAACCCTAATGCCAACCCTAATCCTAACTCTAACCCTAATGCCAACCCAATCCTAACTCTAACCCTAACTATTCCTAATGCCAACCCAATCCTAACTCTAACCCTAACTCTATCCCTAATGCCAACCCAATCCTAACTCTAACCCTAATGCCAACCCTAATCCTAACTCTAACCCTAATGCCAACCCAATCCTAACTCTAACCCTAACTATCCCTAATGCCAACCCAATCCTAACTCTAACCCTAACTCTATCCCTAATGCCAACCCAATCTTAACTCTAACCCTAATGCCAACCCTAATCCTAACTCTATCCCTAATGCCAACCCAATCTCAACTCTAACCCTAACTATCCCTAATGCCAACCCAATCCTAACTCTAACCCTAACTCTATCCCTAATGCCAACCCAATCCTAACTCTAACCCTAATGCCAACCCAATCCTAACTCTAACCCTAATGCCAACCCAATCCTAACTCTATCCCTAATGCCAACCCAATCCTAACTCTAACCCTAATGCCAACCCAATCCTAACTCTAACCCTAATGCCAACCCAATCCTAACTCTATCCCTAATGCCAACCCAATCCTAACTCTAACCCTAATGCCAAAAACCAATCCTAACTCTAACCCTAATGCCAACCCAATCCTAACTCTAACCCTAATGCCAACCCAATCCTAACTCTAACCCTAATGCCAACCCAATCCTAACTCTATCCCTAATGCCAACCCAATCCTAACTCTAACCTTAACTATATCCCTAATCCTAACTCTAACCCTAATGCCAACCCTAATCCTGACCCTATCCCTAATGCCAACCCAATCCTAACTCTATCCCTAATGCCAACCCTAATCCTAACTCTAATTCTAACTCTAACCCTAATGCCAACCCTAATCCTAACTCTATCCCTAATGCCAACCATAATCCTAACTCTATCCCTAATGCCAACCCAATCCTAACTCTAACCTTAACTATATCCCTAATCCTAACTCTAACCCTAATGCCAACCCTAATCCTAACTCTAACCCTAATGCCAACCCAATCTCAACTCTAACCCTAACTATCCCTAATGCCAACCCAATCCTAACTCTAACCCTAACTCTATCCCTAATGCCAACCCAATCCTAACTCTAACCCTAATGCCAACCCAATCCTAACTCTAACCCTAATGCCAACCCAATCCTAACTCTATCCCTAATGCCAACCCAATCCTAACTCTAACCCTAATGCCAACCCAATCCTAACTCTAACCCTAATGCCAACCCAATCCTAACTCTATCCCTAATGCCAACCCAATCCTAACTCTAACCCTAATGCCAACCCAATCCTAACTCTAACCCTAATGCCAACCCAATCCTAACTCTAACCCTAATGCCAACCCAATCCTAACTCTAACCCTAATGCCAACCCAATCCTAACTCTAACCCTAATGCCAACCCAATCCTAACTCTATCCCTAATGCCAACCCAATCCTAACTCTAACCCTAATGCCAACCCAATCCTAACTCTAACCCTAATGCCAACCCAATCCTAACTCTATCCCTAATGCCAACCCAATCCTAATTCTATCCCTAATGCCAACCCAATCCTAACTCTATCCCTAATGCCAACCCAATCCTAACTCTAACCCTAATGCCAACCCAATCCTAACTCTAACCCTAATGCCAACCCAATCCTAACTCTATCCCTAATGCCAACCCAATCCTAACTCTAACCCTAATGCCAACCCAATCCTAACTCTAACCCTAATGCCAACCCAATCCTAACTCTATCCCTAATGCCAACCCAATCCTAACTCTAACCCTAATGCCAACCCAATCCTAACTCTAACCCTAATGCCAACCCAATCCTAACTCTAACCCTAATGCCAACCCAATCCTAACTCTATCCCTAATGCCAACCCAATCCTAACTCTAACCCTAATGCCAACCCAATCCTAACTCTAACCCTAATGCCAACCCAATCCTAACTCTAACCCTAATGCCAACCCAATCCTAACTCTAACCCTAACTATCCCTAATGCCAACCCAATCCTAACTCTAACCCTAACTCTATCCCTAATGCCAACCCAATCTTAACTCTAACCCTAATGCCAACCCTAATCCTAACTCTATCCCTAATGCCAACCCAATCTCAACTCTAACCCTAGCTATCCCTAATGCCAACCCAATCCTAACTCTAACCCTAACTCTATCCCTAATGCCAACCCAATCCTAACTCTAACCCTAATGCCAACCCAATCCTAACTCTAACCCTAACTATTCCTAATGCCAACCCAATCCTAACTCTATCCCTAATGCCAACCCAATCCTAACTCTAACCTTAACTATATCCCTAATCCTAACTCTAACCCTAATGCCAACCCTAATCCTAACCCTATCCCTAATGCCAACCCAATCCTAACTCTATCCCTAATGCCAACCCTAATCCTAACTCTAATCCTAACTCTAACCCTAATGCCAACCCTAATCCTAACTCTATCCCTAATGCCAACCATAATCCTAACTCTATCCCTAATGCCAACCCAATCCTAACTCTAACCTTAACTATATCCCTAATCCTAACTCTAACCCTAATGCCAACCCTAATCCTAACTCTAACCCTAATGCCAACCCAATCCTAACTCTAACCCTAACTATCCCTAATGCCAACCCAATCCTAACTCTATCCCTAATGCCAACCCAATCTTAACTCTAACCCTAATGCCAACCCTAATCCTAACTCTATCCCTAATGCCAACCCAATCTCAACTCTAACCCTAACTATCCCTAATGCCAACCCAATCCTAACTCTAACCCTAACTCTATCCCTAATGCCAACCCAATCCTAACTCTAACCCTAATGCCAACCCAATCCTAACTGTAACCCTAATGCCAACCCAATCCTAACTCTATCCCTAATGCCAACCCAATCCTAACTCTAACCCTAATGCCAACCCAATCCTAACTCTAACCCTAATGCCAACCCAATCCTAACTCTATCCCTAATGCCAACCCAATCCTAACTCTAACCCTAATGCCAAAAACCAATCCTAACTCTAACCCTAATGCCAACCCAATCCTAACTCTAACCCTAATGCCAACCCAATCCTAACTCTAACCCTAATGCCAACCCAATCCTAACTCTATCCCTAATGCCAACCCAATCCTAACTCTAACCCTATTGCCAACCCAATCCTAACTCTAACCCTAATGCCAACCCAATCCTAACTCTAACCTTAACTATATCCCTAATCCTAACTCTAACCCTAATGCCAACCCTAATCCTAACTCTAACCCTAATGCCAACCCAATCCTAACTCTAACCCTAACTATTCCTAATGCCAACCCAATCCTAACTCTAACCCTAACTCTATCCCTAATGCCAACCCAATCCTAACTCTAACCCTAATGCCAACCCTAATCCTAACTCTAACCCTAATGCCAACCCAATCCTAACTCTAACCCTAACTATCCCTAATGCCAACCCAATCCTAACTCTAACCCTAACTCTATCCCTAATGCCAACCCAATCTTAACTCTAACCCTAATGCCAACCCTAATCCTAACTCTATCCCTAATGCCAACCCAATCTCAACTCTAACCCTAACTATCCCTAATGCCAACCCAATCCTAACTCTAACCCTAACTCTATCCCTAATGCCAACCCAATCCTAACTCTAACCCTAATGCCAACCCAATCCTAACTCTAACCCTAATGCCAACCCAATCCTAACTCTATCCCTAATGCCAACCCAATCCTAACTCTAACCCTAATGCCAACCCAATCCTAACTCTAACCCTAATGCCAACCCAATCCTAACTCTATCCCTAATGCCAACCCAATCCTAACTCTAACCCTAATGCCAAAAACCAATCCTAACTCTAACCCTAATGCCAACCCAATCCTAACTCTAACCCTAATGCCAACCCAATCCTAACTCTAACCCTAATGCCAACCCAATCCTAACTCTATCCCTAATGCCAACCCAATCCTAACTCTAACCTTAACTATATCCCTAATCCTAACTCTAACCCTAATGCCAACCCTAATCCTGACCCTATCCCTAATGCCAACCCAATCCTAACTCTATCCCTAATGCCAACCCTAATCCTAACTCTAATCCTAACTCTAACCCTAATGCCAACCCTAATCCTAACTCTATCCCTAATGCCAACCATAATCCTAACTCTATCCCTAATGCCAACCCAATCCTAACTCTAACCTTAACTATATCCCTAATCCTAACTCTAACCCTAATGCCAACCCTAATCCTAACTCTAACCCTAATGCCAACCCAATCCTAACTCTAACCCTAACTATCCCTAATGCCAACCCAATCCTAACTCTAACCCTAACTCTATCCCTAATGCCAACCCAATCTTAACTCTAACCCTAATGCCAACCCTAATCCTAACTCTATCCCTAATGCCAACCCAATCTCAACTCTAACCCTAACTATCCCTAATGCCAACCCAATCCTAACTCTAACCCTAACTCTATCCCTAATGCCAACCCAATCCTAACTCTAACCCTAATGCCAACCCAATCCTAACTCTAACCCTAATGCCAACCCAATCCTAACTCTATCCCTAATGCCAACCCAATCCTAACTCTAACCCTAATGCCAACCCAATCCTAACTCTAACCCTAATGCCAACCCAATCCTAACTCTATCCCTAATGCCAACCCAATCCTAACTCTAACCCTAATGCCAACCCAATCCTAACTCTAACCCTAATGCCAACCCAATCCTAACTCTAACCCTAATGCCAACCCAATCCTAACTCTAACCCTAATGCCAACCCAATCCTAACTCTAACCCTAATGCCAACTAGACATGTGCACACTGAAATATTTCGTTTCGGAATTTCGTTTTCGTGCAAAAAATAAATTTATTTAGTTACTCCCGAAATTCGTTTTTATTTATTTCGTTTTTCGTTAAAAATTGCATTCGTCCGAAAATCTGAATTAATTAAGGTCGAATCTGTCATTGAAGGCTTATGGTGTCTGTCGAATGTTCCGCCCACAAGCAGTGATCTTTTCTCTCTATAATGTCGAATCTTTTCTCTCTATAATGTCGAATCTTTTCTCTCCTATGTCGAATCTTTTCTCTCTATAATGTCGAATCTTTTCTCTCCTATGTCGAATCTTTTCTCTCTATAATGTCAAATCTTTTCTCTCTATAATGTCAAATCTTTTCTCTCCTATGTCGAATCTTTTCTCTCCTATGTCGAATCTTTCCTCTCCTATGTCGAATCTTTCCTCTCCTATGTCGAATCTTTCCTCTCCTATGTCGAATCTTTCCTCTCCTATGTCGAATCTTTCCTCTCCTATGTCGAATCTTTCCTCTCCTATGTCGAATCTTTTCTCTCCTATGTCGAATCTTTCCTCTCCTATGTCGAATCTTTCTCTCCTATGTCGAATCTTTTCTCTCTATAATGTCGAATCTTTTCTCTCCTATGTAGAATAATCTTGGACTAATAGAGTTAAGGTTAGGCACATTCGACCACAGATTCGATAGACACAGATTGTTATTGTCAGCGTCACGTCGAATCTCCTATCTATATCGAACTGTTGTAGCAACGAAAACGAAAATAAAGCATTTGTTTATGTCGGATCTTTCGGTTTTCGGATTCTGTGCTTTC